>CM071926.1:27850085-28024988 GCA_016081115.2 Rehmannia glutinosa
TGCTCATGTAGGATTACGGATTCTTGCATTGCTTGCTGCATTTGCAACTCTTCTTCGTGGCAACGAATAAGGGTCTGGATCCTCATCACTTTCGATAGAACGCGAGGTGAGGTGTGTATGATCGGTGGTACGGTGAGAGGAAGATCTTTGGCCTTCTCACGTGCTTATCGTGTCTCACGCTTCTGGCAGTTCGTTTTCTTTTGAATCAGTAGTATATTGATGCAATTATCTCGTCGAGGGCTTGCAAGATCGTTTGTGCCACCTCAAGAAACACGAAGAGTTAACTTCGGCCAATGAACTCTGGACTTTCAAAATGCACTCGGATAGACTCGGCTTCCATTTTCTCCACTCTCGCGACGATTTTGGATGTCCGGATACAATGGAGAGTACATGATTACATCGTCTTCATCATTCTCTTCACCGGCCCTCGTTTCCCGATTGATTAAGGGTAGCGAGACCCCATTTTCGACACCTCGTTAGCCTGCATTCACGGTGGAGAAACAACCCCTCAACTTGAGGTGATTGATTGTCTCAACCATTCCTTGTTCCTCGCCTGTTGTTGTCTCATCCGGGTCCTCGACTTGCCTCTGCTGATCGGCCTCGGTAGACTTGGCGTTTCATCGATCACTTAGAGACTCTACTTCTCCCGGCGGTCTCGGGTATCTTCTCCCGGTGAGTGACAGAGACTGTTGTCTTTTCAAGCTCGAAGAGCTTGGAAAGTCTTCTTTCTCTTTGTTTTTACCAGAGGATATCGGCTCCACTTCCTCAGTTCATTGAAGCGAATGCCTTGCGAGATGTCTTAGAGGCAGGTTGCCTTCCTTGTTAATGGCGATCCTCTTCTTCTTGATTCTTGGAGAAGGGATTAATGGTTCATTCTCCATTGCGGTGCGGGGCGGAGACACGATCAAGGCGGGCGTGACTTTCTTGCGGGGGCAGGAGCAGATTTCTTTTCTTTCTTTGCAGGCGTGATCTTTTAGCATTGCGCAACCTTCTTCTTTGGAGGAGAGAGATTTGTATCTTGAGGTCACGATTTCCCCTCACTCGTGTCAGCCTCTTGGCGTATGCTCTCTTCGTGTGCGAGATAGGTTTGATCTCGAACATCCTCTTGTTTACATGGAACGCCTTTCCATGTCGAAGAGGGACTCCTTTTACTTCCATCACCACCAATCACCAGGCCGTATTTGTTACCAACGTGCGAGTCCGCAGTAGACAAACTCAAACCAATTCACCTTCTTTTCTTCAGGATCGCGACCACTACGATCGAAACAGCTTTAGGCAGTGGTCAAAGCTTCCCAAATTTGATGTCTATGCATTTGGCAACAATATCCAGAATTTGTGGTAGTCCTCTTTCGGCTTGACCTCTTGTTAGCCGTGTAGACCACTTTGCGGCATAGTCGGACTTAGCTACTTCTTCCAGCGGCGTGATCGTCGACCTCCTCACTTCATGAATCTCGGCACACCTTCCCAAAGAAACAAGCGGTGTTGGCCAAATCCCTGGGTGATGGTGAACTCTTTTAAAATGAACGGAGAGGACTTGATGCCCTCATCGTGAACTTCAGCGTTCACGTAGAACCGTGCGACCTCTTCCACATAGGTCATCGGAAACTCCAACGTCAAAAACGGTTTCGGCTGGATGTTTCCAATTTCTCAAGAATCTTCTTCACTATGGTGTCGTCGGACCCTGTTTAACCATACCATCGAAATCCATTAGACCCTATGTGGATTTGCTTTCCCTAACTTGACAAAGTCATGGTGGATGCCATTTCGAGATGTTTTACCGAACGAAACTTAGAAAATGATCGAGGATTGATAGGGGTTTGAGAGAAAATTTTTGCTTTTGCTTTCGAGAGAGAGATGAACGTTTTTTGGTAAAGTGAGAGAGAAACGGACGAAATGGTTTAAGTATGGTTCATGAAAGGGCGTGCGGGAGGTTTTTGAAATTTGATCAAAATCAACGGCTTAGATCTTGCGCCCGATTTACATTTAATGTCTCGCATTTAATGCGGCATCATTTATATCCAATCATAAGCTTGGTGTGCGGCTTTTGCAGTACACGTCATAATTATCTTGGCGTCATTCTTAAAAACATTCCCACTTTGTAAAAACGACCGCGTTTTTGTCACTTTGCTCATAAATGACTCGGCTTGTTCCTTAGGTGATTTAACTCTTCTCTCTTCGGCGTGTAAATACTCAAATTGTCGGCCTAACTTTAACCGACTTTCCGTCTGGTGATTCACTTAGTGATTTAAGAGTTCGACTCTTTTTCCTCTTTTCGTGTTTCATTTCTCTTGCTTTGAGTCTTCCGAGTGTTAACTCATTTCAATTAACCTAACTCATGCTTGAGTTCTTTCAAATCTTGATTCATATAACGGTTTTGTGAATATGTCAAATTAATTGCTTATCGGTTGAGATATATTCCAAGGTGATGTCCTTTTTTTCAACATGATCTCTTATGAAGTGATATCGATATCAATGTGTTTTGTTCTTGAATGCAACACACGGATTTTGAGTGATTGCGATTGCACTTGTGTTATCACACATGATTGGAATTTCCTTTTCTTCAACTTCATAGTCTCTCACCTTTGTCTCATCCATAAGACTTGGGCTGCTTGTTTGCCCGTGATATGTATTCTACTTGATTGTAGAGGTGGCTATTGAATTTTGCTTTTTGCTAAACCAGAAAGTAACTGCTTTATTTCCAAGCATTTGATATGTGCACGAGGTGCTCTTCTGTCAACTCTACATCCAACATAGTCGAGTTTGAATAACCAATTAGCTTGAATCCACATTTCTTTGGATACCATAAGCCAACTTCTTGGCTTCCTTTCAAATATCTCAAGATCCTCTTGGTCCGAAGTCATGTGGCTTTCTGTTGGAGCATTGAAATCTTGCACATACACCTACAAAGGTGATGTCCGGCTTTCTTCTTTGTGAGATAGAGCAATGATCCATAAGTGCTCAGTATCTTGTTTGATCTACAGGCTTGCCATCCGTATCCATATCCATTTTGATGATGTATTCATTGGTATTTTCATAAGACTTCTTCCATACCAAATTTCTTCATTAAATATCCGGTGTATTTTGTTTGACTTATGAAGGTTCCATCCTTCACTGCTTTCACTGGAGTCCAGGAAGAATGTCGCTCTCCCATCATGCTCATTTCGAATGTGCTTTGCATGAGATTTGAAAATTTATCACACAACTCTTTGTTTGTGGATCCAAAAATGATGTCATCCACATATATTTGAACAAGCGATACTCTTCCCATCTTGAATTAAGAAGAGTGTTCTATCCACTTTGCCTTTTGTGAATCCATTCTCGATCAAATTGTGACAATGTATCATACCATGCTCACGGGTGCTGTTTCAATCCATATAGAGCTTTTCTTGAGTTTGTATACTTTATCTCCAAGAATCTTCGCTCAAATCCTGGAGGTTGTTCAACATACACTTCTTCTTCCAATAAACCATTGAGAAATGCACTCTTTACATCCATTTGATATACAATAAAGTTCTTGTGAGCTGCATAGGCAAGAAACATCCTTATAGCTTCCAATCTTGCCACGGGAGCAAATGTTTCATCAAAGTCTATCCCTTCTTCTTGGCAATACCCTTTGGCTACCAATCTTGCTTTGTTTCTTACCACAGAACCTTCCTCGTTCATCTTGTTTACAACACCCATTTAGTGCGATAACATTTTGATGGGTAGGTCTTTGAACCAATTCCACTTTATTTCTTTCAAACCGATTCAACTCTTCTTGCATGGCTTGAATCCAATGTGTGTCATCCAATGCTTGTGACACATCTTTAGGCTCTATTTGTGAGATGAGGCATGTGAACATTGCTTCTTGTTGAGTTACGATCTCGTTTTGACACCTTCTCTTACATCTCCAATGACTAGTTCTCGGTGGATGGTCTCTCGACCATCTTACATCAGGTTGGAGTAAGTTAGGCCGGATTGATCGTCTTGCAATGTGTTGTTTTGATCACTCTCTCATCATCACTTAACCAGCAGATTTTCCACCGTTTTGAGATTCATATCTCATCTTCATCCTGGTTTATAATTCCGGCTTGACTTCTACATAGGGACTTTTACTCGCATGGTTGGTTGATTCAAACTTATCACCGACTCTTCAATGTCTTCTCCATTTACATTTGGCTCATCAAACACCACATGGATGGATTCTTCAGTAACCATAGTCCTCTTGTTGAGTACTCTGTAGGCTTTGCTTTGGTGAGTATCCCAAGAAGATACATTCATCGCCTTTAGCATCAAAAGCCTTTAAATTATCTTTGCCATTGTTATGGATGAAGCATTTGCATCCAAATATTCTAAAATATGCAACATTTGGCTTTCTCCCTCTGTCCAAATTTCATAGGAGTCTTTGTCAACTGTCTGTCTATCATGCATCTATTTTGAGTATAGCATCTTGTGTTTATTGCTTCAAATTGACCCAAAATCTTTTAGGTAGCCCCGTCACTAACATGGTCGTTCTTCGCTTCTTTGAGAGTTCTATTCCTTCTTTCTCGCAACTCCATTTCTTTGTGGAGTTATTCTTTGATAATTCATGACCAATGCCATTTTCAATACAATCGAGTTATTATACCATTGACAAACTCGGTTCTCTGTCGCCGATCTTATTTTGATAATCGTTTGACTTTTCTCATTCGGATCCTCTTCATCACCGGTAGTTTCTGCAGAGTTTCTTTCTTTACACATGAATATTGTCCATGTATATCTTGAGTAGTCATCTACCACCACCAAGGTGTATTTCTTCCCACTTATCTTTGGTGGTTCAACTGGACCAAATAGATCCATATGTAGCGGTGTAATATTCTTGTTGAAGATGGACATGTCTTTTCTTTGAATGATGATTTGATCTGTTTTCCCTCCTCGACATGCATCACATATACTCTCCTTCTTGTATAATCGAGTGCGGGAAGTCCTTCCACAAGATTACTTCTTGCAAGTTTGTTAATAGTTTTGAAATTCGGTGACTCGAACTTCTTGTGCCACAACCAACTTGATTGGTGTGCTCTTTTGCTAGTAGACAAGTGCTTGGTATTGCGATTGACCAATCTACCACATACATGTTCTTTTGTCCGCAACCTTGCAACACAACTTCATTGGATTCGATGTCCTTGATTTGGCATATACCCATGTTGAATCAACATTATAACCCTTGCCACAAAGTTGGGCGATGCTTAGCAAGTTGAAGTTGAGTCCTTCAACATATGCAACATCTGAGATTTCTAATCCATTTTCTTGATGGATCTAGTGCCCTTATTTCTCCTGAGCTTCATTTCCTCCAAATATGACTTTTGCACCTCGACTTCCTTGAATTTTGACAGATTTTCTTGTTTCTGTCATATATGTCGGGAACAACCACTATCCATGTACCAGGTTCCTTGACACTGGTATTCCTTGAACCCTGCAATCAAGAAATTAAGTTTTAGGTACCCATACTTGTGCAGGTCCCGAGGGGTTAGTATTATAAGATGATCCAACCAACCTATAGCCAAATGATTTGACTCTAAGGGGTTGCCATCTATTAGTGCCATAATCATAATTAATTTTTGGCAAATTGCTTGGGAGTTCTAAGGTTCATACAACCTGTCTCTTTTGTCCGTATGCTGTGAATGAGTTTTAGCAACTCTTGTATTTGGGTAGTTGTGATATCTCCGAGTGTAGTGCCTAGGTGCATATGTGTCTTGATGATAGCTCTTGTGCCTTTGGAATGGCCTTTCTTGAGTTCTGGCCTTTGCCACTTGTGCTTATATTCCATGAGATCTTTCTTTGATAGTTCACATTATTCCAATCGACTTGGCTTGGGTAGTTTCTACCATTCCCATCATATATATTTCTTTTATAGAATTTATGGGACTTTTGGTAGCTCTTTTTCTTCTTTCTGAGTATTTCTATTTGGAGTTTCTTTGAGGAACTCGGTGGATTTATTCTCGCTTGTCCTCTCAAAGACACTCAATTTGTACTTTCCCTTTTCCTTTATAACCAAGGCCAGTTTGCTTGTGATTGTGCTTTTGAATAAATGTGTGTCTACCATTTGGAGTTTTGGATTTTTGAGATACTTCATTACTTGAAGATCCTCTTTCCAAAATCACTTTTGGAGCTTGACATAGCACGGAGGAATTAAATCTAAGCTGTCTTGTCTCCACATTCTCTTTGACTCATAATAAGGTCATCCAGGATTTAGATGCCTTAGTGAATAAGGCAATCACATTTTTGAGGTCATTTTACCTCTTTTCTATAGCAGCTATCTCTGCTATTATCTTAGCATTTTCAAATTTTTTAAACTTTCATTCTCATCGGCTATTTGACTTAGAGTACTCGGCTCCTTAGTAGGGTTTGAGAGTTTTGGCTCTTGAGTAGGTTGTTTTCCTCATTTAGTAGTGTGTGTGAGGATTTAATGTGTTCAAAGTCTTTCATCGGTTTGCCTAATGAATCATAAAGATCGGAGTGGGTGATGAAGTGTGTGTGTCCACCACTATCACTAGAATACGAGTGTGATGAGTTAGAGTGTACCTCATCTTCTTGGTCAGTTGGTCTTGTTCCTTGGCCATTAAACAAATCAAGGCTTCTTCTTCGAGTCACTTGAGTAGTCGGCCACTTCTCAATCAATCAGTGTCTTTTGACTTGGGGCCGTTGTCTCAAGCGATCTCTGCCGGCCAACATTGCCTTTTTCTTTTCTTGTCTTCTTTCTCTCAAGACCTTTCTTTCCTCTTCATTCCCGTATTTGTTGACTACGAGGATATGGGCAATCAATGGCATAGTGACCTGGTTGTCTGCGTTCAAAGATAGATTTTCAACCTTTTGATCAGCTCTTTCCATTCTTGGATTGTCAACCCTTTGATATTCAACTTTTTGATGCTCTGTTCTCTTGGTTGACCTATCTTCCTTGACTTGGAGGGAGCCGAGTGTCTTCGGAGGATTCGCCCTTGCCTCTCTTGTAGTTCTTATTGAAGAACTTGTTAAACCTTTTAACCATCGTGGGCTATTTTCTCTTGGTCAATGACTTCTTTGACATCGCTCTCTTGCTATCCTTAACAATTAGAGCAATTGTTTTGGGCACACTTGTCTCCTCTTGGTCTTTTCTTCTCACTCAAATTCGTAGGCTTTGAGATCGAGAATAGCTCATGGTTGGATGTCTTGGATAGGTCCATGTAATGTCTCGGTGACATGACCTTCATTTCCCATTCAAATTTGGGGAGACTTCTTAAAATCTTCATACACATTTCCTTCTATGTATATTATTTTCCAAGTGCGTATAGCTCGTTGGTAATTTACGTGAACCGAGCATCCGGTTGATCCAAGGTCTCTCCTGCGAGCATTTTAAAATTCTCAAATTTACGTACAACAACCGATAGTTTATTTTCCTTGATTTGCTCGAGCCTTCACAAATCAATGTTAGCTTGTCCCATTTCTTTAGCCGTTTTGCATGATTTGACTTTGTTGAACATGGCTTTGTCCAAGGTTTTGTAAAGAATGTCCTTGGCCACATTGTCCAAGTTATATCTTTTCTGTCATCATTTGTCCATTTAGCTCTTGGTTTTTCAACCATGGCTGATGCGGAGCAACATCCTCTTCACCTTCAAATTTGCTCTCTCCTTTGGTACAATTTGTTCACTTTTAAGATTTGCGGAGGCCCATCCTCTATAACTATCCACATCTCATCATGTAATCTTTGATAGATGAGCTGCGTACGAATTTTCCAATCATCAAATTCTTCAATTGTGAACATAGGGATGCGTGTCAAATTTGCTTCCATGATAATAACTTTCTTTGAGTAAAAGAGTTTTGAAAGATTGAGTACTAAAACAAGCTTTGAAAAATTTGGAGATCTAGTTCGATAACCGGTCGGAAGGCTCAATGAACCAACCGCTCCGATACCACTTGTAGGTCCCAAGGGGTGTGAGTGTAAGGTTTAGAAGGGGGTTGAATAAACCTTACCAACTTTTCAAATTAGTCCTTTTAAATATCTGAGTTAATACTTCACAAAATTGTGTCCTTGATGGACATCTAAGTTAGTTAATCGTGAGTTAGCCACTCAATGGACTGGGATCGAGCCGTTGATAGAATAACTCAATTTTTTTGACTAAAGACTTAACTCAACTGTGATTTGTTTTAAGAAGACTTAACACCCTTGAATTTGGTTAAGTTTGTTTTAATACTTGGTTTTAGCACTCAGTTGATTATCAATTGGATAGCAAATTTATCAAACAGATATAAAAATAAGATGCGAAATTAAAGTCTTTGAAATGTAAATGACATAATAAGTTTTTATAGAGGTTTGAAGATGGGGTAATTCTTCTACTCTCTCTTCTCCAACTCTGGAGGAATCCACTAAGTATTGATCAATATACAGAGTGGTTAACAGATCCGGATACAAGTCTTGATCACACAACCGACTTGATCCTTTGGGACTCGGTTTGGAGATACCTTGGTCACGCACCGGCTTCTCGTGCGACTCGACTTCTTCACAGGCAAATTGCCTTGCTACTACAACCCACTTGCTTAAGTTCCTTGGATTTGATCACGAAGGCCTCCAAATAGCTTAAGCTTGGTTCGACCTTGAACCTTTCTACAATCCTTCGTGGAATGTAGACCCCTTGATTCTTCAAATGGTTCATCTTCAACCGATAGAAGTTGTCTTTCCTTCACAAGTGAGTGTTGGATTGATTTCCTTCGTACTATAGGCTTGAGGATTAATCTTGAATGACTTGAGAATATTTTTTGGTTACAGTTCAAATATTTGCTTGAATGTTTTTTTGGTTCTGTAACCTTCTCTCGGAGTGATTCCTCATCCTTTTATAGTGATATTTCAAAAATCGCCCGTTGAAGAGATAGACTTATTTTTGAAAGTCACTTGTGGTCGTTAGCTTGTTCTTGCTGCAATCATTGGAATTGCCATTTCCTCGTATGAATGATTCTTCGACTTTTTCGGTGTTACGACACAGTGCGATCTTCCCATTGGTTTTATTCCTTTTGCACGCTTCCTAAGAATCGAGCACTTCAAGAAAGACAAGATATGGGAGTATTACTTGTTTAAGTAATTCTCTTGATTTACGTGCAACGGATCTCTTTCGATTATCTCGACTTGATTGCATTTCCTTGACTTCCCGGCGACTTGAGTCGACTTCCAATCATTGTATGACTCTTCTCACTTCAACTTGAGACTTGGCTATCTTGAGTTGACTTGATGATACTTCACTCACCGCATCTCACCGACCTTCATCGAGTTCTTATCTTCTCTTCTTTGCCATACTCACCGCCTCACATCGTAGTCTTCCTTCTAGTCTCCGGTTGTCTTCTTGCATGTTCGGGCATAGTGACTTAACTCACTCGACCAGCCCTATCTATTACAATGCAATTTACAACAAAAATGGGGTGCCAACTTCCTATTCTAAGTTTTACATGGCATTCATCAAAATCTACAAAATAATTTCCCAACAATAATTGGTTTAATGAATTTAATTGGTTGGAGTATTCTTCTTATACACACAAGGCATATTATTTTCCGTGCTTTATTTTGGAGAGAATATACACACCTCTTCATCTTCAACGTTAGTGAATGGTGGGTTCGATAATTGGAAGAGAGTTCATCGGGGCAAAAAGTGTATATTTCTTGGCCATATTGGTTCATCGTCTTCATCTCCTCACATTAAGTGTGTAATATGTGCTAACTCTTTGATGAGACCATCTCAACATATTGATAAAGTGATTGAGAGAATTAGCAAAGAAGAAGTTGTAAAAAATCGATTGCGTTTAAAGACAATCAATCATGAGTGCTCAATGGCTACCATTGCAAGGTTGTGCTTTTAGAGGTCATGATGAGTCCGAAAAATCTTTTAACCGTGGAAATGTGATCGAGATGATTAATTATACAAAGAAAAGTGGAGTGCGGATGTCGAGATGTTGTAATGAGTAACGCTCCCAAAAATGCCAAATATACTTCACCGGACATTCAAAAAGAAATTTTGGGAATTATAGCTAACAAAGTCCGTCGTATGATACGTGAGGAAATCGGAGATGCTTGTTTTTCTTCTTGTTGATGAAGCAAAAGATGAATCCGATCGAGAACAAATGGCGATTATCTTGAGATTTGTAAACGCCGTATCTTGTGAGAACATTTCTTTGCTATTAGGGCGTTTCGACACTTCTTCCGCAACACTTAAGAATGAGATATCAAATGTTCTTTCTCGATATAATCTTCAAGTTCATAAATTACGGGGTCGAGGATATGATGGTGCTAGTAACATGCAAGGGCAATGGAATGGATTACGAGCATTGTTTCTTAAAGATTGTCCATGCGCATATTATGTTCATTGTTTTGCTCATAGGTTGCAGTTGACATTGGTGGCTTCAGCAAAGCAATGTGATCCAGTTTGGAAGTTCTTCTCTATATTAGATAATGTCATTAACATTGTCTAATCTTCTGCTAAGCGCAACACTGAGTTGCAAGTTGCCCATAGAATAGAAATTGAGAATATGTTGGCAAGTGGAGAGCGTGAATCTGGTAGGGGAGCGAATCAGATGACATCTTTACACCATTCAGGTACTAATCGTTGGAGTTCACATTATGATTCTGTTATGAGTATGATAGAAATGTATGCTCCAACTTGCAAGGTACTTGAGTGCATCACTTGTAGTGGTCTGAATTCCAAGGCTCGAAATGAAGCTGAAGGTGCTTGCACGAGTATTAAAAGTTTTAGTTTTGTGTTTGGTTTGCACTTAATGAGGGCAGTTATGCGAATCACTGATTTTCTCTGTCAAGCATTTCAAAAAGAATCAATTGACATATTATCTGCACTTGGTTATGTGCCGGCTACGAAAACTCTTCTTCAGGAGTTGAGAGATAGAGGGTGGGAGAAATTGCTTCAGGAAGTAGAAGCTTTTTGCTTAAAACATGAAATCACTATACCCGACATGAACAACAATATGGGTCGTGGGCGAAAACAAATGAGTGTTGAGCATTATTACCACTTTGAATTTTTCAATAAATCCATAGATTTTCAATTGGCGAGTTGAACTGAAGATTTAATGAGACGTCGCTTAGATGCTAGAGTTGAGTATCACATTGGATCCAAAAATTCATTTGAATCGTTCAATTTAGATAAAATATATAAGTTGGCCGTGGAATTTTATCCGGATGATTTTGAGCAACGTGAGATGAATGCGTTGATGAGTGAATTGCAATTTTATCATGCTCATGTAGTTCGTGACCCTCAGTTTCAAGTGTCTATTCTTGCAAATTTGTGTGAAAAGTTGGTGGAAACAAGAAAAGCGGAGGACTACAAAATGATAACAAGATTAATTCAACTTGTGTTAACATTACCTCTTTCTCTAAACCACGATCGAGAGAGCATTCTCGACAATGAAACACGTGAAGACAGCGATTCACAACAAGATGGGTGATGATTTTCTTGCTGATAGTTTGACAATTTTTATTGAAATGGAACTAGTTAACACATTAGATATAGACTCTGTTATTGATGAATTTGCTAAAATAAAAAATCGTCGTCCAATTAACGTTTTAGCTTAATGTGCTAGACTTTGAGTAGTCAAACTTTGTAATGCACTTGAGTGGAGTTGCTTACTATTTTAATAAATTAGAGCTTATATGATTTTTTCTAGTTTTTAATTTCGGCCCACCCTACTTTCTACGTCACAGCTCTACGCCATTTGGATGAAACCGAATCCTCAATACCTAAGGTAATCGAGTCTTTGGAGCCCAAAGTTCTTGATTGTGAATCAAGATTTAAGGAGAAGATTGAAAATAAATATGTTTAATTTTTTTCCTTGAGCCGGAGTGCCTTGAAGGTTTAGCCATGGGCATTCTCGCACCAATGAAAGTTCACAAACGAGATTGCGAACAAGGGTTGCTTCAAGGACTAAGGTTGCATACACCCCTTTTACAAACTTGAAGAACAACATCAAGACGATGAGACTTGCGAAAAAATGATTCAAGCCACATAGTTTAAGAGTCAACCCAAGGATACAAAAATCTGAGAAGATAAGGCAAAACCCTAAGGAAATTTCACTGGGAGTACGAAATCTTGAGGGAATGCACGTAATCGGGCAAATCTCTAAAGGGTTTTCAAAAAGAGTCGAAAACTTGAGAGAAGCACCAAAACCCACCACAAAAAATAGAAAGAAAAACTGATAAAAGCCTCAGAATCCAACTTGAGGTGAAGCTGGTAAGCCTCCGCCCACAAGGGAGAACCCAAGAGGGTGAGAGAGAGAAAAACCAAAGGTTTCGGTCAAATGCTGAGATAAAATGATAGAAACCCTAGATAAAAAGCAAAACGTGATCTGTAACTTTAATGCTATTGTTCGCAAACAATATTTGGATCTCTACACTGCAAGTGTACAGTATAGTTTATAGGATAATGGCAAGCAAGGTCGTATTCCTCAGGGATTGACTACGAAACACTTAGACTATAATAACACCGCATTCCAATTTTATTGAAGCGACCGAATATCAAGTTTTTAGAAAAATCAAAAAATAAAAAAAAATAATAAATAAATTTGTGAACCCCACAAGTATTTTCAACAACCACGGAAGCAACCTTAGGCACATAATCTCAACACGTTTCTTCAATATTAAATCCAATTAAAGTTTCAATAACCAATTCGTATGTTTCTATGGGTTCAATTCCTAAAATAGTTTATTCTCCCTCTCGGGTGGTACATAAACAATAGATTCATAATAGTTGAGGTCTCCCGATCCATCACAACTATCATTAACTCCCAAAAGATCTTTGAATTGAAATATTCCCCACAAATAGAAGTAGTCTCCCGATACATTACCCTATTTATGTCTGAATTCAATTTTCATTTTGTTAGAACTCACCTCCCGGATTATGGACTAACAAGTATGACATGCAAAATATTGATCATATAATCGACAATTAAGAATAAGCACTCGAATTCATAAAATAGAACACATGAATCAATTATGAAAGCAATTAATCAAGATTTAACATGAATCCACAGTTATGATTATGCCCTAAGATCCAAAAGATTAGCCAAACATTGATAACAAATTCATAGACAAATTCGAAAATCAACATTATGACATCGTTTAAGTACAGACAAGAGATCTAGACAGAGAAAGAAAATCCCTTCTTGTCAGGACGGATTCTCCTTCCAAGCTTTCGAAGCTCTTGTGCTCCCGTAGATGCGAAAGGCCTTGTGTTTTTCTTTGCGACCTAGCCCTCCTCTCTCGTAAGACCTTAGATCTTGTATTCTTGTGTAATATGATGTGTTGTAAGTGGTATGAATGTTGTTGGATGATCTAATTTCGTCAAGCCTTGGGTCCCTTTTATAGATACTTGGAGAGATCACTTGTAGAGTTTGAGTGGGAAAAGGATACCAAAAACGCGTGACAAATGCACCACACGGCCGGCTGTGCCTCACACACCGTGTGTGACTTTCATCAAGACCAACCTCATACGCCCGTATGGTCCCATATGATCTGCCGTGCGGCTTGTTTACGTCCCCTGTTTCTTCCCAACTTCACATGAACATGTCATTTTTCACACGGTATGTCACACGACCATGTGGTCCCACACGGTCCCGGTGTGGCGTGCTTTTGTCCGGTCTCTTCGTCTTTTCGATATTTTCTTTTGCACTCGTCGATCGTATCCTGGCCTTTCAACCGATATTTCTTCGATTAAGCTTTTATTTCCTATAAAAGTTACAAGAATACACAATATCGAGGCCCTTCTAAGAAAACCAAGTAAAAACATTCTAAATATGCGTGCAAATGCATCAAATATATATCATTTTAAGCCCCTAAATGCACGTATATTTTACACCCATCAAAATCCCCAAACTTAAAGCATTGCTCGTCATAGAGCAAATTAAGAAAAAATAATATCAAGGGGTAAAAAGAACACACAAGAACACTATAAACATTTAATCTCATATGACTCCATACTCAAGTAAACCATGCAATTCATTATCCGAAGTCATCTTTCATAAGCTCGACATAATTAATACTCTCTCGGTACTTGACATCGCGACTCACAAGAAGTATTGTATCACTCATCTCTCAAGGTATATGGTAAATATTTACGCTCAAAATCAATTCATTGATAGTAAAACTACCATAGGCTTGCAAATAACCTAACATCTCTACCACTTTTGTTGCACAATCTAAGAATCAAAAGGACTTTTTATTTGGTTGTAATGTAAGCTCTTTGGTAAGGGTGGGGAAAATTTGGATTAAGTGATTTGACTTGAGCAAATAGAATTTAGGCGCACTGAGACTTGCAATTCACCAACCCAATGTTTTCATAAAACTCATTCTCTCAAGATATTTTCATTTTAAACTCAACTCCACCCTTATTTCTCCTTTTTTCATTTTTAGACCTTTTGCCTCTTTTTTCTTTTTCTTTAGCCTCAAACTCTCATTTTTTCACAATTTTTAGAATTTTTTTTTTCTTTTTTGCTCGATTTTCTTGATATATTTTTGAGAGATTTTTCAATTTTTTTCGAGCTTCATTCTTCTTTCATTCACCTGAATCTTTATTCATCCCTCATTCTTTTGCCAACTCTCTCTATTTTTCAGAATTTTTACATCTCCCAAACTTGTTTATTTTCTATAGCTCAAGAAATTTCAGGGATAAAATCATGTTTTTAATTTTAAAGCTCAATGTGGCTAACAATAAAAAGTTTTGGCTCAAAATTGGTGAGTAGGGAATCATGAGTTCATAGATAGGCTTTTTAGGCTAAGTAGGTCGAAACAAAGATGATCTTAAATCATTTTGAAAAATTGCACACACGCATGGTTTCATTGAAGATACCAGAGTAAGTTCTAGAGTTCTATCAATCATGAATGACACACTCAAGAAAAAAAAAATAAGCTGCATAAGATAAAATAGTTTAAGGCACAATAGCTCACAAGCTTATTTTTCGCAACATGCTCAAATACCCAATTTTCTCAACTAATGCCAAGCAAATAAATGATATATTTTCAATAATTCATTACATTATTCCCAAAAGTATGTTATCTCATTAAATTAAATGCTTATAGTAAAAATCGCATCTAAAAAGCTTTGGGCATTTTCGAAAAATCTTGATTAAAAATCACACACAAAAGCAATTAAACGCGCTAAAGTGATAAACGTGCAAAAAAAAAATCAAAAATTTAAAATTTTTATGCTCTACATGCACTCCTAAATTCAATGCAAAATGCAACAGTACTAAATTATGCATTCTTCACAATCCCCCAAACTTAAAATATGCTTCGTCCCGAACATATGAGAAAATTATCAAATGTATAGAGGAATGTGTAATAAGTACTTATGTGGATCAAGTATCAGGTTGCCTCCCAACAAGCGCCAAGTTTTACGTCTTCAGCCAGACCTCAGATTTCTAACATCACTATCGTTGAACCGTGTCTGTTGTAATCCTTGAGCCCTCATATTCTATACCATCCATCAGACGAATGGTGTTATACTGTTTTCTTGGATTAAGTATCGTCTGGGAATTTGCCCTTTTGATGTTGGCCTCCCACTGCAGTAGCAATTTTGGGCTACTTGTGTCTCCAAAGATTTTAGTCTCGCATTCAACAAAAACGATGTTAGAAACAACGCAATAAGAAAAGAAAAAAATTTTACAAAAATAAAAAAATATTTACAATTTAAAAAAAAAAAAAATCGAAAATAAAAAATTACAAAAATCGAATATATATATATATATATACAAAAAAATCTAGAATAAAAAAAAATAAATAAATAAAAAATATTTACAAAAGCTTCAATTAAGATTGAATTACTTATTACTATATCTAAGTGGAATCTGTCAATACCCGACAATGGCGCCAAAAACTTGTTCGCCAAAAATATTTGGATCTCTATACTACATGTGTACAAAGTGTAGTTTATAGGATAATAGCAAGCAAGGTCGTATTCCTTAGGGATTGACTACGAAACACTTAGGCTATAATAACATCGCATTCTAATTTTATTGAAGCAACCGAATATCAAGTTTTTAGAAAAATTAAAAATAAAATTAAAAGAAATAAATAAATTTGTGAACCCCACAAGTATTTTCAACAACCACTTTTAAGCAACCTTAGTCACATAATCTCAACATGTTTCTTCAATATTAAATCCATTAATGTTTCAAGAACCAAGTCATGTGTTTCTATGGGTTCAATTCCTAAAATAGTTTATTCCCCCTCCCGGTGGTGCATAAACAATAGATTAAACAATAGATTAACTATCATTAACTCCCAAAAGATATTTGAATTGAAATATTCCCCACAAATGTAAGTAGTCTCCCGATACATTACCCTGTTTATGTCTGAATTTGATTTTTGTCTTGTTAGAACTCACCTCCCGATTAGGACTAACAAGTATGACATGCAAAATATTGACCAGATAATCGACAATTGAGAATAAGCACTCGAATTTATAAAATAGAACATATGAATCAATTATGAAAGCAATTAATCAAAGATTTCACATGAATCCACTTGTTTTGATTATGCCCTAAGAGCCGAAAGATTAGACAAACATTGATAACAAATTCATAGACAAATTCGAAATCAACATTATGACATCGTTTAAGCACATACAAGAGATCTAGACAAAGAAAGAAAACCCTTCTTGTCGGGATGGATTCTCCTTCCAAGCCTTCGCTCTTGCGCTCCCGTAGATGCGAAAGGCCTTGTGGTGTTCTTTGCGACCTAGCTCTCCTCTCTTAGAAGACCTTGGATCTTGTATTCTGTGTAATTTTGTGTGTTGTGTGTGGTATTAATGTTGTTGGATGATGTAATTTTGTATAAGCCTTGGGTCCCTTTTATAGATGCTTGGAGAGATCACTTGTAGAGTTGGAGTGGGAAAAGGACACCAAAAAACGCGTGACGATGTGCACCACACGGTCCGATCGATAGCCTCACACGACCGTGTGGCTTTCTTCCGCACCAACCTCACATGCCCGTGTGGGTTCCACATGGTCCGCCGTGTGTCTTATTTCCATCCCCCTGTTTCTTCCCAATTTCACATGGACATGTCATTTTTCACACGGGTATGTCACACGGCCGTGGTCCCACATGGTCCAACCGTGTGACGTGTTTTTGTCCGGTTTCTTCGTCTTTTCGATCTTCTCTTCGCACTCGTCAGTCCTATCTGGGTCTTTCAACTGATATTTCTTCGATTAAGCTCCGTTTTTTATAAAAAGTTACAAGAATACGCAGTATCATGCCCTTCTAAGGAAACCAAGTAAAATATACTAAATATGCGTGCAAATGTATCAAATATATATCATTTTAAGTCCCTAAATGCATGTATATTTTACACGCATCAGCTATCGAGAAGTGTGATCGCAACGTTGAACAAATAAAGATAATCAGATTTTGGGAACTCGTGCAATTTGACGTTAATGATAGTGATTATAGCCTTGAACAAATTGAGATTGACAGATTTTGGGAGCTCGTGCAAGTAGACATTAGAGAGAGTAATTAGAGGTAAGGCTTCTCTAGAGAGAAAACTTTATAGAGAGAAAAAATCTCAAACCACATACACTTTGAGAGCTCTTTCTAGATAACAAATAGCTCTATTGATTATACTTATACTCGTTTCGAACATGAACAAGACACAATGGACCATAAAACATCAACAAATAGCTCTATTGAAATGGAAAAAGATGATCTGTACATTGATCTATCAGTTCATATATAGAGCTGGGAAGTTGCAACTAATGTAACAGTAAGTAACCAACTTAACTGCTATCTTGAAATGAATTACAATGCAATCTTGAATTTATTTGGATACATTTGAATCTAATTTGGAATCTTTACACAACTTGTAATTTAAATACTCAATGTTTATGAAAACTTGCCAAAATTATATGATCTGCATATTTTTCTTGTGATGTTACTTTAAACCTCATTTAAATCTATACATGCAAAATATAAAGATTTTCCAGCTCTGAATTGTCTTCTGTCATTAGCAGTCAGTCTATCAAAATAATATGTTGTGTTTGTTTTTGGTAATTCATACTGATATATGACATTAATCGCACAATTCATATGATATCATCCAGTAATGCAGTTTCATTTTTAATTTTGTATTAATTATCATGGATTATTTCGTGTCATGTGGAATATGAATGTCGTTATTATCTACATTTATGAGAATTTGCTAAATCAATGTAATATCTATTTTTGTTTGATTCTACTTTAGATCTTATATAAATATATGAGGAAATTATATTAAACCCCTGTTCTATTTGCGTTTTTATACTTTACCATATAAACTATTTTATGTTACATTTTACCATATGAACTATGTAAAATTTGGCACTTTGCCTTATATGGACATTTTTACCCCTAAAATTTATTTTTCTTAAAATAATAAACTAATAATTGCGTAAATTCATACATTGTTTGACTAGAATATAGTTAAGTATTCCTGATTAGTGACGAATAGTTTCATTGCTGGTTGACTAAAATTATAATTTTTTTAATTAGTTAGTAAACTCTTCAATGAAGGGCCCGGGTTCAGTCTCTGTGCAATACTTAAGATTGGTCGTTAATGTCTAAAGTTAGCGGCGATATTTTTTGGATGTAATTTTTTGCTTTTTTAATGTTGGTACAAACCATTGCGATGCATATTAAGATTGAGTGTAAGGATCAGTCACAAAATTGTACGTGTGACAAGCAACCCAAAAATCGACTAAGATACCTAGCTACATTTCGTTGAAATAATGTATAAATTTTAGAAAATATTAATTTTATATACGATAATATGATATGCCTAATGACCATAATGAACTATTTTCTATATTCTAAGAAAAATAAAATTTTAGGGGCAAACTTGTCCATATAGGGCAAAGTGCAAAACTTTACATAGTTCATATGGTAAAGTGTAAAAAAAGTAGTTTATATGGTAAAAATATAAAAACATGAATAATACAGGAGGTCTATTGTAATTTCCTCTATATATATATATATATATATATATATATATATATGCATATATTGATTTTTCGGTTCTGAATCATTTTTCGCAACTATTACAATATGTTTCCAAAAATAAATTGTATGTTGTATTTATTTTTGGTAGTTCGTACTAATTTTGGCAATTAATCACACAATTTCTACACTATTGTCCAACAATGCACACTCATATTTATTTTTTATTAATTATTGGGAATCAGGAGTTAATACCTAATAATTAATATTAACTGCGGACAGTTGTATTTCTGGATCTTGACTGAAATTAAATTTAAATCTTTCAAATTATAGGGATAAAATACTTAATACAAAATAATCATGCCTAAATTAGATTGTTTTTTTTTGAAGCCTAAATTAGATTTTTATTCATACCAAAATAGAGAATAAAATTAATGATTAATGTTAAGGATATATTTAAAAGATACTGCCAGCTATGTATATCCATTATTCTTTTTTGTTTTTATTAAACGCAAAAGTTTGTATGAGGCAGTCTCATGGATCTATTCCATGAGACGGATACTAAATGCAAATAGAACTCCAACCCAAACATAAACCCATAAAAAAAACTCATATTTTTTTGTGTTTGTAGGATCCGTCTCCTCATGAACTCAAGTTCATGAGATGGTCTCATATAAGACCATCTCTTTATTAAAAATCATCAAAATTGAACAATAGCAAATGGGGGGATATCGGGTTGCTCATTATATATATAATATTTAGAATGCAATGATGAATATAATAGCTAGGATACAATTTCACAGTTTTATTATAAGTTGAAAATACTAAATTGTTCTAGAGCACTTTGTTCATTTTGGATTTTTGGATCTAAAAGTTCATTTTCTATAATAATAGTTATTTTGTGGTAAATTTATAACGAACTTTTAGATGAACCACTTTCCAAAAGTCTATTTTAGAGAAATTAGAATTGCAAATTTTTTGAAAAGTCAAAATAAGATGTTCGTTTTGTAAATGGGCTTTCAAATGAGTGTTCCCAAACAAGTTAACACTTCTGTCAAAGTTTAATGTCATGGAAATGTACACTATTAATTGGATAAATCTCATTTTGTTTAAAATATACCTAAATGTTTTATAAATTTGACATACATTATTGAGGTAATTTTAATTTGCTCCCTAAACTATACGAGTTTTTCTACTTTGCCTACTTAACTTTGAATTTTTCTACTTTACCCCCGAACCTCGTAAATTGTTGTACTTAATCGGGTTAACCTATAAATTCCAAATTTATCCTTTAACCTCGTATGATTATTTTATTTTGTGATATCCGAAAAATTGTATCATAGCCTAGGTTTAATTGATGAAAACTACTTTTATTTAGTACTATTTATTTTGTGATATCCGAAAATTGATCTAAATAATTGTTCGAGATGTAGTAGCTACACACAAAGGCACTAACAATGAGAGGTAAATTTGGAAATTATAGGCTAAGTGCAACAATTTATAAAGTTCGGTGGGTAAAGTAGAACAATTCAAAGTTAAGTGGACAAAGTAGAAAAACACGCATAGTTTGAGGGACAAATTAAAATTACCTCTACATTATTAAGGGTTTAAAACTCTGTTAGTTAAATACGGAATGACGGAAAAGTTCATTATTTAGTACGTACAAGTATATTATGAATATTTTCTAAAAGTTACGGCGAAAAAATCGCAAAAAAACGAAAATATTTAATATACTTGGATTCGCAAACGCACAAGTTTAATACAAATATAAAATAATTGTTCGAGAGTAATAATACGCTTATTTTAAAATTATATTTACATAGATTGTAATTCATACTTATGTTTAGATTATATTAAAATTAATTTTAGGTACATTATTAATTTACTTTAAATTATAACAAAAATTGAAAATAATTATTTAATAATAGTTAGTGAGTTTTTAAGTGAATTGAATTTATACTTAGATTATATAAAACTTAATATATAGTTTTTATTATGTTAAATTATAACTTAACATAAATCCAAGATAATTATTTAATAATAATTACTATATTTATATATTATTAATATTCATATTTATTATTTTATAATATTGTAATTATACTTATAAATGATTTTTAATGATTTTTGATTTATTTAAATATTATAAAAATATTAAAATAAAGTTTTATTCGCCAAGTATTATACGGATAACTATAATACGAGTATTAAACATTTTATTTGAAAGTACGGAGTATTTAACGCCGCTTGAGAATGTGTACGGAAAACGAAAGTATTTTTTATTTATTCATACGTCGGGTACTATACATGTATGATATGCGTATTAACTAACAGAGGTTTAAAATTAGTCCGTAAAAATACTTGATGGTATAATTACAAACAACTGGAATTATATGAAAGCTACAATAAATGTTAGGGGAATGCATGCAATTTCAAAATCTTAGGGAATACTTGTATTTAGACCAAATTAAACTTTGAGAGTATAGACAAATTATATTTGCACCAATTAAATGGCGACACGTATGACATTCCATATTAAATATCAATCTTATATTTTTATTTATATTTGGGAATTTATCAAATTTTATTCCTAAATTAAATAGTTGATTAATTGATATTTTAATATGTATTTTGTTGGCCAATTAAAGATTGACAAATGTCAAATTCTTATAGAACAAGATTTATCTTGATAAATTATTATCTCTTTGATAATTATCACAATTTGTGATTAAAGAGATAATGTTAAATCTTGAAGGACCAATCAAATCGAAGCCTTCACCATATGAGTTATCCAAAACCACTATCCTACAAGTATAAATATGTCATTCTCAAGGAATTAAATCATAATTCGACGAGAAGAAATCCAAGCAAAAAGGCGGTGGAGGAAATTCTCTTAAGTCAAGAAGAACAAATTCAAGGAGATCCACAAAGTGTTCATGGCGAAATTCAAGCGTTCATCGCGAAGTCTACCCAAGTCCGACATTTGATTCGGAATAAACTTTCAAGCCCTCGAGTTGACGTTATTGAAGTCAAATCCATATTGGAGGAAGATCGAATAGTCAATTCCACCAAGTTCTCATATTCAAGTCAAATATCGTCAAATATATCACGTTTGATTCGGGATTAAGCCGAAGTCCTCGAATTAACGTTATTCAAATTCAAATTCAAGTTTGGAGAAGATCAAGTGAAGAGTTCATCTCCAAATTATCAAATTCCGATACTATATTCGGGAAGAGAAGAATCGAGGATTTATAGAGATTGTAACCTATAATTTTCATTTGATTTATATAAATTCAATTTGTACTATTTTTCTTATTTGTTAATTTGCGGACAATAAAAATTCGTGTTACAAATTTTGGCACGCTCGTGGGACAATCTCTACCTCTCATCTCTTTTCTTCAAATCAAGTTCAAATATCAATGAAGATGACCAACCATTCCAAGTCCACACATGTTGACCTTTTGTTGGGAAATTTATTGTTTAGATTTTGATGAATGCCATGTAAAACTTAGACTAGAAAGTTGGCACCCCATTTTCCTTGTAATTTGTATTGTAATAGATAGGGATGTATGAGCCGAGTTAAGTCGGCTATGCCTGGATATACAAGAAGTCAATCAAGACTAGGATGAAGACTCATTGTGAAGCAACCGAATGGTATGGCAAGGAAGAGATGTCTAGAACTCGATGAAGGAGTATCACCGTAATCTGTTGTATGAAGAGTCGATCAAGCCAACCAAAGAAGCCAAGCCAAGTCAAGTTGAAGTGACAAATGAGTCTTTCAATCATTGGAGCAGACTCAAGTCACCTGGGGAAAAGGCAGCTGCAAAGAGGAGTTAACTGAAAAGAATCCGTTGCACAAAAGCCAAGAATATTACCTAAACAAGTAATACTTCCATGCCGCCATGTCTTAAAGTGCTCGATCCCAGCGTGCAAAAGGAATAAACCAATGGGAAGCACCGCACCTCGTGTCGAACCTCGAAAAGTGGACATTCATTTAATACGAGGAAAGGTCTACATTTCAAGATTGAAGACCAAGAAAAGACAAGCCAACGAACACAAGTGACTTTTGAAAATCACTATCTGCTCAATAGGCAAATTTTTAAAAGTTCACTATAAAAGGCCGAGGAATCACTTTGAGAAAATGTTACCCCGACAACCTTGCATACCGAGCATTCAAGCAATTATTAAGAATCAGAACTGCAATATATTCTCAAGTTATTCAAGCAAAATCCTCAAGCCTAAATCTCGAAGGAAATCGATCCAACACTAAGTCGTGAAGGAAAGACGACTTCAAACTATTGAAAAGGAAACTTTTGAAGAATCAAAAGGGGTCTACATTCCAAGGAGGATTGTAGGAAGTTTCAAGGTCGAACCGTCTCGAGTTATTGGAGGGCTTCGTGATCAAATCTAAGAAGCTTGAGCAAGTGAGTCAAGAAGTAGCAAAGCGCAGCCGCTACTGTGAAGAAGCCGAGTCGACGAGAAGCCACCGTGTGTGATCAAGGCATCTCAGTTGAGTCCCAAAGGATCAAGTCACCGTGTCATCAAGACTTGTATCCTGGTGATAACCACTTTGTACTCGATCAATACTTAGTGGATTCCTCCGGGAGTTGGAGAAGAGAGAGTAGAAGAATTACCCCATCTTGAACCTCTATAAAAATTATTGTGTCATTTACATTTCAAGTTTTATTTCTCGCATAACACTTTATATCTGGCGATAACTTGCTATCCAACCGATAAATAACAAAGTGCTAAAACCAAGTGTTAAAACAAACTCAAACCAAATTCAAGGGTGTTAAGTCTTCCGCTAAAATCTCATCACAACCAAGTTAAGGTTTAGACTAAACAATCGTTATTCTATCAACAGCTCAATCAAGCATGTTGAGTGGGTAATTGTGCTTTGATTAACTAAATTAGTCATTCCTCCTCAAGGACTTAGTGTATTTAACTCGTAATATTTTAAAAGGACTAAAATCAAAAAGTTGGTAAGGTTTATTCAACCCCTTCTAAACCTTACTCACACCGTTGGGACGTACAAGTGGTATCGGATCGGTTGGTTCATTAAGCCTTCCGCACCGATTCTTGAACTAGATCTCCAATTTTTCAAAGAAGTTTTTAACACTTGCTCTTTCAAAAGCTATTTTTATTCAACAAAGTTATTATCATGGAAGTAAATTTGACACGCATTCCTATGTTCACTATTGAGGAATTTGATGACTGGAAAATTCGTATGCGAGGCTCATCTATCTCGCTTTACATGATGAAGTGTGGCTAGTGATAGAGGATGGGCCACTTGCAAATATTGAAAGTGAACACAATCGCAAGAGAGTACCGCAATTGAAGGAGAAGAAGCGTAGGCAAGCAAGACCACCTTAGTTGAAAAACCAAGGATGAATGGACCAATGATGACAGAAAAAGATACAACTTGGACAACGTGGCCAAGGATATTCTCTACAAGACTGGACAAAGCAATGTTCAATAAAGTCAAATCATGCAAAACAAAGAAAGGAAATGCTGGGATAAAACTAACTTTAATTTGTGAAGGATCGTAACAAATTAAAGAAAACAAATTATCTGTTGTTGTTCAAAAGTTTGAAAACTTTAAAATGCTTGCGGTGAGACAATGGATCACCGGATGCTAGATTCACTGAAATTACAAATGAGATCTCAAAGACTTGGAAAGGAATACACACGAAGGAGATGTGTATGAAGATTCTAAGGAGTCTCCCAAATGAATGGGAAATGAAGACCATGGCTCTAAGGCACTCGATGGACCTATCAAAAACATCCAATCATGAACTATTCTCACCTCAAAGCTTATGAATTTGAGCCGAGAGGAAAGGATCAAGAGGAAACAACTCGTACCCAAAACAAATTGCACTTATAGTAAAGGATGGGAAAAGAGTCGAGGTCGAGGAAGCCATTGACCAGGAGGAAATTGCCTTGATGGTTAAAAAGATTCAACAAGTTCTTCAACAAGAACTATAAAAGGAACAAAGATGAATCCTCCGGAGACATTCGACTCCCTCCAAGTCAAGGAAGATAGGCCACCCAAGAGAGCGAGCATCAAAAGGTCGGATACTAGAGAGGCGATAATCCAAGAATGGAAAGAGCGATCAAAGAGCCGAGAACCTCGTCTTTGGGCTGAACCGTAGACAACTAGGTCACTATGCCATTGACTGGCCCATATCCTGTAGTCAATAAATATAGGAATGAAGAAGAAAGAAGTGTCTTGAGAGAAAGAAGACAAGAAAAGAAAAAAGGCCATGTTGGTTGCGAGATCTACGAGACAAATGCTAAGTCAAAAAAGAAGCGGCGGGGACTGAGAGAGTAGTGAAGTGACTACTCAAGTAACTCGAAGAAGAAGCAATGATCTCGTCTAATGGCTAAAGAACAAGATCAACCTCGACCAAGAAGATGAGGTACACTCTAACTCATCTCACTCGGTTCTAGTGATAGTGATTGTGACACACACACACTTCATCACCCACTCGATCTTTATGATTCATTAGGCAAAATGATGAAAGATTTTGAGCACATTAAATCCTCACACACACTATTAAATGAGGAAAACAACCTACTCAAAAGCCAAAACTCACAAATGACTAAGGAGCGGAGTACTCTAAGTCACATAGCCGATGAGAACAAAGAGTCAAGGCCGAGAATGCAAATCTAATAGCGAAATAGTTGCTATAGAAAAGAGGGAAAATGATCTCAAAAATGTGATTGCTTCATTCACAAAGACATCTAAATCATTGGATGACCTTATTATGACCCAAAAAGAATGTGGAGATAAGACAGGCATAGGATTCAATTCCTTTGTGCAAATCAAACTCCTGAGTGATCTTGGAAAAAGGATCTTCAAGTAATAAAGCATCTCAAAAACCCAAGACACCAAATGTTGCACACATTCATTCCAAAGCACAACCATAAACAAACCGGCCTTGATATAAAGGAAAAGGAAAACAACGATTCAAGATCTTTGAGAGGACAATCGAGAAGAAATCTAGCGAGTTCTCAAAACTCCAAACAGAAGTACTATGTGAAGAAGAATCGAGCTACCGGAAGCCCTTAAGTTCTATCAAAGGAACACATATGATGGGAATGGTAGAAATTACCCAAGTCAAGTTCGATTGGAATAATGTGAAATATCGTGAAGACCTATGGAATATAAGCCCAAATGGAAAAGACCTAGACCTCAAGAAAGGTCATTCCAAAGGCAAAAAAGCTATCATCAACACACATATGCACCCAAGCACTACAATAAAAAATATCACAACTACCCAAAGAAGGAAATTGCTAAAACACATACACAGGCATACGAGACAAAAGAGACAGTTGTATGAACTGGAAGGCCCCCAAGCAATTTGCCAAAGTGAATTATGATTATGGAACAGATAGATGGCAACCTCTTAAAGTCGATCATTTGGATATAGGTTGGTTGGATCATCTTACAAAGACTAACCCCTCGGGACCTGGACAAGTATGGGTACCAAAAACTAATTTTATTGATTGCGGGTTCAAGGAACAACGAAAGTGCCAAGGAACCTGGTACATGGATAGTGGTCGTTCCCGGACACATGACAAAAACAAGAAGAATCTGTCAAAATTCAAGGAGATTAGAGGCGCAAAAGTCATATTTGGAGGAAATAAAGTTCCAGGGAAAATAAGAGGCACCGGATCCATCAAGAAAAATGGATCCAACTATGTGACAAGGGCTATAATGTTGGATTCAATATGGGAGTATGCCAAATCAAAGACACTCAATCAAATGAAGTAGTATTGCAAGGATCCGCAAAAAGAACATATATGTGGTAGATTGGTCGACCGCCACACCAAGCACTTGTCTACTAGCAAAGAGTACAACCGAATCAAGTTGGTGTGGCACAAGAAGTCGAGTCATCCGAATTTCAAGACAATTAACAAGCTTGCAAGGAGTCATCTTGTGGAAGGTCCGCACTGACTCGATGTACAAGAAAGAAAGTGTTTGTGATGCATGCCGATGGGAAAGCGGATCAAATCATCATTCAAAGAGAAGTCAAGTCCATCTTCAACAAGAATATTGCATCCATTGCATATAGATTTATTTGGTCCATTTGACCAAAAAGATAAGTGGAAAGAAATACACTCTAGTAGTGGTGGATGATTATTCAAGATATACATGGACAATCTTCATATGTAAAAAGAAGGAAACCTTGCGAAGTTACCTCACCGATGAAAAGAGTTCAAAATGAGAAGAGTCAAACCATTATAAAGATAAGATCTCGGCGGAAGAACCGAGTTTGTCAATGGGATAATAACTCGAGTATTGTGTTGAAAATGGTATTGCTCATGAATTATCTGCAAAGACAAGGACTCCACAAAGAGAATGGAGTAGCGAGAAAGAAGAAATAGAACTCTCAAGGAAGGCTCAGAGGACCATGTTAGTGAAGTAAGGCCGCCTAAAAGATTTTGGGGTCAAGCCATCAATATTGCATGTTATACTAAAAATAGATGCATGATAAATAGACAATGACAAAGACTCCCTATGAAATATGGACAGGAGAAAGCCAAATGTTGGGTATTTTAGAATATTTGGATGTAAATGCTTCATCCACAACAATGGCAAAGGATAATCTAAAGGCTTTTGATGCTAAAGTTGATGAAGGTATCTTTTGGGATACTCACCAAAGTAAAGCCTATAGAGTCTTGAACAAGAGGACTATGGTCACAAAAGAGTCTATCCATGTGGTTTTTGATGAACCTAATGTAAATGGAGAAGATATTGAAGAGTTAGGCGATAAGTCAATCGACCAACTATGCGAAGAGTCCTTATGTTGAAGTCAAGTGGAGCAATCAATCAAGATGAAGATGAGATTGCGAGTCTCAAAGACAAAATGGAGAATCTACAACTAAGTGATGATGAGAGAGCTGCTCAAGACAACACAACTGCAAGACGACTGAACCCAACTGATTTATTCCAACTTTGATGTGAGATGGCCGAGAGACCATCCACGAGCTAGTTATTGGAGATGTAAGAGATGGTATGAGAACCGGATCCGAGCTCGAAGAAGTAATGTTTACTTGTTTTATTTCCCAAATAGAGCCAAAAGATGTGTCACAAGCATTGGATGACACACATTGGATTCAAGCCATGAAAGAAGAAGCAATCGGTTTGAAAGAAATAAAGTATGGGAATTGGTGCAAAGACCAACCCATCAAAATGTTATTGGCACAAAATGGGTTTTGAAACAAGATGAATGAGGAAGGTTCTATGGTAAGGAACAAATCAAGATTGGTAGCCAAAGGGTATTGCGAAGAAGGAATAGATTTTGATGAAACATTTGCTCTGTTGCAAGATTAGAAACAATAAGGATGTTTCTTGCCTTGCCTTTGCACACAAGAACTTTCTCAGTATATCGGATGGATGTGAAAAGTGCATTCTTAAATGGATTATTGGGAGAAGAAGTCTATGTTGAGCAACCTCCAGGTTTTGAGCGAGAAGACCATTGGAGATAAGGTGTACAAGCTCAAGAAAGCTCTATATGGATTGAAACAGACACCTGAGCATGGTATGATACATTATCTCAATTTCTGACAGATAATAGATTCACCAAAGGCAAAGTGGACAGAACACTCTTCAGAATTCAAGATGGAGAAAGTATACTACTTGTTCAAATATATGTGGATGATATCATTTTTGGATCCACAAACAAAGTCTTTGTGTGATAAGTTCTCAAACCTCATGCAAGGCAAATTCGAAATGAGCATGATGGGAGAGCTAACATTCTTTCTAGGACTTCAAGTTAAACAGCTGAAAGATGAAACCTTCATAAGTCAAACAAAGTATACCAGAGATTTAATGAAGAAATTTGGTATGGAAGAGAAGTCTTCTGAAAATACCAATGAATACATCGATCAAGATGGATATGGATGCGGATGGTAAGCACGTGGATCAAACCAGATATAGATCACACTCATTGGCTCATTGCTCTATTTAATGCAAAGCGGGCCAGACATCACCTTTCTTTGTCAGGGAGTATGTGCAAGATTCTAATCTGCTCCAAAGGAAAGTCACATGACTGCAAACTAAGAGAATCCTAAGATGTTTGAAGGGATGCCAAGAAGTTGGCTTATGGTATCCAAGGAAGGTGGATTCAAGCTAATTGGCTACTCACCTCTACTATCTTTGGATGTAGAGTTGACAGAAGAGTACTTCAGTACATGTCAAATGCTTGGAAACAAATTGGTTTCCTGGTTTAGCAAGAAGCAAAACTCAATATCCACATCCACAAAGCCGAGTACATAGTCATGGCAACAAGTTGTGCCCAAGTCTTATGGATGAAACAACAACCGAGAGATTATGAAATTGAATAAAAAGAGATTCCAATTATGTGTGATAACACAGTGCTATTGCAATCACTCGAGAATCCATGTTGCATTCAAGAACAAAGCACATTGATGTCGAGATATCATTTCATAAGAGATCATGTTGAAAAGAAAGACATCACCTTGGAATACATCTCAACCGATAAACAAATTTACTAGTGACATATTCACAAAGCCCTTATGTGAATCAAGATTTGAAGAACTTAAGCATGAGCTAGGGTTAATTGAGCTGAGTTGACACTCAGAAGACTCAATGAGGAGAGATGAAACATGAAAAGATGAAAACAAAGCAAATCTTATAAATCAGCCAAGTGAATCAGCCGTATCGGAAAGTCAATTTGACGAGTTAGGCCGACACCAGTCACCATATGAAAAGAGAGAAGAAGAGTTGAGTCATCTCGTGTCGTGGTGAGTCATTTATGAGCTAAGTGACAAAAACGCAGTCGTTTTTAATGGGCGGGAATATTTTTAAGGATGACATCAGCGTAATAATGATAAGTGCAGTCAAAAACTGCATCGCAAGCATATGATTGGATATAAATGCTTTGCCGCATTAAATGTGAGCAATTAAATGCAAATGAGACGTGCTAAATCTGAGCCGTTGATCTTGATCAAAATTCAAAACCAAAAACACGCCCTTTCATAACCCTTATATACTATTTCGTTGATTTTCTCTCTCACTTAAACTGTTCATCTTTCCAAAGCAAAGAAAACAAGTATCTTTTCTCTCAAAACCCTACCCTTCTCAAAGCAAGTTCATCAAGTTTCGTTCGGTAAAAATCTTCTAGAAATGGCACCAAAGACATGATTTCGCTTAAGCTCGCAAAGCAAATCAACACCGGATCAACCGTGGATTTTGAAGGGATGATTAAACAGGGTTCCAATGAAACCCTTGTGCGAAGATAGGCGATAAGGTTGAGAAATCCGGTGAAACCTTTTTCACCATGGAATATCAAATGACGTACGTTGAGGAGGTCGCACAGTTTTACGTCAACACTGAGGTGCAGGACGAAGGGATTAAATCCTCCATCCACCGCAAGGATATTCTAATCACTGCAAAGGACCTTGCAGAGCACTTTTTATTCTTTGTTGGAGGGCATGCCGGAGATATATGAAGCCGCCGATTTGGTCGCCGCATGGAATGAAGTTGCCAAACCCGAGTGTCTTTGCAAAAGTTGTCTACACAGCCGACAAGAAGCTGCTGAAGGATGATTATTACAAACTATTGGATATCGTTGCCAAATGTGTAGACATGAAGTTTGGAAGCTTCAATCACCGTCTGTCCAAAACTGCCGATCGTCATAGCCGCGATCATGGAGGAAAAGAAGATCAATCGGCAAAATTCGCCTCAGAGACTCGCCAAAATGTTGCGAATAAGTCTTTCAAGGATGATGGGTCATTTGGAGGATCTTTGGGCTATGGCCTTGTAATCGGCCATTTGATGGAGGTGAAGGGTGTTCCACTCCGACATGGAAAGTCGTTCCATGTCAACAAGAAGATGTTCCGGGCCAATCTCTCAGGAGCCCAGAAGAGAGCTTATGCCAAGAGGATGGATACCGGGGGGGATCAGTGACCGAGGAGACAGTTGTTGCCTCTCCTCCCATGAAGAAAGCGCCCATGCGGCTCCAAAGAAGATAGCTGCCCCGTAGCAAAGAATAATGATGCACTCCGCCGCACTGCGAGTCACCACCTGCACCGTGTCTCCCGCCCTGCAGCCGAGGCGGAGAAGGAACCTCAAATACCTTCTCCAACCATCAAAAAGAAGAGGATTGCCAAGCCAAGAAAGGCAGCTCCTCGATCAAAGAAAGATGCACCGCCCCACGCTAAGGTTCTTTGAGGAAGAAGTATTCGAACCGAATCGCCTCTGTAAGGACAGAAGAAGAAGAAGAATCACCAAGCTCTCGAGCTTGAGAAGACAACAGTCCGCCACTCACCGAAAGTCTCGAGATCGCCAAGAAGTGCAGTCTCCAGAAATCATTGATGAAACAGCCAAGTCTGCTGAGGCCGATCAGCATAGGCAAATTGAAGACCCAACAGTGGACAGAACAACTGAGGAACAAGAAGCAAATCGAGACAAAGAAGATCCCCTGTTGACAGGACTGTGTCTCCACCGGCCCCCAATGCTACTGAAGGTGAAGAGCAGCAGAATTTGCTACCTTCTATTCCTGAGAAAGAAGGCCAACAAGAGGAGAATGATGATGATGAGATATTTATGTACTCTCCCTTGTACCCAGACATTCAGAACCGTCTGCGAGCGTGGAGAAAATGGAAGTTGAGTCACTCTAGGAAGCAGTTTGAACATCCCGAGTTTATTGAGGAGGAAGAGGAGCTCTTCAGAGTTCCTTGAAGTTGATCTTGTATTGCAAGCCCTTGTCGAGGATAATTGCATCAATATGCTTGCAAATTCGGAAGGAAAACGAAAAGGCTAGAGCAAAATTGAGGAAGAGAGGCTAGATAAAAGGCTAGCATTTGTCCTCTTCATCGAACCAATGATCACACTCATCCTCACATCGATGCTCTTTTAGAAAGTGATGAGGACATGGATCCGGTTCTTTGCAAAGGAGAAATTGGATATGCAAAGCCATCTTGGAATCCAAAATGATGCATGAGCAACTTGATTGAGGGAAGGACCAGGAGAGTCTTCCAAATCTCACCGGAGATTGATCCGTTAGGAGTGGTGCGTGATTGCCACAATTATTGCCGCAACCACTTCTCGATTCACTCGGAGGACGGATCTAAGGGATTTGGTGATGAAACTGCAATAATGGGGTCCCAAGTCGAGCCAACCCCTGTTGAAGGTGTCTTACCACCGCCCCCACTGAACATTCATTTGCCAAAGTCGGGAGTTTGGAGCGGTGACCCGACCTAAGTCACTCAGTGGTGCGCCCGGGGGAAACTCACTCCACCGCAGATAGGTCGGAGGATGTCGCATGACTCCACCCCCGAATCTAGGAGGCTAAGTGGAGAAGGAGAAAGATATAGAACAATAGCAAGTTGTCACCGACGAAGCTCGGACGATTAAGTTTGTCTCACTTTGAAGTGACAACGGCTCTGCGGTTAAAGACGCCGCTAATGCGGTGAGGCACGAGATGGATCGCCCGAGAGCTAACACTGGCATCGAAAGTGCAATCCACGGAGTTGAGACTCCTGTGGATGCCACTGCAGAAGAACCTAAGATAGTCGCGCCGTCGAAGGGATTGTACAAGGCCCCGCACATTGCTTGAGACTGCAAGAGGTAATGAAGGCCTGAGGAGGTTGAGACTTCCCTAGGTAAAGAGACAGAAACACAGAACATCCCTCCTGTTCACATTGACGATTCTGAGAAGGAGATAAGTGCCCTTCATGATTCCCAAGACAACCCTGACATATCTTTTATGGGATCTGAAGCTGAAGATGAAGCTGAGTCCTCCCCTGCTGCAAATCAAAAAGACTCAGCTAAGGATGTTCTACCAAGTACGAGTAAGCCAGACTTCAAAGCTGCTCGACAAACGTTTAATTTTGATGATGAGCCAACCCTTCAAGTCTCATCATCTTCCTCGATGATGCTACCGATACGGCCGAGGAACATCTAACTCAACAGACAAACCACTGAGACCGAAGAAGGCGTTAAGACAAGAGCTCGGCCCCGGTCAATACCATCAAAGGCCCCAAATGAATCACGAATCAATCTGCGCAGCTTCCGTAGAGCCGCAAAGAGACCACCTCGCTGACAATATCTCAAGTGCGAGACGATGCATATGAAGAAGTGTTTCCTTTCTCTCAAGAACTGCCCGTGCTTGAAGAAGAAACCGCAAGAGAACAGAGGTTTTACACCGTCCAAGAAGACCCTAAAATCCCTACTAATACGATTGTGCCAGTTAATTTCAATTTCGATGCAGAGTGGCGGCGGCTGACTCAAGTCAGACAACTGAGATGCGTGAAATCTTCAAAAAGAATTGTGAAGAGATTGAGAAGATTGAACAAGACCAAGCCTCTCTCGACATGCGGCGACAAAGAGATGCCACTCTCACGGCAGACTTGAGAGGAGTGGTGGTCAGGATAAGGGAATGGTCTCAACAGTAGAGTGCCATGCGTCTCGAGCAAGTTCGCTACTTCAAGCTCCCTATACAACAGAATGCTGGTATGGAGTGCTGACAATGCTGACATGAAAGCGAGGATGCAGACCTATATGGAGAGATTGCATGCCTCCCATACAACTGAAATGGAGTTGCTGCGTGAATTTCATCGCAAAGAACTTTTGCGCGTCGAGGAAAACATGAATGTTAAATTCAGCCTTCTCATGGCTGAAATGAAATTGGTGGCGGCAGTCCAAAGCCACCCGCCGAGAATTCCGAACAAAGATACTCTGCAGGCCAGACTCCAAGTAAAATTCGGCTATCGCCAGATTGGACTTCATGCTTGCTTTGTATGTTCCCAGGGGTTCATCTCTCCTTTGATGATGCCAAAAAGGGGAAGAGGAATACCGTAAGATGCTTAAGTGCGGTTGGTGAGAAGGAAAGGAAACAAACTGTCGCAGAGAAAAGATCTGTTGTTGAGAAGAGGAAGGAGAAGGGAAAAGTTGTTGAGGGGGAAATGTCAAAGGATTTGACATTGATGATTCTTTGAAACCCTCGGAAGGTCATGTCACAAATGGTGACATCATGAGCAAACTTCCTGTAACTCTGTCGCTCTATCACTCTGTTGTGCCCATGTCTCATAAGAAAAAGATTGTAGAAGCAGAGATGGAGGATTTCGACAAAAGAACGGATGCCCGTGTTGAAGAGATGTTAAAACAATTTGGAGGCATTCCAAACAGAAAATATACTGATGCCATTTTAGACGTCGAAATGAGCCTAGATCGTTGATGAATTCAAAACGCTCGAATTCGAATGATACTTGAGAACATGTCCATGGCCCAAGCCTAGGACTTATCTTGGGAAAAGGCCTTAAGTCATGCGAAGAAGGCGATAAGCGGCAATGCAGAAATCGGTCGGCAATGACTACATACATGCAAAGAAGTCAGCTAATAAAAGGAAGGCTCCCGTACAATACACACCCGAGGAAGAGGAAGAAGCGAGTGGAGGAAGAGGTTTGAGACACTAGACCTCTACCCAAAAACATTGAATACATAGATCCAGGAAAGAAAGGAGGGATCGATTGGGCCGGGTATGACGAAGTGGCCAATATGGAAGTGGCTAGGAAGAATCTTGAATATGTCAAAAGAATTGAAGAAGAAAATAAAAGACAAGATCAATTTGTGGGAAGAAAGACAAGAAAGAAAGAGAAGAGACGATGTTGCAAAGAGAGCATACGAAAAAAAAGCGAAAGAAGAAAAGAAGAGAAAGAGAGCGAGAGGATGATAGAGTCAAGAAGAAAGAAGAGAAGGAAGCGACAAAGCGATGAAGTGTTCTTTGTCCACCCCTTCATGTATTTTATTATTGTAAATGCATATGTATGTAAGTCTTACAGACACTTAATGAGAAATCAAGAATTTCTATACTTTTGCGTAGATATAGAATGATATGTTTGCTCGATACACATTGTATACAGTATGTAAACGACAAGAATGTTATGATCTATAAAAAGATTGATTCTACACATACATTCTCTCATTCTTGCACCGTCTCGTATGTATCTTTGATGCTTATATTTTGTTTGTATGTTTTAAGTTTTGGGATCATCAAAAAAGGGAAATTGTTGGGAAATTTATTGTTTAGATTTTGATGAATGCCATGTAAAACTTAGACTAGAAAGTTGGCACCCCATTTTCCTTGTAATTTGTATTGTAATAGATAGGGTTGTATGAGCTGAGTTAAGTCAGCTATGCCTGGATATACAAGAAGTCAACTGAAGACTAGGATGAAGACTCCACTGTGAAGCAGTGAGTATGGCAAGGAAGAGATGCCTAGAACTCGACTGAAGGAGTATCAATTGTGATACATCTCTATGAAGAGTCACCAAGTCAACCAAAGAAGCCAAGCCAAGTCAAGTGGAAGTGACGGATGAGTCTTTCAATCATTGGAGCAGACTCAAGTCACCTGGGAAAAGGCAGCTGCAAAGAGGAGTTAACTGAAAAGAATCCGTTGCACAAAAGCCAAGAATATTACCTAAACAAGTAATACTTCCATGCTGCCATGTCTTAAAGTGCTCGATCCCTAAGCGTGCAAAAGGAATAAACCAATGGGAAGCACTTGCACCTCGTGTCGAACACGAAAAGCCGGACATTCATTTAATACGAGGAAAGGTCTACATCTCAAGATTGAAGACCAAGAAAAGACAAGCCAACGAACACAAATGACTTTTGAAAATCACCTATCTCTTCAACGGGCGATTTTTAAAAGTTCACTATAAATGGTGAGAATCACTTTGAGAAAAGGTTACCTTGACAACCTTGCATACCGAGCATTCAAGCAATTATTAAGAATCGTAACTTGCAATATATTCTCAAGTTATTCAAGCAAAATCCTCAAGCCTAAATATCGAAGGAAATCGATCCAACACTAAGTCAGAAGGAAAGACGACTTCAAACTATTGAAGAGGAAACTTTTGAAGAATCAAAAGGGGTCTAAATTCCAAGGAGGATTGTAGGAAGGTTCAAGGTCGAACCAGTCTCGAGTTATTAGAGGGCTTCATGATCAAATCTAAGAAAATTGAGCAAGTGAGTCAAGTAGCAAGCGCCTACTGTTAAGAAGCCGAGTCGGACGAGAAGCCACCGTGTGATCAAGGCATCTCGATCGAGTCCCAAAGGATCAAGTCAACTGTGATCAAGACTTGTATCGGGTGATAACCACTTTGTACTCGATCAATACTTAGTGGATTCCTCCAGGAGTTGGAGAAGAGAGAGAGTACAAGAATTACCCCATCTTGAACCTCTATAAAATTATTGTGTCATTTACATTTCAAAGATTTTATTTCTCGCATAACACTTTATATCTGCTGATAATTTTGCTATCCAACGATAAATAACAAAGTGCTAAAACCAAGTGTTAAAACAAACTCAAACCAAATTCAAGGGTGTTAAGTCTTCCACTGAAAATCTCATCACGGCCAGTTAAGGTTTAGACTAAATAAATTGAGTTATTCTATCAACAACTCAATCGAGTGCTTGAGTGGCTAACTCTCCGCTTAACTAACTTAGTGTCCCTCAAGGACTTAGTTGTGTATTTAACTCAGTAATATTTTAAAAGGACTAAAATCGAAAAGTGGTAAGGTTTATTCAACCCCCTTCTAAACCTTAATCACACCCCTTGGACCTACACCTTTCAATGCCGAACTACGGCCACTTTGGTCCAATATACAAGCATAAGGGAGAAAGGAAAGATGGCGAGTTATCGAACCATGAATTTACTTCTCCAACAAACGAAGGGGTATGGAAACAAGGTGGCAAATATGGAGCTGCAGATAAAGAATCGTTTGGCCCGCTCGACATGCACTTACATTCTACAAGCTCAAGATTTGAAACTGTAGCAGCCATGGTGGTCCAAGCTACTTCACTCGAAGAGCAACTTGCAAATTTGACGAAGGCCATTGAAGGACTTACAAAACATGTTCAAGAGCGAGACTCCCAAATCATGAAGTTGATAGATAAAGTAGACCAAGTTAATTCAAGTCGTATGATAGGCAAACAAGTCGAAGGTCAAGATGATGTGGAAACGTCCACAAGGCAACAACCAAAAGAAAAAGATGAGTGTCCCGCAAAGGAGTTGCAAGTCTCATCGATGGCTTTGATTCCGATTGACCAAGTCAAGGAGTTCATTATGGGGACTATTAAAGACAAGTTTGATGGAAGCTCCAAGTCATCCCTAACTTACACCAAGTCATACACATGGACAATTGACAATTTGAAGATGCCTAATGGTTATTAACCTCCGATGTTCCAATAATTTGATGGCAATGGCAATCCAAAGCGACATGTGGCTCACTTGATTGAAACGTGTAATGATCTTTGGGACTTATGGAGATCACTTAATGAAACAATTAAATCCGATCCTTGAAAGGAAGTGTATTTGATTGGTACATTGACTTGGGGACAAATTCCATTGATACTTGAGAGCGATTAGAACAAGAGTTTCTCAATCGTTTCTATAGCACACGACTCGTTAGCATGATTGAACTCAAATTCACACCGGTGGAGAGAAGAGTCCCATTGACTACATAATCTCGGAAGAACTTAAGCATCAATCGCAAAGATCAATTGTCGAGGCTTCAAGAATTGAGATATGCATCTAAGGAATGCATTGGAGTCTATGCTATATACTTCAAGGAATTAAGCTAAAAACTTTTAAAGACTTAGCAACGCGTCTTGCATGCCATTGAGATAAGTTTGAATTTTGACAAACAAGAATGCCGACCAAGTGATGTTCGTGATAATGAAGAAGAAGAAGTAAAGCCATTTTCAACTGCTCAATGCTCCTAGATATGAGCATAAACCATCTAAAGTTCTCAAAGTAAATTAAGCCTATATTGCTCCTTCATAAGAGCATAAACTATCAAACACACTCCTTGACATGAGTATAAAAAGTCCATATCCCAAGTTCAAATGAAAACTCCTTGATACATAAAATATTAGTATGTATCAAAACTAAATGAAGACTCCTTGATACGAGTATAAACTATCTGCATATGTCAAATCCAAATCAAGACTCCTTGATACTAGTTTAAACTATCAACATACCTCAAGTTCAAATGTCTACTCCTTGATAGGAGTATAAACTATCAATATATATCAAATTTAAATAAAAGCTCTTTGATACTTGTATAAACTATCAATGTATGCCAAATCCAAATCAAGACTCCTTGATACGAGTATAAACTATCAATATATGCCAAATCTAAATCAATACTCCTTGATACGAGTATAAACTATCAACAATATTCCCTGTTTGTTGTGGTGTGCAACATCATCTACATTGGCTTCTCGTGGCTCAGGAGATTTGGGATTCTTTTTAATCCCTTCCAAAGGCGCTTCACTGGGGCATCTTATCTCTCGTTCACTTTGTCGACCTTCAATAATGCGACAGTATGGCCATGAAATTGACTCTCGTGTTGATTGTTGATGAGCTGCTTATGAACTCAACACCCTTGATGGTGTCTCCCCACTTGGCGAGCTTATTGTCGCTAAGAGTTGCTTGCTAATTCCATACCCTTAATGACATCTCCTTGCTTGGCGAGTCTATCCTTGATAATGAGTTGCTTGCTAATTCCACACCATTGACGATGTCTCCTTGCTTGGTGAGTCTATTGTTGGCGACAAGTTGCACACCCTTGATAACGTCTCCCCGCTTGGCGAGCTTATTATTGATGGCCAATTGCTTGATGATGTTTCCCCACTTGGCAAGTATGTCATTGGCGACGAGTTTCTTGCGATAGCTTAATGGCGCCTCTCCACTTAGATTGATCCCTAATGACGTTTGCTTACGAAATCCACATCCTTGATGGTTGCGAAATCCACGTCGTAGATGGCTTTCTCTCGCCTGGCAAGTCCGTTGGTGGTGATGAGTTATTTGCAAAATCCATACCCTTGATGACGTTTCTCCACTTGGCAAGTTTGTCGGGGCACGTTTGCTTACAAAATCCACATCCTTGATGGTTGCGAAATCCACGTCGTAGATGGCTTTCTCTCGCCTGGCAAGTCCGTTGGTGGTGATGAGTTATTTGCAAAATCCATACCCTTGATGACGTTTCTCCACTTGGCAAGTCTGTCAGTGGCAGTGGGTTATTTGCAAAATCCATACCCTTGATGGCATTTCTCCATTTGGCGAGTCCGTCGGTGGCGGCGAGTTATTTGCAAAATCCGTACCCTTGATTGTGTTTCTCTACTTGGCGAGTCCATCAGTGGCGGTTATAGGTCCCAAGGGGTGTGAGTGTAAGGTTTAGAAGGGGGGGTTGAATAAACCTTACCAACTTTTTACTTTTGGTCCTTTTTAAAATTCGAGTTGACACTATACAAAGATGTCCTTGGTGTAGCCAATTTAGTTAATCAAGAGAGTTAGTCACTCAAATGACTGATCGAGCTGTTGATAGAATAACTCACCAAGACCAATTAGCTCAACGTGGTTTGTTTTCGCGGAAGACTTAACACCCTTAAGTTTGGTTTAGTTATGATTTAATACTTGGTTTTAGTACTTAGAGATTATCGAGTTGGATAGCAAATATGTCACAGAATTAAACAAATAAGATGCAAGAATTAAAGTCTTTGAAATGTAAATGACACGATAAGTTTTTATAGAGGTTCGAAGATGGGGTAATTCTTCTACTCCTCTCTTCTCCAACTCTGGAGGAATCCACTAAGTATTGACCAAGATACGAGTGGTAATAGTCCCGGATACAAGTCTTGATCACACAACGGTGACTTGATCCTTTGGGACTCGATCTGGAGATGCCTTAGTCACTCACCGGCTTCTCGTCCGACTCGCTTCTTCACACAGGGCAAGCGCTTTGCTACTACAACTCACTTGCTCAAGCTCTTGGATTTGATCACGAAGCCCTCCAAAAACTCGAGACGGTTCGACCTTGAACCTTCCTACAATCCCCGTGGAATGTAGACCCCTTGATTCTTTAACAATTTCCTCTTCAACTAATTGAAGTTATCTTTCCTTCACAGTGAGTGTTGGATTGATTTTCTTCGTAATGTAGGCTTGAGGATTAATCTTGAATGATTTGAGAATATCTTAGGTTATAGTTCAAATGTATACTTGAATATTCGTGGTTCAAAGGTTACCTTCTCTCGTAGTCATTCCTCGGCCTTTTATAGTGATCTTTCAAAAATCGCCCGTTGAAGAGATAGGCTTATTTTTGAAAGTCACTTGTGGTCGTTGGCTTGTCTTGTTGCGATCCTTGGAATTGCCACTTCCTCGTATGAATTGTTCTTGACTTTTCGAGTTCGACATGGTGCGGTGCTTCCCATTGGTTTATTCCTTTTACACGCTTCCGGGGATCGAGCACTTCGAGAAAGGTAGCATGGATCTCTTCTTAATCTCTCTTGTCTCTCCTCCCATAGCCGAGTTTGTCTTTTATTTTCTTCTTCGATTCTTTTCACATACTCGGCATTGTTTTTAGTTACTTGCGTTGATTGGCTACTTGGTCAAGACCAACCCAAAAGAGATCCCTCCTTTCTTGCCGGATCTATGTACTCAACCTTTTTGGCGAGGCCTGGGTCTCAAACCTCTTCCTCCACCACGCTTCTTCCTCTACCTCCGGCGTGTATTGTCTTTGAGGTCTTCTTCTTTCCACGGTAGTGGCACGTGAGTGACCAGCAGAGCGATCGCCGTAGTCTGCCGCTGTCGCTTCTTCACATAACGTGAGACCCTTTTCCCAAGATAAGTCAAGGCTTGAGCCATAGACATGTTTGCGAAGTATCTTTCGAGATGCGAGCATTTTAAATTCATCAACCGATCTTGGCTCGGTCCCGACATCCGAGATGGCATAAGTGTCTCGTCTCTTTGGAATGCCTCCATGTTGTTTCAAGATGTCCATAACTCGGGCATTCAACCTTCCTTCCACTTCCTCCATCCCTCGCTTCAATTGTCTTTCTCTTTTCGGCCATAGATACAAAGAGTGTTGGAGTGGCGAGTCACTGGGAGTTTCTTCTTGATAATATCACCGTGACAAGACCTTGTTGGGGTTTGTGCAATCATTAAGGTCACGTCTCTCGATTCTTCCCCCTCAATAGACTTTTCTTTCTTTTCCTTGAAACTTCCTCACTTGTCTTTCCCTTCACAAATGCTCCTCCTTCTCGCCTTCGGATCTCTTTAGCGCTTTAAGGTATTCCTCTTCCCCCTTTTGGCATCATCAAAGGAGAGAGGAACCCCGAAACATACTAGCAAGCGAAGTCGAGTCTGGCGATAGCCGAGTTACGCTTCGAGTCTGCTTTGTGGTGTATCTTTGCACGAAACTCGAGCGAGTAGCATTGGATTGACTTTAAGCAACTTCATCTCATCCATAAGAAAGGCTGAATTTTCTATCCATGTTTTCTTCCATACGCAAGAGAGCTCATTATTATTTTGTTCACGCAGCTGCTTTATCTCAAAGATGTGAGATTCATGCGGATGCTCAATGTGTTCTCTCAATTTCGTCTTTGCATCGCGTTCTCGGCTCTCCCGCATCGGTAGCTTGTTGAACAATGTTCGAAATATCTTGCTTGTTCCACGCGCATTGTTTCTTTGTTGTTGCCACCACTCCCGGATTCTCGACTATTATGCCTCTCAAGTCGCCAGTAAGGTTGGCATCTCTCGTTATCGATCTCATGTCCATCGAGGCCTGGTGCCTCTCCATCCGCTTCAATTTCTACAAATAATGCCTTGAACACCTCCCGAACTTGATTGTTCCCTCATTGCGCTTGATGGCCAAGCGTCAAAAATCATAGTCACCGGAATGATGGTATCGATGGAATGACAGATCTGTCCGTGGGAAGCGCGAGATAATTTTTCGACTCTTCGGAGGTCGGTACCTCCGGAGATAAGGAAATGATTCTACAAAAGAATCATCACGGGCAACCGGGATTTGTTCAATGATGAGTGGTGCACGTGAAGTTCCTGTGGAGTCGAACTCGCTGCAGCCTTGGGAGCTCCGCGCAGAGACTCCGTTCACCGGGATCATTGTGAAGTTGACCCGACTTGCTGAGCCTCAAATATCTCAACAGGCTTCGTCGGTCTCACTGGTTTTTCCAATTGAGTTGACTGGTCCTCGGCTTATCGTAGGCGTCATCGGACGATGATGAGATTTCCATGGGTGGCTCATCATCGAATTGAAAGTTTGACGAGTAGTCTTGAGGTCGAGACTTGCTCGTGGTTGGAACATCCTTAGCCGAGTCTTTTGGATCGATCACGAGGGGGATGACTCGGCTTCATCATCTTCTTCCGATCCCGGAAAGGTTACATTAGGATTATCCCGGGAGTCGTGAAGTGCGCTAATCTCCTTTTCGGATGGATCAATGAGAGTAGGAGGGATGTTCTCTACTTGACTTCTTTACCGGAAGTCTCAACCTCCCGTTGGCCTTCATTACCTCCTGCCCGCAGTCTCAATCTGCAATGAGGCTGGACTTCCCTTTCGACAAAGTGTCGGTATGTTAGGGTCTTTCGTGGTGGCATCCATTGAGTCTCAACTCCATGGATTGCACTTTCATCGCCCCAGTGTTAACTCCCGTACATTCCTTCCTCGTGCCTCGACCGCATCAAGATCGTCATTAGCCTTCGTGAGCGATTGGCACCTCACCGAGACAATCTCAACTGCGAGCTTCGTTGATGGCAACTTTCTGTGTATTTTGTGTTTGTACTTTCTCCACTTCGCCTCCTAGATTCGTTTTGGAGTCATCTGCAAAGATCCTCCGACCTTGCCTGCAGTGGAGGAGTTTCCCCCTCGGTGCGCACCACCGAGTGAGTGACTGAATGGGGTCACTCGTCTCCAAACTCCCTTGTTTCTACTCGAGTGTTCACCGTCAGTTGGGGCGTGGTAAGACACCTTCATTAGGGGTTGGCTCGACCGGGTTCCCCACTAACCCGCTTTCATCGCCATTCCTTAATTCATTCTTCCGAGTGAGTGGTGAGAAGTGGTGGCGGCAATAATAATTGTGGCAATATGCTTTGCACCACTCCCATCGGGGTCCAACTCTAGTCGTGTTTTTGGAGGACTCTCCTGGTCCCTCCATCATTCTTTTCTCACGAAGAATTCGGATTCGTGCATTGCTTGCTGCATTTGCAACTCTTCTCGTGGGCGAAGCAGGTCCGATCCTCATCACTATCCGATAAGACATCAAGAGATGATGTGTGTGTTCTATGGTGCGGTGATAGGGCGAGATCTTTGGCCTTCTCACGTGCCTCGCCTTCCTCTCGCTGTCTCTCATTCTCCTTGTCCTTGAAGATCCGCAAGATATCTCGTGCGCTTTTCTTCATCCAATGCTTGGACCACGGTGGTCACTCCAAGAAAGTTCATCGCTTCCTTTCTTTCTTCTTCGATAAACTCGCCGTTGGAACTGTTCCTGGATTGACCCAATTTCCACTTCCTCCACTCTCGCAGACGATTTTGGATGTCCGGATAAAGTGGGGATAGGATCATCACATCATCATCTCTTTCAGCTTCTTTTTCTTGTGTCTCACTGCTCGAACTACACTGGTCTTCGCTTGCCTCTGTGATCGCTTTTCAATGAGACTTGGTCATTTTCATCAATAATATCTGGAGACTCTACTTCTCCAATCTCCTCAAGATTCATTGCGGTGAGTGGTGACTCGACCAAATGATTTTCAAGTTCGGATTGCTTGATGATTCTTCTTCGTCTCTTAGTTCGTACTGCAGGGATTTCTCGGTTCGGAGAGAGTGTCTTCCGAGTCCTGGCGGCGGGGCCGTCTTTGTGTTTTCTTATGAGGAGCGAGCCGTCTTGGCTTATTAGTTCTCCTCTTTTTTGACGACCGGAGAAAGGTATTTGAGATTCCTTCTCGGCGTACGCCAGGGCATGAGACACGGCCAGGGGACAAAGCGACTTCAGAGTAGGGGCGGAGCAGATTTGTTTTTCTTAGGCATGCAGGGGCAAAGTTTCTCTTAGCACCGCAGGGGCAAACTTTTTTTTTGGAGAGAAACAACAGATCTTCTTGAGTGGTCACCGATTCTCCTCACTTGTATCGCCTCTTGGCGTGGGCTCTCTTCATGCGCCGAGAGGTTTGATCTCGAACATCCTCTTGTTTACATGGAATGCCTTTCCATGTCGAAGAGGACTCATTTCACCTCCATCACCGCCAATCACCAGTGCCATATCCCGGATCCTCCAAATGCACCATTCTCCTTGAAGGATTTGTTCCCACATTCTCGCAGTAGTCTGGCAGAGATAAACTCAGCCAGTTACTTTGTTTTTCTTCAATGATCGCAACCATTACGATCGGTTTTGCTTTAGACGATTGGTGGTCAAAGTCAAAATTTGATGTCTATGCATTTGGCAACTATGTCCAACAGTTTGTGGTAGTCCTCCTTCAAAGCCACTTCCTTTAGTGTAGACTATCTTTTCAAAGATAGTCGGTCTTGGCTACTTCCTTCCAAGCAGCAGCCCAAGTCTCACGCGCCTTCATTGATTTCTCGGTGCTCCTTCCGCGGTAGTAAAATGTTGCGCCGATCCGTGGCGTAGATGATGAACTCCTTCCCGTGAATCAGAGGATTTGATCCCCCATCGTGATTTCGGCGTTCACGTGAATCGCGCGACCTCTTCCACATAGGTCATCGAGAACTCCATCGTCGAAAATGGTTTCACCGGACGTTTCGAGCTTTTCAGCGATTTTCTTTATGAGGGCGTTATCGGACCCCTGTTTGACCATTCCCTCGAAATCCACAGTAGACCCAGTGTGGATTTGCTTTCCTAGCTTGACGAAATCATAAGTTGATGCCATTTTTCAGTATTTCACGAAAAGAAACTTAGATGTTGATTTGAATATTGATAGGGTTTTGAGAGAGTTTTGCCTTTGCTTCCGAGATAGAAATGAACCGTTTTGGTAATATGTGAGAAAAACAATCGAAAATGGATTAAGTATGGTTTCCGAAAGGGCGTGCGGTGGTTTTTGAAATGTGATCGAAATCAACGGCTTAGATTTTGCACGCCGATTAGCATTTAATGTCTTGAATTTAATGCGGCAGCATTTATATCCAATCATAAGCTTGGTATGCAGCTTTTTGTCTGTACACATCATCATTATGCTGACGTCATTCTTAAAAACATTCCCGCTTAGTAAAAACGATCGCGTTTTTGTCACTTTGCTCATAAATGACTCGGCTTATCCCTTAGCCGATTTAACTCTTCTTCCGTCACAGTTCTCTCGATGACTCACCGCAAAATTCATATAGTTGTCTTTCCGATATGGCCGATTCATTTAGCCGATTTTGAGAATTCAATCCTTTTTCTTTTTTTTTTTTTGTGTTTTATTTCTTTTCTTTGAGTCTTCCGGTGTCACTCACCAATTAACCCTAACTCATGCTTGAGTTCTTCAAATCTTGACTCATAATGGTTTTGTGAATATGTCGATGCCAACCCATTTATCGCTTGAAATATATTCCAGGATGATGTCCTTCTTTTCAACATGATCTCTTATGAAGTGATATCCGACATCGATATGCTTTGTTCTTGAGTGCAACACAAGGTTCTCGAGTGATTGCAATTGCACTTGTGTTATCACACATGATTGGAATTTCCTTTTCTTCAACTTCATAGTCTCTCACCGCCTCATCCATAGGATTTGGGCACAACAAATGCCCCTGCAGCCTATGTATTCTCGTCACTATAGAGGTGGCTATTGAATTTTGCTTTTTGCTAAACCAGAAATTAGCCTATTTCCAAGCATTTGACATGTGCCTCGAAGTGCTCTTCCTGTCAACTCGCATCCAAAGATAGTCGAGTCGAATAGCCAATTAGCTTGAATCCACCTTCCTTTGGATACCATAAGCCAACTTCTTGCTTCCTTTCAAATATCTCAAAATCCTCTTAGTCATGCATCATATGGCTCTTTTTTGGAGCAGATTGAAATCTCGCACATACACCTACAAAGAAAGTGATGTCTGGCCTCGCTTCTTTGTGAGATAAAGCAATGATCCAATAAGTGCTATGTATCTTGTTTGATCTACAGGCTTGCCATCCGCATCCATGTCCATTTTGACTGATGTATTCATTGGTATTTTCACGAGAAGACTTCTCCTCCATACCAAATTTCTTCAATAAATCTCTGTGTATTTTGTTTGACTTATGAAGGTTCCATCCTTCACTGCTTTAGTTGGAGTTCAAGGAAGAATGTCGCTCTCCCATCATGCTCATTTCAAATTTGCTTTGCATGAGGTTTGAAAATTTTTCACATAGCTCTTTGTTTGTGGATCCAAAAATGATGTCATCCACATATATTTGAACAAGCAAAGATGCTCTTCTTGTCTTGAATTCTCAAAAGTGTTCTATCTACTTTTCCTTTTGTGAATCCATTCTCGCTTAGGAATTGTGACAAAGTATCATACCATGCCTCGGTGCCTGTTTCAATCCATACAGAGCTTTCTTGAGTTTGTATACCTTATCACCAAGAGTCTTCTGCTCAAATCCTGGAGGTTGTTCAACATACACTTCTTCTTCCAATAAACCATTTAGGAATGCACTTTTTACATCCATCCGATATACAATAAAATTCTTGTGAGTCGCATAGGCAAGAAACATCCTTATAGCTTCCAATCTTGCTACAGAGCAAATGTTTCATCAAAATCTATTCCTTCTTCTTGGCAATATCCTTTGGCTACTAGTCTTGCTTTGTTTCTTACCACGTAACCCTCCTCGTTCATCTTGTTTCGAACACCCATTTAGTACCAATGACATTTTGATGGGTGGTCTTTGAACTAACTCCCATACTTTATTTCTTTCAAACCGATTCAGCTCTTCTTGCATAGCTTGAATCCAATGTGTGTCATTCAATGCTTGTAACACATCTTTAGGCTCTATTTGTGAGATAAAGCATGTGAACATAGCTTCTTGTTGAGTTCGATCTTGTTTTGACACCTTCTCTTATATCTCCAATGACAAGTTCTCGTGGATGGTCTTTCACCATCTTACATCGTTGAAGTAAGTTAGCTGGATTCGATCGTCTAGCAAATTGTTGCTTTGATCACTCTCTCGCAATCACTTAGCTGCACATTTTCCAAAGATTTTATGAGACTCACTGTCTCATCTTCATCTCGAGTTTATAATTCCAAATTGACTTTCAAAGATAGGGACCTTTTTGTATGGTTGGATGATTCAAATTTATCACCGACTCTTCAATGTCTTCTCCATTTACATTTGCTCATCGAATACCACATGAATGGATTCCTCTGCAACCATAGTCCTTTTGTTGAGTACTCAGTAGGCTTTGCTTTCACCGAGTATCCCAAGAAGATACCTTCATCGCCTTTAGCATCGAAAGCCTTTAGATTGTCTTTGCCATTGTTATGGATGAAGCATTTACATCCAAATATTCTAAAATATGCAACATTTGGTTTTCTCCCCCCAAATCTCATAGGGAGTCTTTGTCACCGTATGTATATCATACATCTGTTTTTGAGTGTAGCAAGTCGTGTTGATTGCTTCACCAAAATCTCTTTGGTAACCCCGCTTCACTAACATGGTCCTTGCCGCTTCTTTGAGTGTTCTATTCCTTCTTTCTCGCAACTCCATTCTCATGGAGTCCTTGTCTGCAGATAATTCATGACCAATGCCATTTTCAATACAATATTGAGTTATTATACCATTGACAAACTCGGTTCCTCTGTTTGATCTTATTTTGATAATGGTTTGCTCTTCTCATTTTGAATCCTCTTCATCGATTGTGGTAGTTTCTCAGAGTTTCTTTCTTCTTACACATGAATATTGTCCATGTATATCTTGAGTAGTCATCTACTACCACCAAGGTATATTTCTTCCCACTTATGCTAGCTGGTTCAACTGACCAAATAGATCCATATGTAGCAGTCTGATATCCTTGTTGAAGATGGGCATGTCTTTTCTTTGAATGATGATTTGATCTGCGTTTCCCTTCCGCATGCGTCACATATACTCTCCTTCTTGATAATCGAGTCCGGAAGACCTACCACAAGATTACTTCGCAAGCTTGTTAAGTGTTTTGAAATTCAGACTCGACTTTTGTGCCACGTACCAACTTGATTCATTGTGCTTTTTGCTAATAGACAGTCTTTGGGTGTAGCGGTTGACCAATCTACTACGTACATGTTCTTTTGTCTCCGCATCCTTGCAACACAACTTCATTTGATTCAATATCCTTGATTTGGCATATACCCATGTTAAATCCAACATTATAGCCCTTGTCACGAGTTGGTCGATGCTTAGCAAGTTGAAGTTGAGTCCTTCAACATTTGCAACATCTGTGATTTCTAATCCGTTCTTCTTGATGGATCCAAAGGCTCTCTTATTTCTCCCGGAGCTTCATTTCCTCCAAATATGACTTTTGCTCCTTTAACTTCCTTGAATTTTGACAGATTTTTCTTGTTTCCTCTCATATGTCCGGAATGACCACTATCCATGTACCAGGTTCCTTGGCACTCGCCTGTTCCTCGAACTCGCAATCAAGAAATTAAGTTTTAGGTACCCATACCGCCTGGGTCCCGAGGGGTTAGTATTGTAAGATGATCCAACCAGCTTATAGCCAAATGATCTGGCTCTAAGGGGTTGCCATCTATCGCCATTATCATAATTAATTTTGGCAAATTGCTTGGGGATTCTAGGTTCATACAAATTGTCTCTATTGTCCGTATGCTTGTATATGTGTTTTAGCAATTGCCTTCTTTGGGTAATTGTGGTGTCTCCGAGTGTAGTACTAGGTGCATATGTGTCTTTGATGAAAGCTCTTATACTTTTGGAATGACCTTTCTTGAGTTCTGTGCCTTTGCCATTTGGGCTTATATTCCATAAGTCTATGATGATAGTTCACATCGTTCCAATCACTTGGCTTGGATATTTTCTACCATTCCCATCATATGTGTTTCTTTTATAGAACTTTTGGGGTTTTTGGTAGCTCTGTTTCTTCTTTACTGAGTAATTTATGTTTGGAGTTTGCTTGAGAACTTGGTCAATTTCTTCTCACTGCCCTCTCAACGCACCCAATCGGCTATTTTCCTTTTCCTTTATAACCAAGCCCGGTTTGCTTGTAATTGTGCTTTGGAGTGAATGTGTGTGCACCATTTGGAGTTTTGGATTTTGAGACACTTCATTGCTTGAAGATCCTTTTTCCAAAATTACTTTTGGAGTTTGACATAGCACAGAGGAATTAAATCCTAAGCCTGTCTTGTCTCCACATTCTCTTTGACTCATAATAAGATCATCCAATGATTTAGATGCCTTAGTGAATGAGGCAATGACATTTTTGAGGTCATTCTTCCTCTTTTCTATGGCGGCTATTTCTCGCTTATTAGCTTGGCATTTTCACCTTTAAACTTTTATTCTCATCATTATCCGACTTAGAGTACTCGGCTCCTTAGTCACCGTGAGTTTTGGCTCTTGAGTAGGGCTGTTTTCCTCATTTAGTAGTGTGTGTGAGGATTTAATGTGTTCAAAATCTTTCATCATTTTGCCTAATGAATCATAAAGAGATCAGTGGGTGATGAAGTGTGTGTGTCATGATCACTATTACTAGAATCTGAGTTTGATGAGTTAGAGTGTACCTCATCTTCTTGGTCGTTGATCTTGTTCCTTAGCCATCAAACGGATCGGGGCTTCTTCTTCGTAGTCACTTGAGTAATCGGCTTCACCGCTCAATCAATTGTCGCTCTTGACTTGGGCTGTCTCGCCAGATCTCTGCAGCCAACATTGCCCTTTTCTTTTCTTGTCTTCTTTCTCTCAAGACCTTTCTTTCTTCTTCATTCCTGTATTTGTTAACTACAAGATATGGGCAATGAATGGCATAGTGACCTGGTTGCCTACAAAGATAGACATTCACCTTTTGATCACTCTTTCCATTCTTGGATTGTCACCTTTGATATTCACTTTTTGATGATCTGTTCTCTTGGTTGGCCTATCTTCCCTTGACTTGGAGGGAGCCGAGTGTCTTCTCGGAAGATTCGCCCTTGCCTCTCTTGTAGTTCTTATTGAAGAACTTGTTGAACCTTTTAACCATCGTGGCTATTTCTTCGGATCAATGACTTCTTTGACCTCGGCTCTCTTTCCATCCTTAACAATTAGAGCAATTGTTTTGGGTACAACTGTCTCTTCCTCGATCTTTTCTCCTCGCTCAAATTCGTAGGCTTTGAGATCTCGAGAATAGTTCATGGTTGGAGGTCTTCGATAGATCCATGGAATGTCTCGGTGCCATGACCTTCATTTCCCATTCACCGGAGACTTTTTAGATCTTCATACACATTTTCTTCTCGTGTATATTCCTTTCCGAGTGCAGATAGCTCGTTGGTGATTTCGTGAACCGAGCATCCAGTTGATCCAGGTTTTCTCCTGCGATCATTTTGAAATTCTCAAATTTTTGTACAACCACCGATAATTTATTTTCCTTGATTTGCTCTGAGCCTTCACAGATCAATGTTAGCTTGTCCCAGATTTCTTTGGCCGTTTTGCATGATTTGACTTTATTGAACATGGCTTTGTCCAAGGTTTTGTAAAGGATGTCCTTGGCTACATTGTCCAGGTTGTATCTTTTTCTCACATCATCATTTGTCCATTCAATTCTTGGTTTTTTTCAACCATAGGGGTCTAGGGCAACATCCTCTTCACCTTCAAATGTAGCTCTTCTTACAAATTTGTGTTCACTTTTAAGATTTGCAGTGGCCCATCCTCTATCACTATCCACATCTCATCATGTAATCTTTGATAGATGAGCCTCGCATACGAATTTTCCAATCATCAAATTCTTCAATTGTGAACATGGGGATGCGTGTCAAATTTGCTTCCATGATAATAACTTTTAATGATAAAAGCATTTTGAAAACTTAAGTACTAAAACAGACTTTGAAAAGTTTAGAGATCTAGTTGATCAAACGAACTGGGAAGGCTCAATGAACCAACCGCTCCGATACCACTTGTAGGTCCCAAGGGTGTGAGTGTAAGGTTTAGAAGGGGGTTGAATAAACCTTACCAACTTTTTACTTTTGGTCCTTTTCAAAATTCGAGTTGACACTATACGATTGTGTCCTTGGTGGACAACCAATTTAGTTAATCAAGAGTTAGTCACTCAACGGACTGATCGAGCCGTTGATAGAATAACTCACCAAGTTAAGACCAATTAGCTCAACTGTGGTTTGTTTTCAACGGAAGACTTAACACCCTTAAGTTTGGTTTATTTATGATTTAATACTTGGTTTTAGTACTTAGAGATTATCAGTTGGATAGCAAATATGTCACCAATTAAACAAATAAGATGCAGGAATTAAAGTCTTTGAAATGTAAATGACACGATAAGTTTTTATAGAGGTTCAAGATGGGGTAATTCTTCTACTCCTCTCTTCTCCAACTCCTGGAGGAATCCACTAAGTATTGATCAAGATATACGAGTGGTAATGACCGGATACAAGTCTTGATCACACAAATGACTTGATCCTTTGGGACTCGGGCCCGAGATGCCTTGGTCACTCACCGGCTTCTCGTCCGACTCGAACTTCTTCACGGGGCAGGCACCGCTTTGCACTACAAACTCACTTGCTCAAGCTCTTAGGATTTGATCATGAAGCCCTCCAAAACTCGAGACCGGTTCGACCTTGAACCTTCCTACAATCCCCGTGGAATGTAGACCCCTTGATTCTTTAACAATTTCCTCTTCAACTAATTGAAGTTATCTTTCCTTCACAGTGAGTGTTGGATTGATTTTCTTCGTAATGTAGGCTTGAGGATTAATCTTGAATGATTTGAGAATATCTTAGGTTATAGTTCAAATGTATACTTGAATATTCGTGGTTCAGGTTACCTTCTCTCGTAGTCATTCCTAAGCCTTTTATAGTGATCTTTCAAAAATGTGCCCGTTGAAGAGATAGGCTTATTTTTGAAAGTCACTTGTGGTTGTTGGCTTGTCTTGTTGCGATCCTTGGAATTGCCACTTCCTCGTATGAATTGTTCTTGACTTTTCGAGTTAAAATGGTGCAGATGCTTCCCATTGGTTTATTCCTTTTACACACTTCGGGGTGAGCACTTGAGAAAGGTAGCATGGAGATATTACTTGTTTAAGTAATTCTCTTGATTTCGGCAACGGATCTCTTTCGATTATCTCGACTTGACGCATTTCCTTGCTTTCCCCAGGTGACTTAAGTCGCCTTCCAATCATTAAATGACTCTTCCGTCACTTCAACTAGAGACTTGACTATCTTGAGTAGACTTGACGATGCTTTACTCGATTGCATCTCACTGCACCTTCATTGAGTTCCCGTCTTCTCTTCTTTTGCCAAACTCGGTTGTCTCAAATGAGTCTTCCTACTAGTCTCGGTTGTCTTCTTGCATGTTTGGGCATAGTTGACTTAACTCAAACACCCACCTATTTATTACAATGCGCTTTACAACAAAAATGGGGTGCCAACTTCCTATTCTAAGTTTTACATGGCTTTCATCAAAATCTAAACAATAAATTTCCCAACAAATGGTGAGTTATTTGTAAAGTCCACATCCTTGATGGCGTTTCTCCACTTGGCGAGTCTGTTGGTGGCGGCGAGTTATTTGCAAAGTCCATATCCTTGATGGGGTTTCTCCACTTGGCGAGTTCGCCGGTGGCGGCGAGTTATTTATAAAGTCCACATCCTTAATGGTGTTTCTCCACTTGGCGAGTCCGTCAGTGGCGGCGAGTTTTTTGCAAAATTCATACCCTTGATGGTATTTTTCCCACTTGGTGAGTCCGTTGGTGGCGGCGAGTTATTTGCAAAATTTACATCCTTGATGGCGTTTCTCCACTTGGTGAGTCCGTCGATGGCGGCGAGTTATTTGAAAAGTCCACATCCATAATGGCGTTTCTCCACTTGGAGAGTCCGTCGGTGGAGGCGAGTTATTTGCAAAATACATACCCTTGATGGTGTTTCTCCCACTTGGTGAGTCCATCGGTGGTGGCGAGTTATTTGCAAAATTCACATCCTTGATGGCGTTTCTCCACTTGGTGAGTTGCTTGTGGGATCTACATGACGTCTCTCCACTTAGTTTGATTGTTGGTGATGAGTTACTTTCAAAGCCCACTTCTTGGATTTCTCGCCTAATGGAATTTCATGAGACCGTTCCTTCAAGTGAAGTAGATTCATCAGCCTTGGCCATTGCTTCAAGTATTGATCGACAAGTAGATCATGAACCACCAAAATTGTGTGTTTCTCCATGGGTTGATTCTCATCATCAAAGATCACCAAGTATTGAATGTCGGACGAAGAAGGAACATATTTAAAGCACACCATAGATATCTGTCAAAGTACAAGAAAAAAGATCGAATTAAATATATACTCAAACAAAGTTAAGCTTGTGGCCTAATCCTGAATCGGACAACAGGTTCTTAGTTGCTGCAATTAACAATTGAAAATAAAAAGGGTAGGGAATTAGTGCCAATTAAGATTCCAATAGGAGGGTCAAATATGAATTCAAATTGCAACAATCAAACATAAAAATGAAATTAGAGAAGGGTATCAGCAAAGTTTGATTGAAAATTGATTACAACAGCATAATTGAGTTCTTAGAGGATCATTGAAACCTGAAATCGAATACCTTATTGTGAGCAAATATTGAAAACGTATGTGTGTATCTAAACAAGTAAGACAAAGACATAAAATAGATGGATTTGGAATTCATTAATGATGGTTGGGAGTAATTTATTTCTTCACCAAAGTCCTTTCACCATATATGGAGTTACTGCAAAAACTTCCTTATGATGGTTCTTCGTGATAATACAACAAACACATGGTATGATGGATGATTGGTCACTATAATGCAGGAAACATAGATACAAGTAGCTTAACCCGTCATATTCAGTAAGTACGAAATATGCTAGGATGAAGACGCCTACGAAAAAAAAGCGCACCGCAAATATTTTTTGCTTAAATGGGATGTGAGAAAAACTAAGCACAAACACCATCTTTTATAGGCTGGCCAAGAGAGGCCGTGACTTGAGTTGATTTAGGAAATTGTCAATCATCGATTGCCTGGTAAGATGATAGAATCCAATTAGGAGTATGCTTGTACTGGATTGCTATTCTTCAACTAAAAATCAAGAATTTTCAACTTGTTATTGTCTTACTATACACCACACACATGATATGAACAAAAAATATTCAATAATGGGCTCCCTTACTTAGTTGACCCAATATTGCTAATGTAAAGATATAGCTAACTTTGTCATACTTAAATGAAGTGTAGCTAACAATCATGGCCATTCATCTACAATTACAAGTATTCTTTTATCAAGATATTTGATCCAATCTTTCTTGCAAATACTCAAAACAAGAATTTCCAAATTGGATCAAAAAATCTCAACATGGAAGACAAGTATCTCGAGGAGCCTTGTACTTACGCTTACTTCTATTTCCTCGATAGTTAATGGTCCTTCGAGGTAAATATTTTTACTTTTAGCTTCATCCTATATTCACATTATGCTATACAAAAAAATCTTGTTTAACTATTACTGTTTTAACTTGGGAAATTCCAATTTTAGCACCAACTATATGCGATTTCACTTTTGATCGGTACTTAACTTTCTGGCATATCAACTATGGTACCTCATGTTTTATTTTTTAATCACTTTTGCCACATTTCGTCAAATTTCGAATCTTGTTATATCATAAATGACTAAAAAGTCAAATATGGATAACCAAAATTGACAAACACTAGACGGAATGTGGAGAAAATGATTCAAAGTAAAAATGAGTTTCCAAAATTGATATGACCTGAAAGTGGTACCAAAAGTTAAAACAAGCAACATTGTAGGTACTAAAATTGAAATTATCCCTTTTAACTTTTATTGTTTTGAAGGTAATGAAGAGAGAAACACATTGTGTAAAACCAACTTACAAGGCCCGAATGTAAAGTTCGTTTGGAGTAGATGAATGGTTCAAGAATAAAAGAGTAAAACCACCACCACCACCTATAATCGTAATTGATAATCGTAATTCGGACAATTATCAATATCACAACCTCCACCAACCTCGTTTAATGATTTTGTCATTCATTGTCACAATTCTAAGACTATAATAAAATGTTCCCATGTCAATGATTAGACCCGATCTTATGATGCTTTTTTATTCGATTTCCCGTTCAACTTTTGTATTCCACTTCTTCTTCCATACTCCAAAGAGTCGGGAAGGGGCCTAGAAGTGCCTACTACTACACCACACTACACTTGGCTCTACACATTTACAAAGCTAACCCATGTCCGATGCCGGGCGAGCTAAAGGGGGCTTCAATCCTTACTCAGATCCCCATCTTCGCCCGGACTAACGGGGCCTTAGTTATTTAGGGAGGAGATTGGAGCCTCGCAAAGCATGTTGAGAGGAAGATCCTTGGCCCCTCTTCATTCTCTACGGGGTTCCAAACACAACATGTGTGACAACGAGCGAGGGTCCGAAGGAGAAGAGATCAAACACGGAATAAGAAGAAGAAATTCATTTTTGATCATTTTGATAGAGGCGACGCTAAGTAAGGCCTTTCCTTTACTAGCCTCCTCTTGGACCCCCTAAGGTTGCTAGTATAAGGGGCACTAGGCGGTAGGGGCTCTTAGCCAACGTTCTGGTCAAAGCCTTCCACGATGGAGGGAAGGGGTCAAGGAGCCACTATTACCCTACACGAAGAGAGTAGATGTGAAAACCGAATGAAAGGTGTTGGGATACTCCATCGCTCACAGACACGACGCCGCTAAAGAATGAATGGACTCCACCCCTACTTACCTCGTAGTCCGAATGGAGCCTTTACGCCGGCTTAGCTACAGGAGCAAAAGCATATCAAGATATCCAAGTCCCATCTTTTTTAATCGGATCAAGCGGCGCTCACTACTAAGCGAAAAAAAGCAAGAGCGGCCGAGAGATTCTCACGCAGAACAAGCGTAGGCCTATAGCGCGCCTTCACCCTTCCGGCGAGGTGTCGGGGTGAAGAAGTAAGGGATAAATGGATAAACAAACAACGGCTCCATACGGCATAACATTTAGTAGTGTCGAGACACATCGATAGGGAGGAAAGGAATAAGAATAGAAGAAAGCCAATAGAGATATAGGGGTATTGGGGGTGTTTAGGGTGCGCGTCTTTTTTCCCCCCGTGACCCCCATCGTTCCAGGCTTGTAAGGAAGACCTATCACTTGCCTTCCGCTTGCATCACCATTAACTCAAGTATAGCAAGAGCTCGCTTAGCAAATGACCGGTTGCGCTAGCTACCTTCTACTTCTAACAAAATTTCGACGGCCTCCTAACGATGCGAAACGGCACCACTAATGCCGGTGGTGGGTTGAAATGCGTTCCCCCTCATTGGTTGTTATCAAGAGGAGGACCGGATTGTGATAGTGGTCCTATCATATATACTGAATACTGAACTGTAAGAAGACCTTATATAGCTCTATGAACTCTTTAAAAGCAGCCTTTAAGCACCTTTAAAGCTCATATAGAGGAATAGAAAGGAGTAGCTCATAACTGCCTTAGCTCATTAGCGAGAGCTAGGCCTTCCTTATAAAAACATTTTCAGGTCTTTTAGGAGTGCTCTCCAGATCGGACTTCTTTCATTTTCTATGTTCCGCAGGACTCTAGTTAAATGGTTTTTTCGCTTTTGATGCATGTCAAAGGGATCGAAGAGATCATCGAAAACGACACTCGTTGCTCTATCAATATCCATGGGGTCTTCAATAGTCAGCCCTAGCGTACCACTGCTGGAAGCCTTAAACTAAAGACTCAATCGGGCCAGGCTGAGGGACTTGTTGCACTTCAACGAGATGGGGCCTATTCACGTTCTACAGCGCACGTTGGACTATTGTAAGATCCCCTCCTTGGCTTGGATATGGCTTAAAGTGGCATTCTACTTCTCTAAAAGCGGATCATGGCTGTCATTCCTTATCCCAGTCTGAAACTAGAACAACCTTCCGCTTTCTTCTTTGCTTTCCTTTCTTTCAGAACACCGCTCATCTCCTCAATGTGATGTGAAAGCGAGAAAGGGATGGGGGTTGCTAACCTCTTATTCTCCTCCTATCTCCGAGCTCTTCTTGAATCGAGGAGTTAAGAAAGTAAATGGTTAATTTCACAAAATAATCCATCCTCGCCTCGCTTGTGAGCCTTTTGGGGGCTAACGCTAATGAAATTCTCTTTTTTTTCGAACCTGGTGGGTCAACTATGGATAGGAGCGAATGCGATTGCGGTGGAAGTTTGAATTGTGAATGCCTCTCCTTCGGTGGAGCGATTGAATACCTCTTTGCGCTTATTGCTTATTGATTAGAGTTAGTGATGAAAAAAAAGGTATGTGCGAAAGGCGATTTCCCAAAGCGAAAGCACTCTTTCAAATGCGCAAGTAGGAAACAAGGGCATGTATAGTCTCATTAAAGCTAAGCGCATGCCATTCCGCTCTCCTCTATCAGGCGATCTATATGCGAGCCTCTATATCCGTGAGCTCGAGCTCCTTTGGATCCTTATACTTGTGACCGAGAAAACAAGTTCCAGAGGCATCTTCCATTCATATCGATTTGGGTTTTTCCGCACCATATTTTGATCTGCCTCTTCTTCGATCCGAAATTCCCAGCAAATCATCCTCGACTCCTCGAATACAATGGGATTTCACATTTGGCAAATATTTTACTCTACCTCCTCTTATTAAGACCTTAGAATGTTCCCACGAATTATGACCTTCGCTTTAGAATGTGAGCAAATATATCATGTTTATTGCTCAACTCAGATTTTTGGCTATCTTACGTAGAATCAATTAGGTTTTTTCTGTTCTCGTTGAAACACGCGGGCATACTCCTTCCTTCAGGGACATTGATCCAAAGCTCGAGTGCGGTCCGTGCGCCGTTTTTTCTTCTCCCATGACGAATCAATTGATTTAATGTAGGCATCGCTATTTCCTTTGTCCTTCCCCTATTTTTGCCCTATTACTAGTGGTTACTCCGATCCAAGCACCCTTTATTATTAGTAATTCTTGATTATTTTTTAATAAGTGGTGTCTGTCTTTGCTTATGACGACGGACCGACCCACTGTTTTCGCGGGTATCGAAGGTAGCTTGACACCGATGAGAATCATTGTCCGACTAGTACGGAACCAGGAGCCGCCAAAGTACGTTCACCAATCGCACTCGTCCGCCCTGATTGACTTGATTGATCCGATCGACGCTTGTTTTTCCTCAAAAAAGGTCATGATACCAATCCATAAGTTCACACTAGTCAAGATGACTTTTTTGAATTTAGTTTAGTTTTTAAGTTTATAAAAGAAGAAATTGACAAAAAACTTGGCGGAAAGCTCTATGGGCCGAGGCTATATGGGCTTAGGCCTTTTGATGGCTGAAGTAGATTCCTCTTTTTGATCAATCAAAACCCCTTCCCAAACGATTCTAAGGAGATAGAAAAAGCTCCAAGAGGGGACAGCCCGCCAAGCGGGCGGAGCGCTTGTTATCCTTACTTTGCTCTCTGCTGGGGCCCTCCCATTGCTCTACCCATAAGCTATGGCAGCTCCAGGCCGCAACCACAGGGGCCTGCCTGCGAGGGCGAGTGGGCTCACCGTCGCCTTCCATTCGAATTATGTTAGGGGTTCTTTCGCTTTTGCCGGATCTAGAGAGATACTACAAGTCCTTCGTCCCGATTCCATCGCCGCGACCATCCGTTCACCGGTACTACCAAAACGTCTCATGCTTACCTTACTTCTTATCGATGGTTTGATTATCTTGGACCACGAAGACCCCATCGTGCTTTCCTCGGTTTCCATTCCAATTATCATATTGATGATAAATCTCCTCGTGCTCCGCCATAAGAACTTGCCCCCGCCCCCGAACCGACGCACGTTGGATGACGTGAGGAGTTATTCTGAAATGGGACCTTTCATTAGACGATTCTTCTCCTGCTACATTAGACTCGGTGAAAGAGTTCTATGGCGAGACGAATATGTGATTTGAGTGAGTTTTTGTTTATCAAAAATTTCACTCGGATTTCTATATGTATGAGATCAACTCGACTTTCGCACTTCGATCAATCAAGCAGGCCACACTATAGTGTCGGGCAAGTCAAACCAGGTATTCCCCATTCCTTTCTAAGCATAGGAAATAAAGAAAAAGAACCGATCTTAACCAACAAGTATCAACCAATCGGCGCCACTTCACCTGCCGCCGCCCAGTCAAAAGAACTCAAGAAGAAGCAAAACAGAGGGGTCCCTAAAAAGTGCCTCAGACCTGAGCCAATTCTCCAAATCTGCTACCTAAATAACCTTTCTAATTAAGTTAAGACCTTTTACGGGTATTTATGGCTATCAATCTAGTTTGAGAATGGTGTTACCGATTTAGGAAAAGTAGAAGTAATAGGGTGGTGAACCGGATAAGGGCTTCGAGATAAAGCTGAATAGGCTGTAAACTCCTGCCCTACCTGATCCATTTCAAATCCTGGAAAGTGTGTTCCCCGAGTGTGATTTGAAAAGGCCCCAGCCTATCCCCTTTGTAATCCCTCATTCTTATTCCATTCCCCCTATAGGTCTTATTTAATGGGCAATCTTTCGAAAAGTAGTCACCTCCGTAGTGAAATCAGTCCATAGTAATGGGTCACGATCATCATCCAATAGAACAAGCCCTCCCTTTATCTATAGATTATCATTTTCTATAGCGAAGGCAGTCCTAGGGGCCTAAGCACGGCAGATGCCGTCCACTTGAGTGGCAAAGGTAAGCGGTTAGGTTGACTTTCTTTTCTAGGCCTGTTCGGACATACGGTAAACCAGGGCAACAAAAGTGGAGCATACGACGATGCCGCCCGTTTTCATTTCATGGAAGTCATACCTTATAGCACATAGGTACAAGAAGGCGGCAGTCGCTTTGGTAAGGCTACAATGGGTGAACTTACTAGAAAAGAGCCATACCTCGATGTGTGGTTTACACTAACATTTGCTTATGGTATAACGGGTTAGGCCTAACGTAGTCTCCCGAAAGGGAAGGTCGCGAGGGTTGAACTAATCCTGATCCGGGAAACCGGATATAGACTCTAGGAATAGAGGCCGGTCTCTTGCTGACTGGGGAAGAAGGTACCAGGGATAACGAAGTCCATCGGACCGAGGGATTTTGAATATCTGAAATTAGGGCGAATGCGTGTATACATCTCGAGGTAGAGGTCCTAGAAAGGAGGAACTCTCGCTACAAGATACAAATGAATGTAGGATAGTACGAACCAAAGCCCCCGGATGCGAAAATGGTGGTTGCACTCTACTTCGGCGAGGGCGTCGGGGTGAAGAAGTAAGGGACGGGATAAACAGAAACAACGGCTCCATACGACATAACATTTAGTAGTGTCTGAGACACATCGATAGGGAGGAAAGGAATAAGAAGAGAAGAAGGCCAATAGAGATATAGGGGTATTGGGGGTGTTTGGGGTGCACGTCTTTTTTCCCCCGTGACCCCCATCGTTCCAGGTTTCTAAGGAAGACTGCCTCTTGCCTTCCTCAGATCGTGCTCATTAACTCAAGAGCGAAGAGAGCTCGCTTAGCAAATGACCTGGTTGCGCCACTACCTTCTACAAAGACAACAGACGCTCTCAACGGCTAGGCGCCACTCTCTTTCGAGTTATTCCGCTTTTTATGATTTCGTGCCGCGGTGAACAAACAAAACAAAAAAAAAGAAGGCCGTCTCGGCAAAAGGAGAAGGACTCGCAACGGCGAGACTATCGACCCTCTTCTTGTCTTGTTTTTAGCCGTATGTTACGAGTCCGAAGCCTCCTCAATATGAGGGATCCTCAAAATCAAAATAGAGAAGCATGCGGCACCCTCTAAGATGACAGATCTATGAATGAGTCGTCATTTAGGTCATCAATAAAGGAAAGCGGATTCGTGATGACTATCATAAAAGAGATTCGGATTCATCACTTATCATCTTTCAGACAACTGGTGATTGGAAAACCAAAGATCATAAGCTCATTCCCTACCAAACCCCTCGTCCGTCCCCTCGGTCACTCCATTCCTGCCTTCTGGAGGTGAGGGGATAATGTTCACTCTTTTCCTTCTGGGCTATATAGGGAGTGATTTCCGTTCTTGAGTGTCAGAGTCCTACGATGAAATAGAATAGCTGGTCTACCGATCTATTAAGCAAGGAAGCTAGCGGCTGCAAGCCAAGATGAGAGTGGGTTGCAATGTCTCGAATCCTCCGACGGCCTCGCCTTCCAAGTTGTGGTGCCCGATATGGTGCGCCTAGATCTATATGCGAGCCTATTTAGTTATTTAGTTAAGGTCGTCGAACATTCCTACCCTATATGAATCGAGTACATGCGCCCTTGTTTTTTACAAAAAAGAAGCATTTTAGGTGACATTTCTTACATACTACAACAAAGAAGACCACTTCATGGTAGTAAGGGGTTCTCAAGCGTTTACCAATCGAAACCTCTAGATCGATTAGTTGGCGAGCGAAAAACAAATTGTTTCGACTTGAAGTCCGCCACGGATAGTTGGCTTTGGTACTCTATTCGAGATAATGTGTTATCCGTTACCTCTAGTGTGGCATCCAGCCCCGCATCAAGCGTCGAAAAATCTTCGTCTTCAATCTCTCTTCGCAACACAATAAAGAAGTCTAACAGCTTTCTCTCGACATCCGTCTTTTAAGACATCGATCTCATATCTAGTTGCAACGTTCACTATGTTGCCTATGCCCGTCCATTCCTTTCAAGCTTGATCCTCGCCTTAGACTCGTTACCTTGTTCGATCAACTCGTTGGCTCCATGCTCTATTCGGTCGGAACCCTATTCGAGTCGTGCGGGTCGGAACTTACCCGATAAGGAATTTCGCTACCTTAGGACCGTTATAGTTACGGCCGCCGTTCACTCAGGGCTTGGCCGCCGCTCCCTGTCATCGGTCACCAACTTCCTTGACCTTCCTAAGATGGGTAGGCGTCGCCCCCATACATGGTCTTACGACTTTGCGGAGACTGTGTTTTTGGTAAACAATCGCCTGTGCTAGAAAAGTCCTGTGATCGGTGATGACATGCAGATCGAAATGACCACTCACCGCTTGATTGACTAATCAAGAAGCCACCAAGGCATGAGAAAGACTCGTAAAGCAGAGGTGAGAGTTGGATTGATCAATGAGTAGTAAACTCTTTTGACGGATGGAGTGCCTATTTCACATGGAAACGTGACTGGGACTCTGTGCTTGGTCGAGGCTCAAAATCGAGCATTGTAGTCCATGACTTTGACTCCGGAAAGCTCATTCAGTTATGAAATGCGTTAAGGGATCTTAAGGAGGAGAGATAGGGCTAAACCCACCATTCCTAGTGGAAAGTCTCATTGAGTTCCCGAAGCCTGCCTACGCTACGATCGTTAGAACTCCCCCAATCGGTTCAAAGCCGCAGATCAAGGTTGTTGTGCTTTCTCTTTGTCCAAGACTAAGTAGTTGATGAGGTCTCATGTCCCGACTCTCAAAAGGCAAAACTAAGAGGGGATTATCTAAAAATCTCCGGCGATAGGACAAGTCATGGTGATCAATGAGGAAGACGCATTGCCCTCGAGTTCGGTTAATAATGCATCCGAAGAACCACGAAAGGAGGCTCTAAAAGAGCTTTGACGATCCTAAAGTAGATCAGGAGGAAAAGAAAGTCACTTCTTGTAGTACGAAAGTTGAGACGCTACATCCTCTATACCTATCATGGAAAACAATTCAATTCTCTAGGACCGATTTCCCATGTACTACGACTCGCTCCTTCCTCGCCTATTTAGAACTTGGTAAGACTTGGCCTTCCCCTTCTAGTTCTTCTATACACTTAGACTTTTAAAGTACTTCTACATAGGTGATGCTATTCTAGTTGTTTAAGGTCCAGTTCCTTGAAAACCTTTCAAAATTCTCTACTGGAATGATTGGAGGATAGATGCCTTCTTGAGTGCCTACCTAGGTCAAATTCAGTCTTCCCCCGGCATGTGGCCACCGGTTCGGGCTCTCCTTGCATTCTATACACACCTAAAAAGAAAAAGAATATATCTAGCAAATTTGCTAGTATTCTTTTTTTGCCTTAAAGTTTTAGATGAGCGGCAAGATCGAGGACTTTCATCTCCGTAATCTACCACTGGAACAGATCGAAGCTACGATTCCCTCTATTTGATATCTTACAAGTGGATGGCGATGTCTTGCTCATTTAGCTCACCATTGTGATGACCAAAGGGAAGCCGAGAAGGTAAAAGTCGATACATCAACACTCAACTGGGCAAACAAGATTTCTCGAGCTATAGACGCTGGGGTCCTGACCCATGTGATGATGTCTCTCACCAAGGTCATAAAGTTCCACGCCATCTAATAAATAGACCAATTGAGATCGATAGTGATCTCGACGAGCCCGACGGAATGGAATCCAATCTAAGGAAGACCGAGTCAAACGGAAAAGCTACCTTGAAGTTCGAGGCATCATACATCCCTATCCTTTTCAGAGGCCCTCCCGACCAGAAGCCGTAATCGTCTTCTCGCTACAACAAGACAGGGTGACATGGTAATTGAGATAAGGGACGGAGAAGTTTTCTCGCTCCTACCACCCTCCGGAAAGAGAGAAGAATCGTGCAACTAGCCGCCGGAATGATAGTGGCGATGTGCAAAGCAAGCATGTTAATCGTCATCGATTCTAGTAAATCGAGTAGTCGATAGTACGGGAAGTGACGAAAAGAGCTTGGCATCAACTATCACACCGAGTCGAAGAAAATTTCAAAGACGGATGATGGAGGAAACAAAGCCATCAACGCTCTTGGGAAATTTGCAAGAGCTGCACCAATGAATCTCTCATTCATATGAAGACAAGTAAGTCTTTCCTTCAGGGTTCTCTCATCGGACGATCTGTCCATGGTCATTGGATGGATTGAATCAGTAGCGGATTTACAAAATTCTAATGTTTATGATGATCGCCTACAATGCGTACATCGCGGGTTTCCTACACTTCCTACCCTTGTCTTCGACAGTGACCCGAACATTCTGCTCTTTCATCTCGCTATTCTTCAGTGGTATAGGTTGGGTTGCTGGATACGGGATCCTTGTAGTAGGCTGGACCAACATCCATCCGAGAGAGGGCAGTCTTTAGAAAGAACAGGGTGTACGTATCCCAGGTGAGCCAAGAGGTGAAGCTTCATCAGTACCTGGGGCTACTATCCCAGGATGCAAAAGGTATGATCCATACATTGAAAGTGTCAACGTTGGCTCACAAGCGCCACCCTCACCGGGTAAATCGGAGAAGGGCAATCGCTTCAGAGGTAAGAACTCAAATCAAGATTTTCATTTATAAAGTCGTGAACCAACGAGTCTTTAAGTAAGTAAGTGGGCGTTAAGCGTAACGAGCTTACGGAAGGTAGAAAATGTTGTTAGTCTTCAACGACACAGGTCACCTTTCCGACGTTTAATTAAGTCTATTGAATCCACTACTCCCGCCTTCCACCGAGTTAGATATGAGCCAGTCCCAAGCCGCTGTAGGGATCCAACCAAAGGAGAGTGGGAAAGGGAGTTGCTTAAGGGGGAAAATTGGATCAAAGACTCGCATGACATGATTGTTGAGCAAATTGCTCAAGAAACAATAGCACATTGGTATTCCACCAATTTCGTTGGACCAATCTTTGCCATTTATATCAAGAATTGGACGATATAGAAAGTCGATAGTAAATCGATTGCGTTGCTAAACACCATTCGTGGCATTCTTGCCTTGGTCCGCAATCAAAAGGTGGCCTTATTTCAATTTGACGTGAAGAATGCCTAAGGTTCTCCTCCATGAAAGAGAAGACCCATTCGACACAATGAGTTAGCGTAAAAATGAAAGAGGTCCCTTCCATCCCCAACCGAGCCGACTAATGAGGAAGCGGAGGCTCTTACTTTAAAAGGTTTCGACGAGCATATCAAAATTTAGGCGCAAAGCGGCAACAACCAAAATGATAGAGCAACCAAGAACAATATTATAGAAAATTGGACCAAAAATTAGACATTCCATGCCCTGAGAGTGCTTTGTCGTACAGGTCACCGACATATCCTTTTTGTCTTTATTTGACCCCAAGAATGGATTGGATTGAAACGACTTTCCTGGCGAAGGTCGATGTAGCGAACCGAGAAGCCAAGTCGCCAAGGCCACAAGGCCAACTTCTACAATTGATTTCTCCCTCGCACCGCCCATGTCCCTAATCTCTTTGTTTGGTTTGGGTTAAAAACTATGCTTTCTAGACCAGGTCCAATTTCCGTTGTTCCTAGAGTTTGAAGAGTTTGGAACCCCAGGGGCAATGTGTGCTCCTTGTTTCCGCATTGTTGTGTGGAAAAGATCGAAGAAGAGTTCCTACCTTACCACCGGGTATAATAATAATATGCTTGTGCTTTCTTTCAATGGCTTGTTGGGTTGGGGCAATTGATCCTGGAAGTTCACTCCCGATCCAATTACATCGACCATGGAAGCACTCTAAGGATAAAAAGACCGAGACTACGGGAATTTCGCAAGGGATGCACCCACAACACAAAGAAAGCGAAAAAGATAATCATAAAAGAAACGGGAGATGGTTGTGATTGAGACTTTACTGAGATACGAACTAAAGGTGGGAGCTTCCTGAGTATCGCCTCAAGAAACCATACCGAAAGGAAATGAGGCATGCCAGAGTGAAGAAGGTGGCTCCATACCGGAAAGAGATAGGATCGGTGAGATTCTATCTCTCGGTCTTCTCGTTAGGGAAGTCGGTGGTTGTTGCCAAGGACTATCAATATGCTTCTTTTGTTGAATCCTTATCAAAAGGATAAAGAGGTATATGAAGGACTTCTTGTAGGAGAACAACCTATATCAAGGATGGTAGCCGACTAGCACTCAAGAGTTTCCAACTCGGGTCCACTATTATTATATCGTAAAGCGCCATCCCGGCCTCCTAGCTTCATAAACTGCTTCTAGACTACTTTTTATGATAGAGCGGGTAGAGCAGATAAGTCCGAAAAGTGGGTATAAACCTTCTTTTTATTCTTGAATGGGGATAGATCTTGAAATGGGAGCGTAGGACTAGATTTTTCTTTATGATAGCTCTACTAATTTTCGATCTAGAGTAGAGGACGAGCCTATTTTCCACTAAGATACGATTGGGAGAAGGCATCACCGCCGAGACGTAAGCGCCATTGACAAATGTCCATACTTAGCTATTCCTTAGCTCATGCTTGTTCATTAGCCTTAGCGAATCGTAGCTCTTCGAGTCGGCGCATTCTCTTTACGACCCTATCGAGCTTTTCTATCCTCTCCTCAAGGTTGGAAGGATGCACTAGCGATCAAAAGAAAAGTGGGAAGGAAGCCATGAAAACCTCGGTCTTTAGAGTCAAGAGCCTTTGGTTCATTTCAAAGAGTCTTAACGAGAGTCGAATTATTTCGATCTAGCTTTTTTTCGTGAAGCTTTGCTCGTCCCCCTTCCGTAAGGGAAATAGAATCAACCTCTATCGGAAAGCATTCGATCCCGCCAAGATCGAGTTTGAAGAGCAGAGAGGATCTCTCTCACTCGATGGCTTCTTTGCCAAAATCGCTATAGCTAACGCTACGAGGGCTTTTTCAAGTCTTTTTTTAGAGGACGACGACTAGGTTTCTCATAGGAGGTCATAGTTTGTAGTAGAGTTTTCTTGCAAATATTCCCAAAGCAGAAAGCTTTTTCTTTAGAATCCCTAATGAGGAAGTGGGCTATCCAAATAGGCTATAAAGTGTAGATTAGAAAAGCCACAAAAGCGAGTACGATGCATTAGTTCATGAAACGGGGCTTTAGATAAGGCCCGATAGCACATGGGGAGAATGATTGACCTAAACCTTTATACAGGCTCGCTTCTTTTCCTAAGGCTAGCTCGCAAAACCTAGACTCCCATGGCGCGCTTGAAAACGTTCGTGCGTTGCTAACCTCTTATTCTCCTCCTATCTCCGAGCTCTTCTTGAATCAAGGAGTTAAAGCTCACCTAGACAGCTTCCTCTCCCGATGGATGGGCGGGGAATAAAGATCTCGATACAATTTTCTTATGAGCCTCTCCTAATTGGAGAGAAAAACAACCGACAGGAGGAGTTCTTTCTCCGTCCCATCACTAGCGCTTGTAGTTCACCACCGATATCGGTGCGGAGACAGGAAAAAGAAAGGGGTCGGTCTATTCATATTAGTCCCTTTTAGTTCCTCGGATCGGGCTCACGTTCGGCCATAGCAAGAGCCCCCGACCTAGAGTCGCTTGTCGTTCTAACCTGGGCCTAACAATGCATTTCTCCGACCGAGAAAGAGGAACTCGCCTGACGTTGACAAAAGCAAGGTTTCTTAGCGCGCTTTTCAAGCGCTTAGCTTCGCTAGCGGCGGGCGGCAAGGCCGTTCGATTGAAAGCCTAAGCCAAGAAGGTACGAACGAAGTGACGCCCCTTTCAAGATAGTGGAGGCCTTGGTGGTATCATATTATTTAAAATCGTTTATATTTATAAAGGTATTCCTACTTTTCTTTGAAAGGCCAATTCCAACGAGCCTTTCAAACTAGTACTTTTTGTAATCGACTTATAGCTTCTTCAATAAACGCTGGTTTTTCGATCAAGTTTTGAATGACTTTCTAGTCGATCGTTCTCGCTTCGGATATGAAGTCTCATTCAAGCTTTAGACAAAGGTGCTATTGAGATATTGGGCCCTTGTGGTATCTCGTGACGCATTCCGACGATTGGCCGAGCGAATAAGTCAACCGCAAAGTGGATTTGTTGTGCGAAGAGTGCGTTATGACCCGTGGCGCCGCCGTGGGGGCGGCTCCTCCGTTGTGGGTAAACGGGAAACCCGACTTACGAACCCGAGGAAAGGCCGCACGCATCGTGTAGGGGCGTTAAGACCGAGCTTTTTGTAGTGCTAGCAAGAATGCAAGTGAATGAATCCCATCCCCTAGCGAGTGAAGTGCTTACGCCCCTTTAGAGATAGGGGCGACATTTTCAGTCGTGTATGGCAGTCACCTAACAATGTGTTAGATTTGGTGCATTTACCTTCCGGTCTCACTAATCCCATTGGAGACAAAGCAATAGGAATCGGATAAGTGCCATTGGTCCCATTTCTCCTTCTCTTATCCCTACCCTAAACCAACTATAGAACAGAGGCTTCTCACAAAGATTGATTGAACAACATAACCCGAGAATTCCCGAATCGTTGTTTGAGCTTCAAACTAGCTATGCGCTAAAGACGCCCTAACCAATAAGTAGTGCTACTAAGCGAAAAAAGTGCTCGCATTGATTGACTTTCCGTAGGGAAAGAGCAGCCAACTCCTGGATGAAGTGAAGCAAGCGAATCAACCTTATAACTTAGATCCAACTCCCGGATCCGTTTGTCGCAGAGGTAATGGAGGAAGAGTTACTAAGGTCGGCGAGAGGTCCTGGTTCCATAGTGATTTCGTCTCCTGCTTTTAGAACTTCGATTCCTCGGGGACAAAGAAAATGACTTTGGAGTTTTGAATTCTCGAACCTCCTTCGAATTACGTAACTTGAGGGGGTAGATTGTTGTCTTCGCTCATCCAAACAAGAAGTGGGAAAGAGCTCCTAATGGCACGGTTTCGCTCACCTTCCTCCACTATACATGAATGGGAATATTGGCTTTTGAAGGAACGATTAAATTGTATCAATGTTCTTCCCGCTAGTCCCGATCACCGGATTTTCACTTCATTACGGTGCTTAGCACCCCTACTTGAGACTCCAATTCATATTATTGATTCCTCCTCTCTTAGCTTAGATATGAGAAAGACCGGGTGCGAAAATAAGTGGTATTGGAGTCGAAGTCCCATAACATCGTTAACCCGATTCACTTGATGTACAAGTACAACCGCCATGAGATCCACTCGTCTAATTGGCTCTAAGACCACGGAAAAAAGCTAAGTAAGAAATAGCAAAGAGTGCGTTATGACCCGATCTGTCCTAAATCCTAAAGTAAAGAGAAAGAAATTCCTTTCAACGGAGAGATTTCACCAAACGGAATCCGGAGAAAGAGAGGAGCTCGCCCAAAGAAGGAAAGAGATAAATGCCATCCGTACCTAACCGCTCATTGAGGAACAAAGGAGAGAAACTAGAAAAGGATAGCAGCTTATCAAACAGCGTATCCGATCAGAAAGCTTGAAATCCACACCCGCATCCGGGAGGCTGGTTCGAGTCCATTCGTGACAAGGCTTTAAACATAGAATTTCTCAACGGTTTCTCCTTTTTCTGATGACTGTCCTCTTTTTGTTTTAGGCTTCAAATACGGGATAGGATCCATTTCCACCAATTTCAAATTACAAAGCTAATGGAAAAAACTCGCTAAAAAGACGCGTCGAGTAGCCTAAGCTCCAATACAATAAATACCACACAGGGTAGAAGTGATCCACTTGTGGCGTAACAAGACCGACTAGGCTTACAACGGCTTGGTGTTAAGATATCCACACATAAGTCTTTGATATCCTCAATTGGTGCTTTGAGAGTTTGCCAAAGAATTTCTCGTCAAGGATATGAGGGTTAACCTCTCTCTTGTGTCCATGAAAGCTTTATGCCCCCTTCAACAAATTAGAACCCATTTAGGGGACCTCGGCCGGGAAGGGGAGAGTGGCCGAGATTCGAGAGTCCAGCCGAAAATACATGCATAGATAGTGGTTTAATGCCAAGGCCGATGACATGGCTCGGGATGGAGCCGTATGAGGCGTAAGTCTCACGCACGGTTCTCGAGAATGGAGTGGCTACCTCACTCGGAGCTTCACCAACTACCACCGGTCAATTCCGCTTTTGGGCCACCCCTTACTCTACCATTATTATAGGGGTATGGGGTTCACGACAAAGAAAGATCAAGGCAACATATCGCTTTTCCTTTATACTTTACTTGGATCTGCTTTTTCTGCTATTAGCTATTCTCGTTGATTCTTCTCCAAACAGAACCACCGATTTACAAATTCCATTAACCACGAATTTAGTGAGCGCCAAATCTTTCTATGGATTGCTTCTTTCGCCTCTTTAGCCAAAAGTGCCTATCTTATCTCACAACGGGGAAGGAAAAAAGTACTTGACTAGCTTTCTTTGACCGGTGAGGATCATCCAAAAGCGAAGACATTGAAGTTGATACTCGATTTGAAATTGCCCGCAACAGGAAAGGGAACTAAATCCAGGGCACTCCTACTAGTTGTAAAAAAAAAATTTGTACCAGGTAAAGAGAACCTCCACTCCAACCTTGGGAAAAGAGGTTTTTCAATCCAATATTACACATATCCATAAACATCTATCCTTCCATCATAAGGCATAAAGAAAGAAAGCGACTCCAACTTCCTTTTATCCGAAAGCGATGACAAGATAGTTTTTTTGAGAATGTCCGGTTCTTCCGCGAATAGACTCTTAGGCAACCTATACAAGGGGTTTCTGCCTCTATTTGGTCTTGTGTCTTTGCTATGATGTAAGGTGCAATGCGTCGTCCGAGGCAACAGGATGTATGGTATAGGGCCCCCTATTTTCTCTCCTTAAAGTCTTTTATGGATTTTGAGTCGGGAATAGAGTTGTGGCTTATTCGGCGCTATATCACAATTCATTCTCGGCATAGCTGTTCACGAAAGGTGGCATGGGGCATCCGTCGGCGGTGGGAGTCTCGTCCAAGATAAACCAAGCTATCACTCAACGCTCTCAAGTCCTGGTTAGAGGGTGCATATGGGCTTGCTTTGGTTGATATCTCGCCTTGAGATATTGATAGATCTATGTTTCTCGTTCAACACTTTGTTTGAAACAATAGGTCTTCAATCAAAGAAAAAGATCAAAAGAGAAGAAAGTCATCAAAGTCAATCCAATGTTGCATTGACCGAACTCGCATACCTTCGGCTTGAATCCTAGACAAAAAGTGAGAGACGACTTGGACTCCTATACACCTATCAATCAATGCTCTAAAGGATATGTTCGGGATGTGCGGTGTGCTAGAGTTATGGTGGGAAGTAGCTTGAGATATTGGGTTCTCTTAGTTTGGTAGGAACAACAATCTAAGCCTTTACATAATGAAGTCCATATTAATAAAGGATCAATGATGAGAGGCTTAAAGCCGTCTTCACTTCATCTTGGTAGGACATTGCGGTTGGGTGAAATCCAATCCTCCGGTCTCTTTCCCACTTCTTTGTTTTCTTTGTCATCCCACTTTACCGCAGGAGTGGGAGTGGTGACTCTTGAAGGATAATCTAAATTTCCTTTCTTTCGATCTACTTCCTAAATGTATAGTCAACTGGTCGGAGAGGACTTGTTCTCCATACGTAGTAGACCAACAAGTCTCAAGATATGATAACAAGATGCTCGGGCTAAGGTTCAAGGATAACGACTTCATATATTATGATATGAATATACCACACCAATTCGTTATGTATGGATGATGAAATTCCATTGATACAGAGCGAATTCCAATAGACTTATTGAGGGTCCCATCAAGCGTGCATCCAAAGAGGAATTGAACCTACGAATTCGCCAATGTTGAGTTGGGCGCTTTAACCATTCAGCCATGGATGCAAAGAGACTCAGCCGAGTGAACTAGGTTTTGTATTCCTTCTCGAGCTTCTATTTCTTCCTTTAAAGGAGATTCGAGAAAAGATGGAATAGGAAGACGTGTTTCCGAACAAACAAGATAGGGGTTGATAAGGGGGAGTTAGCAAAGTTAGACAAGATTGAATGGGCATAGAAACATGTATTGATATATATCGGATCGGCTAATGCTCCTAGGTTGATGCGATGTATTCCACCATTGCTTGATCAAGACTTTATTAATGGTATATCGATCGGTCCAAAGACGGATTGAAATAGAGCTTCTTCGACAGAAGCTTTTGAAAAAATAGTGCACCCAGGTAAATTAGGAACGAGATGAATACCGAGGTTAAACGAGCATCCCACACCCAAAAAGTGCCCCACATAGGTCTTCCCGAAACCTCCCAAGAACTAAGGTAAACAATGTAGAAAAAGCACCCATTTCTGCACTCTGCTTGGAAGAGCGAAGAAAAAGGGGATGTTTTGTTAATAGAAAGAAGAAAGTGTTTAGAGTCGTAGTGATATAAACATAATGCTATCAACTTCGCTATTCCACATGCTACCGCTTTGAAGCTTCCTCTTTATCCGCCTTGCAAGTTAATGAAAAAGATTAAAAGAATGTGAACAATGCCTTTCGAGACCGAGGTTTCCTAAGAAAAGGGCTTAGCCGATTCTCGGGCGGGTCAACCATTATTGATAAATATGTTAGAATGAAATTCCCGAGAAAAAAGTGGAATCTTTTGATTAAAGTCATGCCATTGAGATCCTTTTAGAAAGAAGGATGCTCGAGTTTGAGTCTCACATCATGGAATTTCCCAAGATATGAATGCTCGATTCAATGGGTATGGAAAAGCCTCTCTTACTATAAAGTCCGTAATGGAGAGACCAAGAGAAGTAGGAAATTGGATGGGGTCAAGACGATATCGGGCCACCGGCCTAGTGCACCTCTTCGTGCATTCTTCCTAAGGGTAATCACGCATTCGATGCCTATTCTCTCACTATTGATTCAACCTCCTATTCTCGCTTAAGGCACCTACATCGCGAACAAGCCATGAAATAGCAATTGCCCCTCTTTCTATGGCGTCAAAATAACTACCTTCTCTCGATTCACTATTCCGAAAGTGCCTGAAAAGGAAGATATATCTTATATATGCTAGTTATTTTATTGCCGATCTTGGGGTAGAATGGAATCGCTTCAAAATGCTCGATAGGCGAAATTCCTCTTATCAATTGCTCTTGTTTCAACTTGAAAACAACTCTTGTCGTGACGCTTTGGTTAGGCCGACTACTCCGATTATGCGAGACCAAGAGCTCTTCAAGAATGACCAAAGAATGGCAAAAGCATAGCCCAACACTTGATATGTGTTCGGCTATGCGTAGAGTAGTTCGGTTCGTGTTCAATACATAGAGCGCATAGGCGTACTTTCGTTACATCGATCTCATACAAATCCCATCAATCGAATCATTTTTTCGAGAAATACGAGACATCTAAGTCATACAAGTAAAGAGATCTATTCATTGATAAGAAAAAGAAAAACGTGAATGGGGATTGGATTGATGATAAAATAGAATCCTGGTCGCGAATGCTGATTCGATTGATGATGAAGAAAGAGAATTCTTGGTTGAGTTCTCCACCTTAACGAACGAGAAAAAGGATTGATCAAATTCTATTGAGTCTGTGGTGAAGTCTTTTCTGAATGAATAAAGAAAGGAGAAGGATTTCTACCATTCATTTGCTGTGTCCCCTATTGTTCCTCATCCTTCCTCATGAAGGAACCGACTATTCAAACTTCCACGGATCGATCGAAGGAGGCACCCAATCCCGATAGGCTCTTGAACTCGAGGCTGAAGACAGTCTATCTGTCAATGGGGGAAGGAAAAAAAGTACTTGACTAGCTTCCTTTGACCGGTGAGGATCATCCAAAAAGCCAAGACAGTTGAAGTTGATATCGATTTGAAATTGCCTGAACAGGAAAGGGAACTAAATCCAGGGCACTCCTACTAGTTGTAAAAACAAATCAGACCAGGTAAAGAGAACCTCCACTCCAACCTTGGGAAAAGAGGTTTTTCAATCCAATATTACACATATCCATAAACATCTATCCTTCCGTCATAAGGCATAAAGAAAGAAAACGACTCCAACTTCCTTTTATCCGAAACGATGACACGAATGAGCTCACGGAGAGCTCGAATCGTCCTTTGGTTCCCAAGCCCTCGACAGCCTTCCAAACGAGGCAATTCATGGAGACTCTAGGGACTGGCCGGACCCAATCTCCATCGATAAGGAAGGTCTAGTAACACGTTTATTGGAATCCATAGTCAATTCAGTTAAAGGCACCATCATCGTCATCTCGATTTTCGTTTCTCGCCTGTTTGGACCTCGACAAAGAACAATGGAATCGATGGTAAGAGTCTTCCTTTCCTCTCGCACCTCTGCTCTCTTCCAATGACTGTCTTCCTCTTTCTTCACACCATGATCCTTGGCTTTTGAATAAGAGGTCGATCGGGTCATGCGTTTTGATACAGAATTAGGCTTTTCCCTTTCTTTGTCTTGAACTGACTTTTCCGGAAAAGGCGCTTTGCACTTCTATATAAGGAAACCCTAGGTTGACCGGTCATCATCTTCGTTATTCGTTAGATGAAAGATAAATTCAAAGAAGAGGCGCACCGTTTACAAATGACAATGCTAATGCCCTTGATTTCCCAAAGTGCCGCCAACTCGATTTGGAGAATTCGCTCAGTGTCCGAGGCAACGAGTGAAACCGCTATCCAGGATGGGATTTATTGACTTCTTCATCCAACCAATATCTCATCCGGAATTCTCGTATTTGATCTTCGACGCCATTTACCCTTCATGTAATTCAATGCGGTGGCTCTCCTTCACCACATAATAGTTGAACTATCGGCAGGGAAGGTAGTCTATCGCCTTATGGCTTAATCTAAACTTAGAGGTTGGGTTCACGCAACAAGTGGGAGTTTGCTCAAGAGGGACGTGTCGACCCCGACAAAGAAGTTGGTGTCCGGATGGTCTTTGGATTGGTTTGAGAGGTGTGTGGGGAAAAGATTTGGATATTTGCCATAGGCAACTACGTGACAGTGAGAGCACACGCTCAATCAGCGAAAAATCCCTTAGCCGCCTGAGCCGTCCTCCGAGAAAAGGAATGTAAAGTAATCCAAGATATGCGAGCGAATGGTCGTCATATCTTGCATATAGCTCCCATTAATCAGACACCGCAGCGTGGATTTACCCGCTCTGACTTTAATACGATAGGTAGAAGGAAGACCAACCCAACCTTGAGCAATTCGTGTGAACAAATTCAGGATGAATTTCCACTGTGCCTATCGCCTTGAGCTCCCTCCCTTTTTCTAGTCTACTTGAAACTTCGCTAAATCTATGGCACTTGCCTTGGCCTCCTTCGGACCCTGGTTAGGCTCAAGGTTGGATTCGAGAGCATTGTTCTTTCTACTATAATTATCCATGCTCTTCGCCCCCGGCCCCGAAACTGACGCACGCCGGAAGACTCACAAGCAACAGGATTCGGAAATCAATCAAACCACTTTGACTTTTGTTGTCCTATAGTCTGGAGGCTTAACTCTTGGGCTCAAGAATTCCTATATAACTTAAGTGATACAGTAAAAGCTTTTTCGATTCTTTTATTAACCGATTTATGTATCGGATTTCATACACCCCAATCGCTCTTTTTAGGTTGGCATAATATAGAAAGAGAGTTCCAAGAAAGAAGACATTCCTATCACTTTTGAAACCCTTACTCAACATAGGGTCCAAAACCCGACATACCATTTTTTTAGAGCGTATAAAGGGAAAAGAGCTCTTGCATCGTTAGCCACTTCTCAAAGATTTCTGCCCGGGTTGTTGACCATCACCCGACCTCACACGGGAGGCCCCGCCGAGTGATTCTCACCCAAAACTCTACATGTGATATTTCGAAAACATAAAGATGTGATTTAGTAAATTAGAACCCATTTTTGGGGTGGATTCAACCCATCTTTTTGGGCGTTGAATTAAGCCCAATTTGTGGTTTTGTCATATAATAAGATACAATTTGTTTGGACTCGTTAGGTATTGAAGGACTTGGCCCCGCCCCCTTTTGTCCGGCATTGCTCGTTGTCGCCGCTTATTATTGCGGGGCTAAGAGTGATAGTCCATCAAGTGCTCGGCCGCTCCCATCGCGGCATTGAGGTCTTCCACCTTTTGGCCTTGTAGCTGTTCGCGCCCGTGGGCTTTAGACCTTCCAGTGAACAACTCGGTCTGCTTTTGGACATGTCCCGAATATCTAGCATGAGTGTCGAGAAGGTTGGACTATGAGTTCAATGATAGCCATTAATTCGGTGAGAGCATGTGTTCGAGATAGAAATCTCGTAGAAAGGACTTGATTACTGCGCTAAATACAAATCTTTACCGACCATAGAGCAATATCTTTTTTTTTCTAATTAGAAAGATGAGTTTCCCCATTACCGGGGATAGAAGATGATTCCGCAAATGAAAAGGAGAGTTTTTTTAGTATTTAAGTAAAGTAAGGCGGGGCCAAGCTTCACCCACGTAAGACTCATATCATAATAGGGTCTCCCGATTACCCCACTCGTTTTCTTATTTAATCTTTTATTTTCTTTAAAGTACCACTCGTTACGCCGCGTCGAAGACTCTCTCTTAGCTAAGTAGCTCTAAGTAGAGGCATTGGGCCGCCTTAACAAAGAAAAGGCGGGGATCGCCTCGAGTCGCCTTACCTTCTTGGTACCCTTACTCACCAAGTCAAGATCCGAAAAATAAGGGGAAGTTAGCCTCTTTACTAAAAAAAGGGGAGGACTTGGATTGTAATAGATGCAATTTCTCTATCTATAGGTTTGGACCCTTTCTTTCTCGTTAGCGCTTTAGTTGGATGGCAGCCGGGGGCCCCGCAGGTGGTAGAACCCGTGAACCGGGCGTACTACTTTCCAACCTTCTCTCGAACTTTTCTTCTCTTAAGAAATTTCGAGTTGGATGAACGCTTCCTAAGGGTGGATTTTAGTGAGCGGGGAGGAGGGAATTTGTTAGGATAACGGGTTCCCGGAGTACAGGAGGTTGGACAAGAGATGGCACTTTTTGACTTGAAAGCCGAGAGGCTAAAGAAAAGTCCATCAACCTCGTGTTAAGTCGTTCCATCCCTGTGGGTGAAGAGGCCGATGTCGGGCGAGCAATCGATATTCTCTTGGACGAGGGTGACCCTAATCCTCGCCAAGGCGGAAAGAGCGATTTCTCCCCAATAGCCAATGATTTGAAAACCTTCATCCGGGAGTTCAAAACATTACACCCAAATGCTCCCCGGGACGACTTCGATGTGCCTTAGTTTCGTTTCTCTTTGTGCATCTTTCTTTTTTAGGAGATGTATTCCACATCTCTCTCTCTTTATCTATCTCTCGATTTCCATTGCCAAAATGCCCTTGCTTTTCAATTGTCGTAGGTAATGCTCAAAATCACCGATGTCGAATTCAATCATAGTAGCTTACGGATTCAAAACCTCTGTCGAAAAGATTGAATTACTTCAAAGGGAGGGAGGAAAGGCGTTGTTCCATATAGTATAAAAGGGATTTCACCGCTTTTTCCGAGTCAAAAGACAAGTAGGGCTAGCTAACTGACGATGAGGATGAAGTGAAGGTTTATGAGGGAAAGTCATTTCTGAGCTCGACGATAATTCAAGACGACCGTTATTCCAAAGAAGAGCGGTAACAGATGAAATAGCTAAGCGGGGCATTCTCTCAACCAGCTCATTCCCTTCCTCGGGTGATCGAACTCACTTTTAAGCAATCGTAGTAGGGATCTCTCTTCGATGAGTCGACTAGGCTATGATTCCCAGATAGGAAGAAAGAGTATTCGCCACTTCAAGCTAGTCACTAGAACTCCCTCCTTACTTAGATCTTCGTGACCCGGGAGAAGCTTGGCTTATTGAACTCCTAACTCATTTTCCCGAGCCCCGTATTCCTTTGATTCTTCTCATGTTCGTGCCAAGGAAAGCTTTCAGCAGCCCAATAGCACCGGATTCTTCCTTCACCCCCGAAAGGGGATTCGTGAACAACTCGCAATGCGAGATTCCACAAAGACTAGCTTACGCTCTACCATATAAAGAAGGGAAATTCCACCCGGAAACCATTTGATCATGAGTGAACAACTGAAAGTGACTTTGTTTTCCATATGGATTGATTGAGAAAAACGAGTTCGTGTCGTTCTTCCTCTAAAAATGAAGAAATACTTTTGCTTACTATTCCAATGCGGGAAGACAGAAATGGGCTGGTTGGCTTAGTCCAACCAAGAAAGGCATGGTAGTTGTTGGGCGTTAAGACATCTTTGAGAAGACATCTCTATATACGAGATTTTTAATAAGGTTTTTGTTATTCAATATCATCATAGAGTGATGATCGAGATCACCTAAAGGGGAACACTTGATTATCCGCGTTGTTGTGATGCTAGGTGAGAGTAGGATTCTGGGGTTCTAGTCCTAGTATGGGCACCATGGTGCTCAGGTGTGAGAGCAGAGCCGTGGCTGTCTAGCCAAAGAGAGAATTCTCGGGGAAGGGAGGTGAGAGGAGAGGCTTTCTTTCTTTTACGTAGAAACTATCATTCTCCCCTTTAGTCGCTAATAGTAAATAAAAGGCTTCGCTTAGAGTTCGCAGAGCAACAAGCCGTTGGTTGAACCAATAGGGGCTCGCGTAAGATACCACCGACACCCAATCCCAAGAAGACATCTTAGTAGGACGAATCAGCTTTGTCTTTGACGTAGTCGAAGACCATTGCCTCTAATATTCCAAAATAGGACATTCATAATTACTTACCAAAAGAGTTGTTTCGTCGAGGCTTTGTGATAGTACGCGTAGGCGGCCGATCCTTTCCCATGTCTTATGGTCTTCCAGTTGAGATTGACAGCCCGAGTCGATTCGATTTCAAGAAGGAGGAACTCAACTCCGATTGTGATGGCGGACGAGTACGAGTTAGACCCCTAGGGGTTTGATGAATCCCGAGCTTCTGGCCTCATCCCCTTCCTACCCTTATGGCAATGACTTAGTTTAACTTAAAAGATAGATGTCGCCGCCGCGAGGCGAGGAGCAACTTGTTTGGTTTTTCGGTGCACTCATTCCCCTTACGAGAATGAAATGAGGCCCCAGCTTGACTCGAGATCAAGACTCCTTACAACTCGCACCAATAAGCGGAGCGGCCGGAGATTGATGGAAAAGGCAGCCCTTAGCCCCTCTCCCCCTAGCCGCCTACCTACTCGTGTTCGTAGCTCGACGGAGGTCAAGACGTGGTCCGCGGAAAAATAGAAGTCATCCATATGTTGTGATACGTGAATTGCTCATAGTGCTTCAGCTTGATGTTGCCCCACCTGGCGGAAATAGCTTAATGGTAGAGCATAGCCTTGCCAAGACCGAGGTTGAGGGTTCAAGTCCCTCCTTCCGCCTCCCGGCTTTGTCGTTTAGTGGTAACGAGTGGAGTACATAAGCCCCTTTATAACATGGCCTATATGTTCGTGTCAACCAACCCCAATAACTATCTAAATCTATTCGAAATTTTTATAACTAAATTATAACTAAATGAAGTGGATTCAAAAAAGAAAATAAAGCTTCATATACATATAATTTCGATATGACAAAGGTGGGTTGCCCGATTCGAACCCGAACTAGTCGGATGGAGTAGGTAATTTCTTTGTTATGTTAGTTAAATAAAGAAAAACCCCTCCCTGCCGTGCTTGCATATAACCTCTTGCCTTGTCTTTAACGCGGTCTTACAACGCCTTCCACCACTTGGTGGTATCCCTCTATCTTAGTGAAGTAACGGGCTCCATCTTCAATCCATAGTTCTCGGCCACCCGATCGATCGTCATGAAGGAAGCTCATATAAGGGAATAGAAAGGAGTAGCTCATAGTCGCTTTAGCTCATTAGCGAGATCTAGCTCTCATCTTGCTTGCAACCGCTAGCTTCCTTGCTTAATAGATCGGTAGACCAGCTATTCTATTTCATCGTAGACTCAAATAGTGTCAAGGTCATTTAACTCGCTTCACTTGCTTGCTCCTTCCATCCTTTGATGTCGGGCCGTTGTGCTTCGCCGCTTTGTTGAAGTCCCCAGCTTGGTCTCTCTCTTTTACCGGATTTGGGATTGGTCAATCGTCGCGAAGGCTCGAAAGAAATTATCATACATGACTGTCAAAAACACTGCTATTTCATGGGGTTTCTAGAATGGAGTTCTCACCTATCGCAGAGCGGCCGGGTGGGGATATTTCACAAGATTCTTGTATCAAAGCGGATACTACCTTATAGCACATAGGTACAAGAAGGCTTGTTGGAGTAAATTGATCAAAGGAAAGGGAAGACTGACTTGATGTCAAGCGCCTCTGCGAGTAGCTCTTTTTCAACTTCTCTTCGGAGCTTCTCAAAGAGGGGACCCTAGTGGGTGTTGAGTAGCCCCGATCCGTAGCTCTAGAAAGAGAGTTGTTGTTTTCCCCTGCCAGTTAGCGTAGCTCTCTCGCTTGTTCCTTAACTAGGTCTATGATCTCCGGTCTACTTCGATGAGCTAGTGATCTTGAGTAAGCCTTGTTACTACCTACCGAGGGCATTTCAAACAAAATGACTCAACCTCTACCGCACACCTAACCTAAGGCCTCTTTTACTCATGCAATTTGTTCAATTGAACTGGTACCTCCGAAGGAAATCGAGTGGATAGATTTTGCATCTATATAAAATGCAAAAAGTGAAATTCAAAGACGTGGTTGTGAAAGGAAAAACATTTGAGTGAACTCAATCACTTGTTGCCGTTACTCTTCACCGTCGGAGAAGTGCACAAGTCACAAAGCCGCATTTATGAGGCTACCTAGGGGTTCCCCATTAATGAAATAAGGAATGTGCCCGTCTTGAGTGGGATAAATAGTCGAAATCCTCTTACCGAGATGACAATAGCATCCATCGGCGGAGGGGTAGAAAGAGCCCCGATGTGCGGGAGAGCGGAAGAAGGCGGAAAGTAGTTCGCTTTAGATCTCCGTCCAATAAAGCAGGACTTTTCCACAATGAATCGAGTCGTGCCCTCGCTACCTCTCGAATGAGGAGCATTCTCTCTTTCCTAGGAAGAGAAGGCGCTAAGAAGAGAGACTAAGGAGCCGATAAACCTTAAGCTTTACGTATGCCTTTTCCGGGCAGTGAAGAATCAGGAAGGCAAATCGGTAGGAAAGCAACGTGCGACTTGAAGGATACGATCCATTGTGGATTTTTACATTCACCATTTTCAATTTGTCTAGGAATTAGGGTGCTCTTGGCTCGACATTGTTTGTTCTGTTACACCTGAACCCTTCGTTTTTGTTGGGTTGTAAATAGTCCACGATGGAGCTCGAGTAGAAAGGATTAATTCATTTCTAGGGCAAGGATCTTTGATTCGAGCTAGTTTCAAACTATAGGGTAGGGCTCTTCCGCGCTTATTGCATACGTACTTAGCTTAGCTAGTTTAGGGCTTCTATCGCGCTATATTTTAGCTAATTTTAGGCGAAAAAGACGGGTTTTAAAAGCTAGAGATGTTCAATCCATGCTACTTCCTCTTTACAAAGGGGATCTCGAAAATGTTCCAAGCTAGTGCAGAATTCACCACACTAGAGGCGAACAGATAACACATTATCTCGAACAGAGTACCAAAGCCAACTATCCGTGGCGGACTTCAAGTCGAAACAATTTGTTTTCTGCTCGCCAACTAATCGATCTAGAGGTTTCATTGGTAAACGCTGAGAACCCCTTACTACCACGAAGTGGTCTTCTTTGTTGTAGTATGTAAGAAATGTCACCTAAAATGCTTCTTGTTTTTTACAAAAAAAGAGTTCCAACGTTTCCAAAACGCTTCCCTGTGGAAGCCCAAGCATAGTCCTAGGAAGAAGGGATATTCATTCAAGCCAATTCGATTTGCTAGCTTTCTTTAGCGGTTGAATCTCTCTCCTTTTTTTAGGCTTAGTCCGCCACTACCTAGGTCGAAAGAAAATCATATCCCTTTTGTTTTGAAAGTCGACTTAGCCCAAATAGGGATTTTTAGATCGCTTTTAGTTAGAGAGTGGAGGATAAAAGCTAGACCGGGGGTCCCACTTAGTGATAGGTAGAGACAAAGCAATTCGCAAGAGAGCTTGAAGCTAATAAACAGCTTTGCCAGGAATAGTTTCACGAAAATGGAGACGAATGTTTTCCAGTCTCCAATCAACTAAATAAAGCTCACTTTAACCAATCCTATGATGCTTCCGGCATCATCACAGACCGCTTGATGCATTAACTAGAGATCGAGACGCTTCAAGCATTGCTCCACCTATTAGTTAGTGAAAGATCGAAAGTCAAAAATTCCTAAAGCACACCCCGCCGCTTCTGAACGAACGAAGTCCCCTTTTTGCCCTTTGGTTGGTAATCATATCGGCCTTGGTCTATCCTCTCTTATTCTTGGCTCTGCCTCGTACTACCTTCACTAGATAGTGCAGTTTGGTGATTCATGCCATGTCGGATGAGCAAGATATGCGGAAGATGGGGGCTTGCCTCCTCGTTCCTTTTTACCTATGCCATGATGCTCATGGGCAGCTTATCCCTAATTGGATTTCCTTTTCTAACTGGATTTTATTCCAAAGATCACAAAGGGAATCAAATACTACGAAGATGCAAAAAAATGTTGAGAATGGGAGCACTTACATCCTTCGCTTGGATCCGGTTTCCTCCTTCCTAGAAATTCGTATGTTTATCGATGAATTTTGAGAAGTTCCTAACCCGAGGCTTTGCTAAGATTTTGGCCATTTGCCCGGTCCTATAGCCTTTCTTTCTTCGGGAAAAGAGGGTTTTCCCACAACTCGAGTAAAGAATGCCGAGTGATCCCCTATTACTCCCTTCCTCGCTACTTAACCCGAAACACCCTTTAATGTAAGAGCTCGCCTATCAAAGTTCTGTTCAAAACCTCATCCGAGAACTTGTATAGAGAAGGATTTCCCATTTGCGCAGCAGCTTCTTCCATACCAACTTAGCCGCCCGGCGCCGCTATTGGCATAACAACCTAGAGACCATAGTCGCCCATGTATAGGCGTAGCAAGGCTTGAGGAAAGAGATCGGTTGATCACATCCTCGTATACATAAATTTGATCGATTAGGCTAGAGTCAGCCAAAACCAATAGCAATCGTGCACCTAAACTAAACAAAAACATAGAAATGCTATTCGAGCACAATTAGCCGATCTAGATTTACACATTATTCTAGATAATTTGTTGGTAGAATGGAAAGAATTAGGGGAAGAGCTCCTACCTTTCTTGGTGCTCCATCCCGAAGTCCAAAGACGGCCCCGATCCATCCACTCCTTAAAAAGGGGCTACTTTCGTGTAATTCATGACTATGCTTGCCACTATTGAATCAACGGTAGGCAACAACCGATGCCGGATAAGATGAGGAATGATCACAGGCATAATAACGAAAGAACGCTAAAGGAGTGGTCCACGATCAGGTCCCTAATGTAGCCATCCTCCAACAATTGTTGGTTCCTTAGACAAGTAGTATGATAGAACCACGTGCTCTAGAAGCCGCCTTATCGGGGAGGGGGACAAAACCCCTACCCGAGTTTTCAATTTACGTATTGGCATCGGTCTACTCTACCTCAATTCACAATTTCGAACCTTTTATTCCATCATCAGGATGATACGTGTAGATACACATTGGCGCAGCTAGGGGCATACTGCCGCTTTTGTTTCTAAAAATTAATATTATTAAGAAATAAAAGAGGGATAATTACAAAAATCCCCCTGAGGTTTTGGCTAATTACAAAAAAACTAGAGTTTTTTGAGAATAGTCGGGTTTTTTAGCCATTCCCATCAAACCAATATGTTTTTATCCATGTTTTTCAAACACATCTTTTTTAGCCATTTTGGGGTGCGAAAAAACCCAATTTGCCATTGAGTCAATTTAACTGCACAAAAACACACATCCCTGTGACTCGACATCGAGTTACAGTGACTCGACATCGAGTTACTGTAAACTGTAACTCGACATCGAGTCACATCACTTATTATAACCCAGTTATTTTGTTTTTCTCCAAAAAACTTTGAATTCACATAACTTTTTCATTTTAAATCCGTTTTGCATGTATAATATATCAAATTAATCATCTTTTCAACATCTATAATTCAACACCCATATTGCATGTTTAAAAATAAAAAAACAGGTTTGATTTTTTAAGAAAGTTTGAAAAAGAGAGTAAGAGGAATAAAGATAAGTGAAAGAGAGAGAGAGAGAGAAATAATCCAAATATCAAACAAACATGCTAGAAGGGTATGAATGTTATTTAACACCCAAAAATGGCTAAAAAAGATGTGTCTACAAAAGATGGCTATTTTTAATCTTTACATTTTCTAAATGGCTATTTTGTACCATTACCACTTTTGAGAATTACAAAAAGCCTTTGAGGTTTGATTACTGTCTTCGCTTTTCCTTCATAAGCAAAAACTATTTCAAAAAAAACTCGTCATTTATAAAAATATTACAATTACCCCCTTAAATTTAAGACAAAATGAAACCTAAAGGGGCTTTTTGTAATTTTAAAATATTTCTGTTTTTTTGTATCTAGGCCCAACCTCAGGATTGTTTTTGTAATTATCCCTAAAATAATAAGGAATGTATATGATTTTTTTAGCTTTCTATCCGTCATTTTAGATACATTCAAACAATCAATGATACATGTTTATCTGAAAGACACATGTTATTTATCCAACATAGTGGAATAAGACATGGAAAAGGAAATCGACCGTCCCCGAAATTTAGTGGCACCCTCGAGTATAGCATACAACATTTATAACTAGGGTCCATGTCATGGTATAACACTTGTTTCTTTGTTTTGTAAATGGAAATAGATGAAGTGTTAAATTTAGCTACAAAAAGGCCGAACTAATCTATTTAAGCATCTAATCATCTAATTCTTTACGTATATCCGTACATGAGATATCATTACATATATACTCATAATATAGTACTCGTGATTTCATTGCTTCAACTCTTTTTCTTTTTGTTTATGAGATATATGCTAAAAAAATAGGGGATCTTGTCTCTTCCATTAGAAGTTCACATAGTGAGCACACACCATTAGGAATATACCAATTTAATGCATATTGCACCAATCATTGTAGAAAGTCCTCTCAACAAAATAAAATGAAATATTAGGACATTAGGTAAGAAAAAGATGAAGCTAATTTACATGCATGAGATACAACCCGATAAAGTATGTGAAATTAAACATTATATAGAACAAAAAAGTGATGCCCGAGTCCAAGATTATGTGACACAATCCTGCTTCCAATCTGCATCCGACACGTGTGATTCACAATAGAAACAATCACTTGTAATTAAATTCATTTTTTTAACCTTTTTTAGGAAAAGGAAATTATATTAATTACTAGAAAAGGTCCAAATACCGATTGAGACAAGAAGTCGTGGTTGAGACCACGGCATAAAAGTACAAGGATTTTTTTTGCATAGTAGGAAAATTCGTGAGCAACAAAATTATCCAATCTTGGTATCCAGAAGAAGCCATTGTGGGTATAATTTCTGAGAATATTGGATATTTCTTCCAAAATCAACTCGCAGTTCGGCGGGAAGTCCGAATCACCCTTGGCCACTGAAATAGCAATTGTCGAGTCTCCAAGGAGGGAAGCATTTTCTATCGACAAGGAGACCGCTGTGAGCGCTACTTCACGGAGGGCTAAGGCTTCCGCTATGGCGGTGTTCGTAATGCCTACAAAGCTTTTTGGATAGACCATGCAAGAAGGAACCATTCTCATTTGTGATGACTACACCAACTCCAGCGCAATTGTTAGCGGATGAAATGGCACCGTCAAAAAATATGTGGACTCCAGGGGGAATATTTGAAGACATCGGTCTTGTAGTTAAAGCTCGGGAAGGCCGTTCATCCGAATTTTGGGATATTGGAAAATGGTGAGGGTGTGTCCGGACGAGATAACTAAAGCATGCGCCGAGGGTGATAGGTCTTCGAAAATTTTCTCTCGTTATGGCTCCACCATATATTAAAACAGAGTGTTGGGAAATTTATTGTTTAGATTTTGATGAATGCCATGTAAAACTTAAACTAGGAAGTTGGCACCCCATTTTTGTTGTAAACCGCATTGTAACAAATAGAGTTGGTCAAGCCGACTTAAGTCACTATGCCTAAACATGCAATAAGACAACTCGGAGACTAGAAGGAAGACTCCACCGCAAGACAAAGTATATGGCAAAGAAGAGAAGACGGAACTCGATCAAGGTGCAAATGAGTAAAGTATCACCAAATCAACTCAAGATAGCCAAGTCTCAAGTTGAAGTGACAAGAGTCATCCACGATTGAAAGTCGACTTAAGTCACCTGGGAAAGCAAAGAAATGCAAATCAAGTCGAGATAATCGAAAGAGATCCGTTGCACGTAAATCAAGAGAATTACTTAAACAAGTAATACCTCCATGCTACCTTTCTCGAAGTGCTCACCCCGAGAAGCGTGCAAGGGGAATGAACCAATGGGAAGCACTACACCGTGTCGAACTCTAAAAAGTCAAGAACAATTCATACGAGGAAGTGGCAATTCCAAGGATCGCAACAAGACAAGCCAACGACCACAAGTGACTTTCAAAAATAAGACTATCTCTTCAACGGGCAGATTTTTTGAAAGATCACTATAAAAGGCCGAGGAATGACTCGAAAAGCAGGACATTGATTATATGAACCACGAACATTCAAGCTAATATTTGAACTCAGAATCGAAATATTCTCAAAGATCATTCAAGATTAAATCTCAAGCCTACACTACGAAGGAAATCAATCCAACACTCACCTGTGAAGGAAAGATAACTTCAATCGCTTGAAGAGGAAACTTTTGAAGAAAAGGGGTCTACATTCCGCGAAGGATTGTAGAAAGGTTCAAGGTCGAACCGGTCTCGAGTTTTTGGAGGGCTTCGTGATTAAATTCAAAGAGCTTGAGCAAGTGAGATGTAGTAGCAAGGCAAACACCCCTGTGAAGAAGCCGAGTCGCACGAGAAGCCACCGTGTGACCAAGGCATCTCGGATCGAGTCCCAAAGGATCAAGTCGGTTGTGTGATCAAGACTTGTATCCTGGATCATTACCACTTTGTATATCGATCAATACTTAGTGGATTCCTCCAGAGTTGGAGAAGAGAGGAGTATAAGAATTACCCCATCTTCGAACCTCTATAAAATCTTATCGTGTCATTTACATTTCAAAGATTTTAATTCTTGCACTTTAACTGTTTAATTCTCACGATAAATTTGCTATCCACTTGATAATTGCTAAGTACTAAAACCAAGTATTAAATCTTTACTAAATCAATTTTAAGGGTGTAAAGTCTTCCAATAAAAACAAACTGCAGCTTGAGCTAATTCAGATCTTAATGTAACGAATGAGTTATTCTATCAACAAACTGAGTCAGTCTGAGTGACTAACTCTACTGATTAACTAAATTGGCTATCCACCAAGGACTCACTTGTAGTATTAACTCAAACTTTAAAAGGACTAAATCGAAAAGTTGGTAAGGTTTATTCAACCCCCCTTCTAAACCTTACACTCACACCCCTTGGGACCTACAAGTGGTATCGAGCTGCGGTTGGTTCATTGAGCCTTCCGCACCGTTCTTGAACTAGATCTCCAAATTTTTTCAAAGTCCTGCTTTAGTACTTAAGTTTTCAAAACTCTTTTTATTATCAAAAGTTATTATCATGGAAGCAAATTTGACACGTATCCCTATGTTCACAATTGAAGAATTTGATGATTGGAAAATTCGTATGCAGGCTCATCTATCAAAGATTACATGATGAGATGTGGATAGTGATAGAGGATGGGCCACTACAAATTTTAAAAGTGAACACAATCAAAGAAGAGTCAGCTGAAAGTGAAGAGGATGTCGCTCCTGACCACCTATGGTTGAAAACCAAGAGCCGAATGGACAAATGATGACAGAAAAAGATACAACCTGGACAATGTGGCCAAGGATATTCTTTACAAAACCTTGACAAAGCCATGTTCAATAAAGTCAAATCATGCAAAACGGCTAAAGAAATCGGGACAAGCTAACACCGATTTGTGAAGGCTCGTGAGCAAATCAAGGAAAATAAATTATCAAATATGTACAGAAATTTGAGAATTTCAAAATGATCGCAGGAGAGAACCTGGATCAACTGGATGCTCGGTTCACGAAATTACCAACGAGCTATCTCTGCTCTTGGAAAAGAATATACACGAGAAGGAAATGTGTATGAAGATCCTAAAAAGTCTCCCACCGAATGGGAAATGAAGGTCATGGCACTAAGACATTCCATGGACCTATCAAAGACATCCAACCATGAGCTATTCTCGCATCTCAAAGCCTACGAATTTGAGCCGAGAAGAAAAGACCAGGAAGAGACAATTGTACCCAAAACAAATGCTTCTAATTGTTAAGGATGGCAAGAAAGTCAAGTCAAAGAAGTCATTGACCCAAAGGAAATAGCCCGATGGTTAAAAGGTTCAACAAGTTCTTCAATAAGAACTACAAGAGAGGCAAGGCCGAATCCTCCAGAAGACACTCGGCTCCCTCCAAGTCAAGGGAAGATAGTCCAACCAAGAGAACAGATCATCAAAAAGTCAATATCGTAGGGGTGACAATCCAAGAATGGAAAGAGCTGATCAAAAGGTTGAATATCTATGCTGAACTGTAGGCAACCGGGTCACTATGCCATTGATTGCCCGTATCCTCGTAGTCAACAAATACATGAATGAAGAATAAAGAAAAGTCTTCCGAGAAAGAAGACAAGAAAAGAAAAAGGCAATGTTGGCTCGCAGAGATCACCGAGATAGCCAAGTCAAGAGACATAGCCGACTCGAGAGTAGTGAAGCGACTACTCAAGTGACTCAAGAAGAAGCCCTGATCCGTCTCGATGGCCAAGGAACAAGACCAACCTCGACCAAGAAGATGAGGTACACTCGACTCATCACACTCGATTCTAGTGATAGTGATCATGACACACACACTTCATCACCCACTCGATCTTTATGATTCATTAGGCAAAATGATGAAAGATTTTGAACACATTAAATCCTCACACACACTACTAAATGAGGAAAACAAATTACTCAAGAGCTAAACTCACAAAATGACTAAGGAGCCGAGTACTCTAAGTCAAATAGCCGATGAGAATAAAAGTTTAAAGGTCGAAAATGCCAAGCTAATAGCGTAAATAGCTGCCATAGAAAAGAGGGAGAATGACCTCAAAATGTGATTGCCTCATTCACTAAGGCATCTAAGTCATTGGATGATCTTATCATGAGCCAAAGAGAATGTGGAGACAAGACAAAGCTTAGGATTTAATTCCTCCGTGCTATGTCATGCTCCAAAAGTGATTTTGGAAAAGGATCTTCAAGCAATGAAGTATCTCAAAAATCCAAAACTCCAAATGGTGCACACACATTTATTCCAAAGCACAATTACAAGCAAACCGGCATTGGTTATAAAGGAAAAGGAAAAACAAATAGTTGAGTGTGCATAGAGGACAATCGAGAAGAAATTCAAACAGTTCCTCAAAGAAACTCCAAACAGAAATACTCAGTAAAGAAGAAACAGAGCTACCAAAAACCCCGTAAGTTCTATAAAAGAAACACATTTGATGGGAATGGTAGAAAATATCCAAGCCAAGCCGATTGGAATGATGTAAATGTTGGTCCAAGTGGCTACGATAATCTGAGGGGGTGAATGGATTATCTCGGTTTTTCAGATTATGCCCTTTTTCTAATAATCAAGCAAAGACGAAATGTAAATGCGGAAATTAAACAACACTCGTTGATTCAAAGAGCTTCACCCCACCCAGGGACTACGTGCTCTACCACCCCAAAGATATCCGGGATGGATTTCAAAAAAAAAAATTTATTAATTTACCAAAAATTAATACAACACCTTGAGGATTACCACAACCCTCTTACACCACCTTGAGGATTACCACAATTCTCTTACAACACCTTGAGGATTACCACAATCCTCTTACAACACCTTTGAAGATTACCACAACCTTCAAACACCTATCACCTAGATCACCCAAGTGTATTCTTACCACAAGAATAATCACAAGGATGTCTTGTGTTGAATGATGACCAAAATCAAGATTACAACTCAATAAAGATTGATACAATATGAGTACAAGTGTAATCAAGAATTGAAAGCCTAGACCTCAAATTTGTGCAAGTGAAAGTGCTAAGGCTAATACAACAAGATATATGAAAGTGTTTGCTTTGTTTGCTCTTTTGCTTGTATGGAGTGTTGTATCTTGTTGCTTGAATGAAGCCTCTATTTATAGGAGAGGTCTTGGCTTTGATTTCCGATATTGGCTCCTCCTTGGGGAGTGATTTGCTGCAAAAAGAAACCATTTAAAATCATCAATATAGCTGTTAGAAATCAATCCCACAAAATAGGAAAAGTCATTCAAAATGCAACGGATAGTTCTTCGATAAACAGGGGTTCGACCGGTCGCACGTTCAGAGATAAGATTGAAATTGAATTCTGCGAATTTTTACACAGGGGGACCGGTCGAAGGGGGTTCAACCGGTCGCCTTGTCTCTTGACCGGTTGGGGTTGATAGAAAATCAAAACAGAGAAGTCGCATTTGAGAGGGCACTCCCGGTACGGTCGCCCAGTGGTCGACGGCCGCCCACCTGGCCGACCGGTCGCCTCCCCATTTTCTCTTATGTCCCATTTTCTTTTCAAAACTCAACTCAGTACGGGTTGCCCTATAGTGGCGACCTGGTCGAGCCTCGAAACAAAAGTGTTGTCCAATTTTAAATCGAATATAAACTTCAAGAAATACTCCGAAAAATAGTAAAAACATTTTAGATCGATCGGAAGTGTTGGGACAACATTTAGGGACATTGTTTTGGTATAAAAACTCATTTGAACAAAATCATCAAAATCATGATAAAAACATTTATCTAACAAACTCCCCTTTTTGATGATTACAAACCAAAATAATTTTCAAGAGGACGATTTCGAAAAACAAAATAATTTTCCGGTTTATGAGTAAACTATCCGTTTAAAAACATTTTACAAAAAGCTCCCCTATCAACAAGCACATTAATAAGAAATATTGCATAAGCTAGAAGCGCAAGCTTTTATAAAATAAACAACAACTCCATGAGCTTAGAAGCTCCCCATGTCACAAATACTTATTATCCATGCAAACAAGTTCATAAAACAATCATTGGACCGAGTTTTCTTCACAACTTATGGCCTTAATAAGCCATAGCTTATAGCTTCTATCATGAGCTTTTATTAGCTTCTTTGAGCTAGCGAGCCAATTTCCTGTTTCTCCCCTTGGAATCATCAAAAAAATGTTAGGATGATAAAAACATCATAGAAGTATGTCAAAGTGCCAAAGAAATGGTTTATCAACCATTGAGCAATTTAGGCTTAAAAACCAAGGAAAATGGGAGAAATGTATCATGAAGAGTTCATACGCTCGTTTTATTTGCCAAAACATGATCTCAATGAGTATTGAAGACTTTTGGAAGCGAGAGAATCATGTAGAAGTTGAAATTTTCATTGTGACATTTCATCGAACACATTGTGGGCGTGAAAAATAAAAAGAGTTGTATATAGCCCTTGTAAATGATCCAAGCCAAAAATTGCATCACCAATTCACATCAAACATCATACAATACAACATAATAACTAAGCTCATCAAGATCATAAGCAAAAATATCAAGAAATATACAAGAAAGCCATAAACTCAAGGGTTCAACCCAATTGAGCAAAGTAAGGAAAATTCTTACCATTTGATCGGAAAAGATGAGCAATGATGATGATAAACATGCTATATAAGGTCCAAGATATGAATTGAATGCATGAAAATCAATTTTGAGTGAAAATTGTGTGCATTTGGCAAAGGGGACGAAAAATGGCAAAAAGAAGTGAAAATAACAAATGCTGAAGACAGAACGAACTTAAACCAAAATTTGGCCTAGGGCGACCGGTCGTGGTTGAGGGCGACCGGTCGACGTTGAGGGCGACTGGTTGCCCTCAACCTCTTCAGCCCACTGTTTTGTCAAATTTTTCAAAATCCGAATTTTCAACCAAAAATCCGATTTTTCGCCCCTAAGTTTTAAAAACATGCAAAATGCAAACGTAGACCTCATTCAATATGCATTATGCCTAACCGAGCTCGTATTGACGCAAAAGTCTCTGGAAGTTAGCGGTTTTGTAGCTAATTGATCTTGAGATGGCACAAACGATATCTCAATTTTTTGTTTTGAAACACAATCCCTTAGAAAATGATGTCGAATCTCAATATGTTTAGTACTAAGTTATGATGAACCGGGTTTTGAGCAATATTAATAGCGGATATATTATCACAAAAGATAGGTACGTTTTCAAAAGAGCATTTGTAATCCGCTAAGGTTTGTTTCATCCAAAGAAGTTGAGTACAACAAAATGCGGCGGAAATATATTCGCTTGCCGTTGAAAGAAAAACACAGCTTTGCTTCTTTGAAAACCAAGAAACTAGGCAATCGCTAAAATTGACATGATCCTAAGTACTTTTCCGATCATCAATATTACCCGCATAGTCCAATCACTATAACCTTTAAGAGAAAAATTTTCATTCTTTGGATAAAATAAACCATATTGAATAGTGCCTTTCAAATATCGAAAAATTCGCTTAACGGCACTCATATGAGATTCTTTTGAATTGCTTTGAAAACGAGCACATAGGCATACGGCATGAAGAATGTCCGGTCTACTAGCGGTTAAATAAAGTAAACTACCAATCATACCGATACTTGGATTCATCAACCGTCTTGCCTATTTTCATCTTTTGTCAATTTTGACATTGGTTGCCATAGAGTCGACGGTTCTTCCTTCTTCAATGCCGAACTTCTTCAAAAGTTCTTTTGTATACTTTGATTGCGAAATATAAATACCTTCTTGGCATTGCTTAATTTGAAGTCCAAGGAAGAAATTTAGCTCCCCCATCATACTCATCTCGAATTCACCTTGCATTAACTTGGAGAATTTCTTGCACAAAGATTCATTAGTAGCACCAAAGATAATATCATCAACATAAATTTGCACAAGTAAACAATCTTGCCCTTTTTCAAAAACAAAGAGTGTAGTATCAACTTTACCTCTTGTAAAACCATTTTGCAAAAGAAAAGAGCTAAGTCTATCATACCATGCACGGGTGCTTGTTTTAAACCATACAAAGCCTTTTTAAGTTTATAAACATCATTAGGCCTAGAAAAATTTTCAAACCCCTGGAGGTTGTTTTACATAGACTTCTTCTTGAATAATACCATTTAAGAAAGCGGATTTAACATCCATTTGGTAAAGTTTGAAATTTTTAAAACAAGAATAGGCAAGTAAAATACGAATAGCTTCTAAACGTGCTACGGTGCAAAAGTTTCATCATAGTCAATACCTTCTTCTTGACAATACCCTTGAGCTACTAACCTTGCCTTATTTCGAACAATGTTGCCTTGATCATCAAGTTTGTTCCGGAATACCCATTTTGTACCAATAATAGTTTGAGATGGAGGACAAGGTACCAATTCCCATACATCATTTCTTTTAAATTGATTTAACTCCTCTTGCATCTCTAAGAACCAATCCTCATCCTCAATAGCCTCCTTAGCATTTTTAGGCTCTTTTTGAGATATAAGAGCTTTCTCGGCAAATTTTCTTCGGGTCATCACTTTATCAAGGGGATCACCAATAATAAGATCTTTTGGGTGATCTCCTTAAATTTTAATGCTACGGAAGATCCGAAGTATCTCCTTTATCTTCTTGAGGAGCATATGAAGTGGATGGTTGATCATTTGATGTATCATTTTGAACAATGGGTTCAATAATGTCTTCTTCATCACTTTCATCATTTGGTATCCTTTCAACACCCGAAGTTTCATTGAATTTGACATGGATGGATTCTTCAACAACTCCACTAGTCTTATTGTAAACACGATATGCTTTGCTCTTGATTGAATACCCCATAAATATTCCTTCATCGGCCTTGGATCAAGTTTGTCCAATTGATCCTTAGTATTCAAAATAAAGCACTTACATCCAAATATCTTGAAATAACTAATATTTGGAGTTCTTCCTTTCCAAAGCTCATAAGGAGTTTTATTCATTTTAGGACGAACATAAACTCGATTAATGACATAGCAAGCGGTACTTACGGCTTCGCCCAAAAGTATTTTGGAAGAGAAAATTCATTGAGCATGGACCGACTCATTTCTTGTAGCGTCCGATTCTTCCTTTCTCGCTACACCATTTTGTTGAGGTGTCCTTGAGCCGAAAAATTGTGTGTATATCCCTTGGTTTCACAAAAGACTCTAAACTCACCGTCAAATTCTCCGCCGATCACTTGAATAGTTTTAATAGTATCTTCCTTTTCATTCTCAATGCGTCTACACAACTTAACAAACTCATTAACGGCATCGCTTTTATTTGCAAGAAAAAGAGCCCAAGTGTATCTAGAAAATCATCAACAATAACAAAAGTGTAATGTTTTCCACTTAGACTAGCCGTACTAATATCCCCATACAAATCTAGGTGAAGAAGTTGTAGAGGCTTGGTTGTGGAAATTTCATTTTGGGCTTAAAACTACTCTTAACTAATTTGTTCTTTTGACAAGTGTCACATAAGCCAAGATTTTCAAAATTCAATTTGGGTAGTCCTTTTACATGTTGGTTTTTGTAAATATTTTTCAAACTTTTATATCCAACATGTCCAAGTCGCCTATGCCATAAACTCGTTAAATCATTGTTGGCGACAAGACAAGAAACATTTTGACTAACCAAATCACTAGTAGAAATTTTGTAAAGATTGCCTTTTCTATTTGCTTCACAAATAATTTCATCATTTTTACGAATAAGGCATTTTTCTTTATTGAAAACAACATTATAATTTGAATCACAAAGTTGGCTAACACTTATCAAATTAAATTTAAGCCCTTCTACTAAAAGAACATTATTAAGAGAGAAAGAAGAGTTACCAATTTCTCCATTTCCAAGAATTCTTCCTTTGCCATTGCCGAACATGACCATACCCTCTTCTTGGAACTTGATGTTGGTAAAAAGTTCTCTCTTCCTCGTCATATGGCGTGAACATCCGCTGTCCACGAGCCATTTTGAATCCTCCATGGTTGTTATAGCGCCTATTACCTACAAACGAACCATTTTTAGGTACCCTATAGTTTTGGGGTCCATGGGGTTAGCCTTGAGACCTTTGGGTCTCCAAACAAAGCTAAAATTGTTCTTCAATTTACAATTGCTAACATAGTGACCAACTTTACCACAATAAAAGCAAATAATATTATGGGCACTTTTAGCACGTACAAAATTGACCTTGGTCATTTTTCTTTGAAAATGGTGAAAAAGGTTTATAGCCAAGTCCTAATTTGGAATGCTCACCTCTTTGTGCATCTAAAATTTTTGTAACTTTGTCCGTACTTATGTTAAAACGATGCACATCCCTTTTTAAACATTCAAGATCTTTGGTGAGCGATTCTTTTTCGGATTCAAGAGTATGAACTCTAGTAATAGTAATAGCATGAGCTTTATCAAGAGATTCATAAGAAGTAAATAATATTTTCTTTTCAATTTTAAGCTCTTTATGCTCTTTTTTTAAACTCTTGTATTTAATGATCAAATTTTGAAATTCAATTTGCAATTCATCAAAATCACATTGCAATTCATCAACTAAGGAGGAGGTAGAAGAGTTAGAGCGTACCTCATTATTTTCGCTGCCTATGGCCATAAGACCATGTTCGGTTTCTCCTTCCTCGTCGGATGTTGCAAGCAATTCATCTCAAGATTTGACCTCCGCATTTAGAGCCTTCTTTTTCGGAAAAGGCTTTTTCTTCTTTTGTTCCTCCTCATCGAGTTTTGGACAATCGGCAATGAAGTGCCCGGTTTCCCCGCATTTAAAGCAAGCATTATCTCTCGGTTTTCTTGCCTTATTTTTATTCACAAATTTTGCAAATTTCCGAACAAGTGCGGTCGTCTCCTCATCATCATCATCATTATCATAGTATGCATTATTAGAAGAGGAAGCAAGACCTTTAGGAATAATTTGCATACCCGATTGGTTGATGGTTGGTTTGGAATTTTTCCTCTCCTTGAGATAGACTTCATAGATGAGGAGGTTTCCGATGAGCTCACAAACTTGAGTGTCTCAAGATTTTGTGCCTCCGTGATTGCCGTCACCTTTTTCGGACCATGAACCGGAAGTGCATTCAAAACTTTAGTCACCTTGTCTTCTTCTGAGATGACTTTGCCGAGAGCCACAAGTGGATTGACAATGTTGTCAAGCCTTTTCACCATCTTAGATATGTTTTCACCATCATGCATGTTAAAGTTTTCAAAGTCTTTAACAAGCATGGTTTTTCTTGCTTGCTTGACCTTCTTTGTCCCTTCATATATAGTTTCCAGCTTTTCCCAAACCTCATGTGCCGACCTTATGCCTCTTATGCGATTGTACTCGGTAGCGGTAAAGAGAACAATGCAAAATATTTAAGGCCTTACCGTTTAGAGAAAAGGCCTTCTTGTCGCTTTTCATCGAACTCCTTGAAAGGTTTAGGAGTCGAGGTGCCATCCTCTAATTTCTTGGTTGGTTGATCAACTCCTTCAATGACCACATTCCAAATGTCGAACCCGCACCAGTAGAAAGCATTCCATACGGTCTTTCCAAAATGCGTAGTTGTTTGCGTCGAAAAGTGGTGGCTTGTTGGTGGAGGCGCCGGTGGTGAGATGAGCATCATATGTAGCCATGGATCTTTCCTCTTTACTCGAATGAGCTAGCCAAAGAGTTTGGCTTTGATACCACTTGTTGGTCCAAGTGGCTACGATAATCTAGAGGGGGTGAATGGATTATCTCGGTTTTTCAGATTTTGCCCTCTTTTTCTAATAATCAAGCAAAGACGAGAATGTAAATGCGGAAATTAAACAACACTCGTTGATTTAAAGAGCTTCACCCCACCTAGGGACTACGTGCTCTACCACCCCAAGATATCCTGGATGGATTTCAAAAAAAAATTTATTAATTTACCAAAAATTAATACAACACCTTGAGGATTACCACAACCCTCTTACACCACCTTGAGGATTACCACAATCCTCTTACAACACCTTGAGGATTACCACAATCCTCTTACAACACCTTTGAAGATTACCACAACCTTCAAACACCTATCACCTAGATCACCCAAGTGTATTCTTACCACAAGAATACTCACAAGGATGTCTTGTGTTGAATGATGACCAAAATCAAGATTACAACTCAATAAAGATTGATACAATATGAGTACAAGTGTAATCAAGAATTGAAAGCCTAGACCTCAAATTTGTGCAAGTGAAAGTGCTAAGGCTAATACAACAAGATATATGAAAGTGTTTGCTTTGTTTGCTCTTTGCTTGTATGGAGTGTTGTATCTTGTTGCTTGAATGAAGCCTCTATTTATAGGAGAGGTCTTGGCTTTGATTTCCAGATATTGGCTCCTCCTTGGGGAGTGATTTGTCGCAAAAGAAACAATTTAAAATCATCAATATAGTCATTAGAAATCAATCCCACAAAATAGGGAAAAGTCATTCGAAAATGCAACGGATAGTTTGTCGATAAACAGGGGTTCGACCGGCCGCACAGAGATAAGATTGAAATTGAATTCTCGCGACTTTTACACAGGGGACCGGTCGAAGGGGTTCGACCTGGCCGCCCTTGGTCTTGACCGGTTGGGGTTGATAGAAAATCAAAACAGAGAAGTCTCGCATTTGAGAGGGCACTCCCGGTGCCGGCCGCCCGGTGGTCGACCGGTCGCCCTCACCGGCCGCCTCCCCCATTTTCTCTTATGTCCCATTTTCTGTTTCAAAACTCAACTCAGTGTACGGGTTGCCCTATAGGGCGACCTGGTCGAGCTCAAACAAAAGTGTTGTCCAATTTTAAATCGAATATAAACTTCAAGAAATACTCCAAAAATAGTAAAAACATTTTAGATCGATCGGAAGTGTTGGGACAACATTTAGGGACATTGTTTTGGTATAAAACTCATTTGAACAAAATCATCAAAATCATGATAAAAACATTTATCTAACAAAGAAACTATCAAAGAAAGACCTATGGAATATAAGCCCAAATGGCAAAGGCCTAGAACTCAAAGAAAGGCCATTCTAAAGGTATAAGAGCTTTCATCAAAGACACATATGCACCTAGGCACTACACTCGAGACATCACAACTACCTAAAGAAGGCAATTGCTAAAACACATATACAGCATACAGACAAAAGAGACAGCTTGTATGAACCTAGAATCCCCAAGCAATTTGCCAAAATTAATTATGATTATGGCACTCGATAGATGGCAATCCCTTAGAGCCAAATCATCTGTCTATAGGTTGGTTGGATCATCTTACAATACTAACCCCTCAGACCCGCACAAGTATGGGTACCTAAAACTTAATTTCCTTGTTTGCGTTTCAAGAATGTGAAATGTGCCAAGGAACCTGGTACATGGATAGTGGTCGCATTCCGGACATATATGACAGAAATAAGAAAAATCATGTCAAAATTCAAGGAAGTTAAAGGAGCAAAAGTCATATTTGGAGGAAATGAAGCTCCAGGAGAAATAAGAGGCATTGGATCCATCAAGAAAAATGGATTAGAAATCACGATGTTGCATATGTTGAAGGACTCAATTTCAATCATAAGTATCGCCAACTCGTGACAAGGGCTATAATGTTGGATTTAACATGGGTATATGCCAAATCAAGGATACGAATCAAGTGAAGTTGTGTTGCAAGGATGCGGATAAAAGAACATGTATATCGTGGATTGGTCAACAAAGAACACCAAGCACCTGTCTGTTAGCAAAGAGCACAAATCAAGTTGGTTGTGGCACAAGAAGTCGAGTCACCCGAATTTCAAAACAATTAACAAGCTTGCTGAAGCAATCTTGTGAAAGGACTTCCGACTCGGATACAAAAAGGAGAGTATATGTGACGATGTCGAAGGAAAACAAATCAAATCATCATTCAAGGAAAAGGCATATCCATCTTCAACAAGAATATTGCATATGCTACACATGGATCTATTTGGTCCAATTGAACCAAACAAAGATAAGTGGGAAGAAATATACCTTGGTGGTAGTAGATGACTACTCAAGATATACATGGACAATATTCATGTGTAAGAAGAAAGAAACTCTACGAAACTACCACAAATTGATGAAGAGGATTCAAAATGAGAAGAGCCAAACCATTATCAAAATAAGATCGACAGAGGAACCGAGTTTGTCAATGGTATAATAACTCAAAGATTTGTATTGAAAATGGCATTGGTCATGAATTATCTCGGCAAAGGACTCCACAAATGGAATGGAGTTGCGAAAGAAGGAATAGAACTCTCAAAGAAGCAAAAAGGACCATGTTAGTCAAGCAGGTTACTAAAAAGATTTTGGGTCAAGCAATCAACACAACTTGCTACACTCAAAATAGATGTATGATAAACAGACAAATGACAAAGACTCCCTATGAGATTTGGACAGGAGAAAACCAAATGTTGCATATTTTAAAATATTTGGATGTAAATGCTTCATCCATAACAATGGCAAAGATAATCTAAAGGCTTTTGATACTAAAATCGATGAAGGTATCTTCTTGGGATACTCAACAAAGCAAAGCCTACAGAGTACTCAACAAGAGGACTATGGTTGCGAGAAATCCATTCATGTGGTATTCGATGAGCCAAATGTAAATGGAGAAGACATTGAAGAGTCACCGATAAGTCAATCATCCACCATGCGAAAAGTCCCTATGTCAAGTTCGAGCCGAATTATAAACTCGATGAAGATGAGATAGCCGAGTCTCAAAAACACACCGGAAAATCTGCGGCTAAGTGATAACGAGAGAGTCGATCAAAGCAACACACCGCAAGACGATCAATCCACTAACTTACTTCAACTCGATGTAAGATGGCCGAGAGACCATCCACCGAAACTTGTCATTGGAGATATAAGAGAAGGTGTCAAAACAAGATCCAAAACTCAACAAGAAGCCATGTTCACATGCTTTATCTCTCAAATAGAGCCTAAAGATGTGTCACAAGCATTGATGACACACATTGGATTCAAGCTATGCAAGAAGAGTCAATCAGTTTGAAAGAAATAAAGTATGGGAGTTAGTTCAAAGACCCACCCATCAAAATGTTATTGGCACTAAATGGTTGTTCGTAAACAAGATGAACGAGGAAGGTTCTCGTGGGTAAGAAACAAAGCAAGATTAGTAGCCAAAGGATATTGCCAAGAAGGAGGGATAGATTTTGATGAAACATTTGCCCCTCGTAGCAAGATTGGAAGCTATTAGGATGTTTCTTGCCTATGCAGACTCACAAGAATTTTATTGTATATCGATGGATGTAAAAAGTGCATTCCTAAATGGTTTATTGGAAGAAGAAGTGTATGTTGAACAACCTCCAGGATTTGAGCAGAAGACTCTTGGAGATAAGGTATACAAACTCAAGAAAGCTCAGATGGATTGAAACAGGCACCCAGAGCATGGTATGATACCTTGTCACAATTCCTAACCGAGAATGGATTCACAAAAGGAAAAGTAGATAGAACACTTCGTAATTCAAGACAAGAAGAGCATACCGCTTGTTCAAATATATGTGGATGACATCATTTTTGATCCACAAACAAAGAACTCGTGTGAAAAATTTTCAAACCTCATGCAAAGCAAATTCGAAATGAGCATGATGGGAGAGTCGACATTCTTCCTTGGACTCCAAGTGAAACAATTGAAGGATGGAACCTTCATAAGTCAAATAAAATACACCGAGATTTAATGAAGAAATTTGGTATGGAAGAGAAGTCTTCTCAGAAAATACCAATGAATACATCACCAAAATGGACATGGATGCAGATGGCAAGCCTCAGATCAAACAAGATACAGAGCACTTATTGGATCATTGCTTTATCTCACAAAGCGGGCCGGACATCACCTTTGTTGTAGGTGTATGTGCAAGATTTCAATCGCTCCAAAAGAGAGCCATATGACTCACAATAAGAGGATCTTGAGATATTTTAAAGGAAGCCAAGAAGTTGGCTTATGGTATCCAAAGGAAGGTGGATTCAAGTTAATTGGCTATTCGTGACTCTGACTATGCTGGATGTAGAGTTGACAGAAGAGCACCTCGTACATGTCAAATGCTTGAAACAAAGCTAATTTCCTGGTTTAGCAAAAAGCAAAATTCAATAGCCACCTCTACAACCGCTGCAGACATACATAGGGTAGTCATGTGCCCAAATCCTATGGATGAGACAAAGAAATGAGAGATCGTGAAATTGAAGAAAAGGAAATTCCAATCATGTGTGATAACACAAGTGCAATTGCAATCACTCAAAATCCCGTGTTGCACTCGAGAACAAAGCATATCGATGTCGATATCACTTCATAAGAGATCATGTTGAAAAGAAAGACATCACCTTGAATATATTTCAACCGATAAACAAGCTTAGGCGACATATTCACAAAACCATTATGTGAGTCAAGATTTGAAGAACTCAAGCATGAGTTAGGGTTAATTGAGTGAGTGACACTCGAAGACTCAAAGAAAGGCAATGAAACACAAAAAGGGAAAAAGGGTCAATTCTCAAAATCGACTAAATGAATCGATCGATCGGAAAGACAAATATATACCGAATTAGTCGACAAAATTGAGTCACTATGAGAACTCGTGACAAGAAGAGTTAAATCGCCTAAAGGATCACCGAGTCATTTATGAACAAAGTGACAAAAACGCAATCGTTTTTACTGAGAGAATATTTTTAAGAATGACGTCAAGATAATGATGATGTGTACAGCAAAAGCCGCACACCAAGCTTATGATTGGATATAAATGTCACCGCATTAAATTCGAGACATTAAATGCTAATCGGCGTGCAAAATCTAAGCCGTTGATTTCGATCACATTTCAAAAACCACCCGCACGCCTTTTCGTAAACCATACTTAAACCATTTTCGTCCGTTTCTCTCACACATTACCAAAACTGTTCATTTCTCTCTCAAAAAAGCAAAGGCAAAACTCTCTCAAAACCCTATCAATATTCAAATCAACTTCTAAGTTTCTTTTCGTGAAATACTGAAAAATGGCATCAACTTATGATTTCGTCAAGCTAGGGAAGCAAATCCACACTCGGGTCTACCGGGATTTCGAGGTATGGTCAAACAGGGGTCCGATGACTCCCTCATAAAGAAGATTGCCGAAAGCTCGAAAAGTCCGGCTAAAACCATTTCTGACGATGGAGCTCCCGATGACCTATGTGGAAGAGGTCGCTCGCCTACGTGAACGCTGAAATTCACGATGAGGGGATCAAATCCTCTGTTCACGGGAAGGAGTTCATCATCTCGCCAAAGATTTGGCGAACACTTTGCTCATTACCGGCGAAAGGAGCACCGAGAAATCAATGAAGCTGATGTAGACTTTGGCCGCTTGGAAGGAAGTAGCCAAGACCGACTATGCTTGATAAGATAGTCTACACACAACCAACAAAAGGTTCTTGAAGGAGGACTACCACAAACTATTGGACATAATTGCCAAATGCATACACATCAAATTTGGCGGCTTGACCAACTATCCAAAGCAAAATTGATCGTCATGGCTGCGATCATTGAAGAAAAGCAAGTAAACCGGGTTGAGTTTGTCTACAAAGCAGACTCGCTGCATCGAATGTAGGAACAAATCCTTCAAGGAGAATGGAGCATTTGGAGGATCCTCGGGATACGGCCTGGTGATTGGCCGGTGATGGAGGTGAAAGGAGTCCCTCTTCGACATGGAAAGGCGTTCCATGTAAACAAGATGATGTTCAGATCAAACCTCTCCGGCGCACGAGAAGAGAGCCTACGCCAAGAGAGTCGATACAAGTGAGGGGAATCACCACCACAAGATACAAATGTTTCCTCTCCACCAAAGAAGAAAGCTGCCCTGCGCCTACTAAGAGAATCTGCCCTCGCAGCAAAGAAAACCAAATCTGCTCTCCGCCGCTCGCCGTGTCTCTTGCCCCAAAGAGCTAGCCAGGGCCGAGAAGGAATCTCAAATACCTTCTCCGCCGTCAAAAAGAGGAGAACTGATAAGCCAAGACGGCCACTCCTCGAAAACAACAAAGACCGCCCCACCGCCCAAGACTTAGAAGAAACTCTCTCCCGAACCGAAAATCCTCTGGTACAAACTAGGAGAAGAAGAAGAATATTCAAGCGTTAGAACTTGAAAAACCTACGAGTCAGTCCACTCAAACAAAATGCAGATACGGAGATCGCTAGCGGGAGAAGTAGAGTCTCCGAAATTATTGATGAAACAGCCAAGTCTGTCAAAGGCGATCACAGAGAGGCAAATCAAGACCCAATGTAGTTCGAACAAATGAGACACAAGAAGAGCTGAAATCTAACTCGCCTGTTGACAGACCGTATCCCCTCCCGCAATGCAGACGCACCGATAGAATGGAGCACCAAAGCTTGCTACCTTCTATCCTTGAGAATGAGGGACAAAAAGAAGAAGCCGATAGAGATGATGATGTGATGATCCTATCCCCACCTTATCCGGACATCCAAAATCGTCTGCGAGTGGAGGAAGTGGAAGTTAAGTCGATCCAGGAAACAGTTCCAACGGCCCGAGTTTATCGAAGAAGAAGAACCGATGAATTTTCTTGGAGTGACCACTCGTGGTCCAAGATCGGATGAAGAAAATCGCACGTATATCTTGCATCTTCAAGGACAAGGAGAAGGAGAGACAGTAGAGGAAAGTGAGGCACGTGAGAAGGCCAAAGATCCGCCCCATCACCGCACCACGAACATACACATCCTCTCCTTGACGTCCTATCAGAGAGCGATGAGGATCTGGACCCTGTTGCTGCCACAGAAGAGTTGCAAATGCAGCAAGCAATGCACGAATCCAGAGTCCTTCATGAACAAAGAATGATGGAGGGACCAGGAGAGTCCTCCAAAACACAAATGAGATAGACCCAATGGGAGTGGTGCAAAGATATTGCCACTGTTGTTGCCGCCACCACTTCCCCACTCACTCTTTCGGAAGAAGGAACTAAGGGAAATTGCGATGAAACTCGGGTTAATGGGGACCCCACGAGCCAACCCCGAATGAAGGTGTCTTACCACCTGCCCCAACGGTACTGAAAACTCGGAGAAACAAATGGGAGTTTGGAGACGAGTGACCCCATTCCAAGTCACTCACCGGTGTGCCACCGAGGGGAAACTTCTCCACCGCAGCAAAGTCGGAGGATGTGCAGATGACTCCACAACGAATCTAGGAGGCGAAGTGGAGAAGGAACAAACACAAAGTACACAAATGAGTTGTCATCAACGGCTCGAGGGCAGCTTGAGACTGCTTTGGTGAGGTGCCAACCGCTCGGGGCTAATGACGCCGCGATGCAATCGAGGCACAAGAAGGAACAACCCCGGGAGTTAACACTGGCGATGAAAGTGCAATCCATGGGGTTGAGACTCCAATAGATGTCACCGCAGAAGGCCCTAAGACACCGACACTGCCGAAAGGGATGTCCAGTGCCTCGCCGCAGCTTGAGACCTGCAGAGAGGTAATGAAGGCCAATGGGAGGTTGAGACTTCCCTGGTAAAGAAGTCAAGTATAGAACATCCCTCCCGCTATCATTGATCCATCCGAAAAGGAGATAAGCGCGCTTCACGATTCCCGTGACAATCCCGATTTAACCTTTCGGGATCGGAAGAAGACGATGGTCGAGTCATCCCCGTGACTGATCCAAAAGACTCACTAAGGATGTTCCAACCACGAGCAAGTCTAACCTCAAGACTACTCGTCAAACTTTCAATTTTGATGATGAGCCACCCATGGAAATCTCATCATCGTCCGATGATGCTTCCGATAAGGCCGAGGACCACCAACTCAATTGGAAAACCCAGCCGAGACCGACGAAGCTGTTGAGACAATGAGGCTCGCAAAGTCGGGTCAACTTCACAACAGACCCAAATTAAACAGAGTCCATGCGCAGGCTCCCAAGCCGCAGCAAGTTCGACTCCACAAGGAACTTCACGCGCACCACTCATCATTGAACAAATCCCACTGGCCGTGATGATTCCTTCGTAGAATCATTTCCATCCTCTCGGAGGTACCCGACCTCCCCCAAGAGTCGAAAGAGATCTTGCGTGCTTCCACACTGCATCCCCGTCATTCCATCGGATACCATTGTTCCAAATGACTATGATTTTGACGCCGCTTGGCCATCACCGCCACAGAGGAACGATTGAAGTTCGGGAGGTGTTCAAAGCATTATTTGCTGAAATTGAACGGATGGAGAGGCACCAGGCCTCGATGGACATGAGATCGGATAACAGAGATGCCAACCTTACTGGCGACTTGAGAGGCATAATAGTCGAATCGGGAGTGGTGGCAACAAAGAAGAAACAATGCGTGTGGAACAAGCTAGATATTTCAGAACATTGTTCAACAAGTCCGTTGTCCGCGAGCCGAGAATGCCGATGCAAATACGCAAATCGAGAGAACACATAGAGCACATGCATGAATCTCACACTTTCTGAGATAAAGTCTGGCTGCGTGAGCAAAATAAGAATGAGCTCCTGCGTATGGAAGAAAACATGGATCAAAAATTCAGCCTTCTCATGGCCGAGATGAAGTTGCTTAAAGTCAATCCAACGCTACTGCTTCCGAGTTTAGCAAAGATACTCCGCAGCAGGACTCGAGCGAGAACTCGGCTATCGCCAGACTTCGACTTCCCGCTTGCTAGTATGTGTCCAGGGGTTCCTCTCTCCTTTGATGATGCCAAAAAGGGGAAGAGGAATACCTAAAAGCGCGAAGATATCCGACGCCGAGAAAGAGGAAGCATTTGTAAAGGGAAAGACAAATGAGGAGGTCTCAAGAGCAAAGAAAGGAAAGTCTGTTGAGGGGGAAGGATCGGAGATGTCACCCTAATGATTGCACAAACCCCCAACAAGGTCTTGTCACACCGGTGATATTATCAAAGAACAAACTCCCAAAGGACTCCGCCACTCCAACACTCTCCGCATCTATGGTTTGAAAAGAAAAGACATTTAAGCGGGGATGGAGGAAGTGGAGGAAGGATGAATGCCCGAGTTATGAATATCTTGAAACAACATGGAGGCATTCCAAAGAGACAGAGACACTTATGCCATCTCGTATGCCGAATCGAGCCAAGATCGGGTGATGAATTTAGAACGCTCGCATCTAAAGGATATTTTGCAAACATGTCCATGGCTCAAGCCGGGACTTGTCTTGGGAAAAAGGTCTCACGTTATGTGAAGAAGCCGACAGCAAAGGCGGACTACTCACTGGCATCCTCTGCTGGTCACTCCGCTAGTCACTCAAATTGGGAAGAAGAAGACCAAGACAATACACGCCCAGGAGGAAGAGGTAGAGGAAAAAGCAGTGGTGGAGGAAGAGGTTTCGCACCTGGGCCTCGCCCAAAAACATTGAGTACATAGATCCGAGGCAAGAAAGGAGGGATCTCTGGGCTAGTCTTGACCAAGTAGCCAATCTGCAAGTGGCTAAAAACAATGCCGAGTACGTGCAAATAATCGAAGAAGAAAATAAAAGACAAACTCAGCTTTGGGAGGAGAGACAAGAGAGACTAAGAAGAGATGAAGTCGCCGGAAGGCATATGAAAAGAAAGAAGAAGGCGGTGAAGATGAAAAAAGAGAAGAAGATCGAGAAGATGACAGAATCAAGAAGATGAAAGAAGGAGACAATGAAGGAGGTGAAGTGTTGTTGTCCACCCTTCATGTATCTTACTATTTAAATACATACTATGTAAGTCTTACGTAATAAATCAGAAAATTCTCTATTTTTGCGTAGATATAGATGTTTGCTCGATACACCTTGTAAACAAATTGTGTAAAGGACAAGAATGCTATGATCAATAAAAAGATTGATTATACGCATACATTCTCTGTAAATACACTATCTGTATGTATCTATGCTATTTACCTTTTGAATGTTTTAAGTTCCGCATCATCAAAAAGGGGGAAATTATTGGGAAATTTATTGTTTAGATTTTGATGAATGCCATGTAAAACTTAAACTAGGAAGTTGGCACCCCATTTTTTGTTGTAAACTCGCATTGTAACAAATAGGGCTGGTCAAAGCCGAGTTAAGTCGATATGCCTAAACATGCAAGAAGACAACTCGGAGACTAGAAGGAAGACTCACATTGCAAGACAAATTGAGTATGGCAAAAAGAGAAGACGAACTCGACCAAGGTGCAACAGTGAGTAAAGTATCAGTCAAATCAACTCAAGATAGCCAAGTCTCAAGTTGAAGTGACAAGAGTCATCCATGATTGAAAGTCGACTCTAAGTCACCTGGGGAAAGCAAGGAAATGCGATCAAGTCGAGATAATCGAAAGAGATCCGTTGCAAATCAAGAGAATTACTTAAACAAGTAATACCTCCATGCTACCTTTCTCGAAGTGCTCAGTCCCGAGAAGCGTGCAAGGGAATGAACCAATGGGAATCACTACACCGTGTCGAACTCGAAAAGTCAAGAACAATTCATACGAGGAAGTGGCAATTCCAAGGATCGCAACAAGACAAGCCAACGACCACAAGTGACTTTCAAAAATAAGCCTATCTCTTCAACGGGCATTTTTTGAAAGATCACTATAAAAGGCCGAGGAATGACTCGAGAAAGCGTAACCTTGATTATCTCGAACCGCGAACATTCAAGCTAATATTTGAATGAATCGAAATATTCTCAAAGATCATTCAAGATTAAATCTCAAGCCTACACTACGAAGAAATCAATCCAACACTCACCGTGAAGGAAAGATAACTTCAATCGATTGAAGAGGAAACTTTTGAAGAAAAGGGGTCTACATTCCGCGGAGGATTGTAGAAAGGTTCAAGGTCGAACCGGTCTCGAGTTTTTGGAGGGCTTCGTGATCAAATCCAAAGAGCTTGAGCAAGTGAGTCAGTAGTAGCAAGACAAAACGCCTGTGAAGAAGCTCGAGTCGCACGAGAAGCCACTGTGTGTGACCAAGGCATCTCCGATCGAGTCCCAAAGGATCAAGTCGGGCTTGTGTGATCAAGACTTGTATCCGGACCGCTACCACTTTGTATACTTGATCAATACTTAGTGGATTCCTCCAGGAGTTGGAGAAGAGAGGAGTAGAAGAATTACCCCATCTTCGAACCTCTATAAAATCTTATCGTGTCATTTACATTTCAAAGATTTTAATTCTTGCACTTTAACCTGTTTAATTCTCACGATAAATTTGCTATCCACTTGATAATTTCTAAGTACTAAAACCAAGTATTAAATCTTTACTAAATCAATTTTAAGGGTGTAAAGTCTTCCATAAAACAAACTGAGCTTGAGCTAATTCAGTCTTAACAATGAGTTATTCTATCAACAAACTCGATCGAGTCATTGAGTGACTAACTCTACGATTAACTAAATTGGCTATCCACCAAGGACTCGATTGTGTAGTATTAACTCGAACTTTAAAAAGGACTAAATCGAAAAGTTGGTAAGGTTTATTCAACCCCCTCCTTCTAAACCTTACACTCACACCCCTTGGGACCTACACGAGGGTAAGAAAAACGGTGGCATTATGAACCGGGAGTCCAAAATGAGGTCATTGGCCCATAGAATTCCACATTGTTCTTTGGAAGTGGAGGATTATGTCGTGAAGTCCAAATGAGGTACCAAATTTGAGAGCTTATAGGGCATCGAAAAGAAAGGTGTGAGAGATAAATGTCCGGAGAGTTGCAAATACGTCATATGCTACTATATGGTAGATGTGGATAGGCAAGGTTAGGGGGCGCACGGAAGGGTGCTCATGAGGAAGCGCCATGAGAAGTGTAGAACCGGCGGGACTTGCAATTTCGGAGTTTCTTCCCGAGATGGGCGAGGGGCATGTGCTAGTGGAGCTCGATGAAGACGCAATTGAAAGGTCTCTGGGTTGGCAAGGATGAGGTGGTAAGCGATTTGACGGATAATTTTTTGCTTCTCGCTTCGGTGCCAACACCAAGAGTCTCCGGAGGGGGAATGACCGAGGGGGATATAAAGAATTAAGTTAGCTTCATCATGAGAGAATAAATTCCTTATGAGTTTGGCATCCCACCAATGTGTGTCCTCATTAATAAGTTCGAGACTTTTGCGTGCGGTGGGAGATGTGTTGGTTGGCTTGAGGAGAGGGTGAACGGGGCTTGGGTATCCAACGACGCCCCGGATCCTGGTATCAACCAAAATGAATACGCTTGAGGCAACCCAACCTTAAAACTTTTCGGCCGTTAATAATACTTCTCCAAGCCCAGGAGAGGCGATTTACAATAGTCGATCGAGAAAAGAGCAATGTGGAAGTATTTGGCTTTTAAAGTGCGGGCTAATAGGGAACCCGAGTTTGTGAGGATGCGCCACGCTTGTTTAGATAAGAGTGTTGAGTTAAAAGCCCCGAGGAGTGGAAGCCAAGGCCCCGACGATTTGCGATTTGCTACAAGAAATTCAACGTGGTCCAATGTAGTTTCGCTGAGAGTTAGAGTCGCCCCACCAGTGAGAATTAATCAGAGACTGAATGTCTGAGATGACACTGTTGGGGAATTTGAAGCAACTCATCGTATATGTAAGGATCGCTTGTAGCACGAATTTGATAAGAACTTCTTTACTGACCTTTGAGAATTAATTTTTGGACCATCCTTGAATACTATGCCATATTCTGTCCTTGATGTACCCAAAATTTCTTTTTTAGTTTTGCCTATAACACTCAGCAGCTCCAGATATTTGTCATGGTATTCGACTTGTTGGAACCCCAAGATGGTAAGAATCGAGCGTTTCGTAGTTTGATCCACATCCCTGCTGAAATAGATGCCTGATTTTTCTAAATTTATGAGCTATTCAGAGACTTTTTCAAAGAGATTAATAGTGAAATGGAGGTGTTTAGCTTTGGTAAGAGTCGCGTGCCCGGACAGTAAGGTATTGTCTGCAAAGAAGAGGTGCGAAATACGGGGAGCTAAACATGAATGGAGATCCCGTGTATCTCCTTACATACTTGCAAGTCTTGCAAAATACATGAGAAAATTTTCGAGTAAATAATAAACAGTAAGGGAAAAGGGGTCTCCTTGACGGATACCTCTTTCCGGGTGAGGTGATCAATTCAAAGCCATTCAAGAGAAAGGAGAAACTGTGGTGGAGACATAAGACATGATAAGGTCGATAAATGCGATGAAACTTAGGGCGGACATGGTTTTACGGATAAAACACCATTCAATTCTATCGAAAGCTTTGCTCATGTCTAGTTTAATAGACATAAGGTCTGTGTTCGAGGGGATTTAGTGTGTATATGGTGTGGTGGATTTCATGTGCAATAATGACATTATCGTACTAAGGTGGCCTATGACAAACGCGGATTGAAACTCAAAAATAATGTTGGGGAGAACGGAACGCAGTCACAGTGCATTGGCCAGGACTTTGGATGCAAGCTTATAAATGACGTTGCAAGACTGATCGGTCAAATCGACGATGGACTCGGGGATTTAACTTTAGGGATGAGCACAATATGAGTGAAGTTAAAATTGTGAATGTGTTGTGGTTATTCAAGAAATTAAGAAGAAAGCTTACCATGTCTGCGCCAATAAGGTGCCAATATTTTTGAAAAAATATTGAGCTCATCCCATCGGGGTTGGGGATTTGAATGGTTGCATGTGCTTGAGTGCTTTGACGATCTCCTCCTCCGTGAATGGTTCCAACAAGGACTGATTTTTAGCACAAGAAATTCACGGAGAAAATCACTAAGAGCCCAGGCGATATCAATCTCCAACGGGAGGAAGAAGGCAAAGAGTATTCCGAAGTGGTTAAGGATGATTTGCTCGATGCTTTATGGGGAGTTTTGAATTTTTCGGTGTGGTCTTTGAGTTGGTGATATGGTTGTTACGTTTTCTTTGGTTGGCCATGTTGTAAAAGAAATGTGTGTTACGATCTCTTTCCATTTACCAATGAGTTTTGGCCCGTTGCTTTCCATTTAAGGTCCAAGAGGTCAAGATATAATTCAATGAGACTTTGAAGTTCTCAGGATCTCCTCTTTCGTGGCTTAAATGTGTCCCCATAGGAATGCGAGTTTCTTTTTAACGTCTGCAATTTGCTTCTCCGATTAGATTGATAATTGTTGCCCTAATTAAGGACACCAATAGAGCATTCCTTCATCTTGTCGGGAGGTTTTGATGGTTGTCGTCCCTAAGCTTTTAATGATCTCCTCGCATTACGAGGTTCTCACCTAAAGTGCTTCAAACCAAAATAATCTTATTTCCCCGCTTTCATTGGAGGATCTCGTTTTTGATTTGGATATGAAAGAGGGCGTGATCCGAAAAGAAAGTGGGGTGATGATTAACACTGACTCAAGGGAAGAGATTGTACCATTGGGAGTTGCGAGATAAGCGCGATCGAGCCTGGTGCGTTAAGTGAGTGGGTTGGTTGCTAACCTATTCCATGTGAAAGTCGGGCCTCGAAGCCCAAGTCGAACATGCATAAGTGAGAGAGGGTGTCTCAAGAGGTTCATTTGCCACTCCGCATGAGGGTTGATACTTTGGAACTCGTCTTGGGTTAGAATCTCGTTGAAATCACCCCCATAATCCAAGGCTTGTTATCCGAATTGTAAAGGTTGCGAATATGATTCGGCTCTGTCTCACGTAAGTTTACATTCGGTTCGCCATAGATATCGGTGAATCCAAATGAGTGTCCCATGAAGTCCGTATCAACGCCGATGTTAATAAATCTACCGGAAAATCCGCGAGAGAGACCGAAATATCTTTTTTCCATAGTAAGCTAGGCCTCCCGAATGACCCCGTAGCCAATTAAGAGATTGTTTTATTCTCATATTAATCGGCTTTGCATATTGTTATGCTAAAAGACACCAGCTTAGGAGCTTTGTTACGGATGAAGTCCCGTAGTTCTTGAATTGTCCGAGGGTTCCCAAGCCTTCGGCAATTCCAACAAATGATACTCATTGTGATCGGCGGGATTGGTCTTCGCCAATCGCCACCATTGGATTATTAAATGTGGGATTTGAATCGGGGATAGAGGTAGAAGAGGTGGGTTTGCTTTTTTGCCGATCACTTCCACTGGAATTTACGATACTACATCCAAAGAAATGAAAGCTACTAGGAGTTTCCTTTTAGGAGGTATGTGAGTAGAGAGGAAGGTGTGCTTTGAATGTCTAGTTTCTTTTTTATGGAGACAAGCCGTTTAGCTATCTTCCATGCGGGTGTGTGGAGTTCCATTTGCACCGGGACAAGGAATGGGCTAGAGGGAGTAAGAGGAGATGGGTTAGGATTTGGAGAGTGTTTTGGGGTGGATATTTTCTCTAACACGGGCCGGGTCAAGAAGTGGCGGGGTGGATGAAAGGGTTTGGGGGTGGATTAAACAAGGTTCTTTGGAGGGTGAGTTTTAGAGGTTGAGGGTGCGGTGTCAATGGGGGTTTCATTGGGGTGTGGGGGCAACAATGGTAATTTGAGGGATGAGAGTTTGATGAGGTGGATCGTATATGTAGGGTTTATTTTGTTGCGTGGAGGGGCTGTTGGTAGTAGAGTGGGGCACTTTAATTTGGTTTGAATATTGGGTTGGGGAGGTGTGGGTCGTCATATGATGGATGTATGTGAGAAGGTCGGGTGGGGTTTGTGGTTTGGGCTTGAGCATTATGATGGTGGTTTTGGGATCAACCGAGTGGGGAGGGGCACGGTGGTTAGAAGAGGAAGGATTATTTGATGTCCGGGGTTCGAGAGAATGGGTTATCGGATGGGATGGCCCGTATCCGAGGGCCATACATAGCTCCAGTGAGAGTAGTAGTAGGATTAAGAATGTGGCTTTCACAATCTTTATCAAAGATGTTCAATAATGCGACAATGGTAGCAAAAGTTCTAAGTCGCTCATATTTAATTGGAAGCACATAATCGAGCCCTTAAATGATATTTTGATGATACAACGCATGGGTTTGGTGATATTCAAATCAACTCGAACTAGAAGAAATTGACCAATTAAAGAACCATCCAATGTCGCGTACGTATAAGTATTTACCAACAATGTTGTCACCGCCTCCACGAAAGATTGTTCATCGTGCCAATAGAAAGGTCATGGATTTGAACCCAAAATGGGCAAGAGAAGACTTCTAGTTTAGAGCCAATGTGGCGTCGTTAGCTTCCGAGAGTGCCAGGAGGGATTTATCAAACAACTAGGGTGATCCATTCAGACTTTTTTCATATCAACGATGTTGCGAATCGGAAGAGTCTTGTGCTTTCACCAGTGGTTTGCAGCGATGCCGTGACGAGGGTTCCAAATGCGCTTGAACATAGAGGAGATGGAATTGAAGCCGATGATGTGGGGAGCGAGAACTCGACCAACTAGTTTCAGTGTCCCATCGATATTTTCCATAAGCGGAATACGAGTGGATTTGGATTTTTTTGTCTTGATTGAGAGAGAGTTTGCGTATAACAAGGAGAGAGGTCGTCGTGTGTGATATTACCCGGTTCTGTGTATTTGCTCATTTGGATCTCGAGCTTTTGTCACCATTGAAGACAAACACTAGGGGGAGACTGATAAAAGAAATGAACAAACACAACAAAAGGAAAAATAAAAGAACATACAAAATTAGCAAAAAAAAGGGGAGGGATCGAATGGAAAAAGGGGAAAGGAACAGGGGCGGTTGAAAGGGGACCAAAGCCTTTCTTCTTGTCGTGAAAAATGCGGCCGAGAACTCCAAAACAAACCCAAGGATTAGAGGGGGAATAATGGGATAGTTAAGGTAAGACCAAGATTTTCCATAGAAAAACTAAGAAAGACAGACAAGGGGTGGCGGATGCGCTAAGGGGTCTCTAAGAGAGAAGCCTTAGGACTCTCATTTTTTTAACTAAATATTCGCCCATTGGTAGGTACATTGCTTAATCTGCAACCAATTTGTGGAGGGGATGGATAACATTGTCCTTGTGCTATTCAAATGTAATTATGTACGCTAATGAGGCCTTTTTTTTTACTACCATATCTAAGATATGAAAACTCTACACACGCAAGCATTGATTTAAGAATATTGGCATTGTATTTTACTTATATCCGATTACTTGATGTGTTAAATCGTTTATTTGATCGTTTTGCTCAGAAAGAATAATTAAATATTTTCCTGACAAAATACTTTGGTTATAATACTTGATCAGATGCCAAGTGAAGGTTATTGTTTTCTCTAATTCGTCCGAATTAATCTTTGGTAAACCAAATAAAATGAATATTGAAAGCAGTGATTGTGACGCAAGCAGGAGACAGGGCATCAAGAATCATGGCCGCCTGACTTGGTCCACTGTTTTCTCAGCCGGCTTATGGGAAAGTGTAGTGTCGACCGATATCTTTTATTTTAAAAATTTCTCTTTTTCTAGAGAATAGTGGTAAAATAAATTTTGGAGAAAAAAAATAAATTTTGATAGTGTGATTGGATTTAACATGAAAAAGTAATGATGAAAGTTGATTTGATTTAAAAATAGTAAAATAATAATTTTATACGATTGGTAGATAGAAATGTGTGAGTGAGTGAATAGAAATTTGTGGGAGAATGTGTAATAATGATTAGTTTTTTGTGAAAAATGTGTGCATGTGATTGGTAAAAGAAAAAAGAGGAAATTACACTAAACCCCTTGTACTATTTGCATTTTTACACTTTACTATATAAACTATTTTTTGTTACACTTTACCATATGAACTATGCAACTTTTTGCTCTTTGCCCTATATGGACGGATTTACCCCTAATTTGTTTCTTAAAATAATAAAAATAGTTCATTACAATCATATCCAACCGATCTTGCTTTCATAAGAAAAATTAATAGTCTCTTAAATTCATACATTGTTTGATCGGAAAGTAGTTGAATATTCCTGGTTAGTGACAAATATTTTTATCGCTAAATGACTACAATTATATTATTATTATTTTCTTTTTTAATTGGTTAGTAACAAATACTTAAGATTGATCGCTAATGTCTAAAGTTAGCAATGCTTTTTTTTGCTGCAAGTTTTTGCTTTTTTTGTCATGTTGGTACGAATCATTGTGATGTCTGTTAAGGTTAAGTGTAAAGAGCAGTCGTAAAACTACTACGTGTGAAGAGCAACCCAAAAATCGACTAAGAATACCTAGCTATATTTCGTAGAAACAAGATATGAATTTAAGAATATATTAATTTTATATATGATAGTATGATAGGTTTAATGACCATAATGATTTAGTTTTATTATCTAAAAAAATAAAAATTTAGGGGCAAAATTGTCTATATAGGGCAAAGTGCAAAAATTATATAGTTCATATGGTAAAGTTCCACAAAAAATAGTTTATGTGGTAAAGTGTAAAAACGTTAATAGTACATGGGTTTTAGCGTAATTTCCTCAAGAAAAATAAGAAAAAGTGAAAGTGAAACAATAGTTTTTTTGTTGAAATTTTTCATAAACAATTGTATGATTGGTTAAAAAAATTCTCCAAAAATGAATGAAAATAAAAATCCTTTCATATCCAACTCGCAACCTTAGTTTCTCATCAAGAAAAATGCGTTGCGTTAGGGTGTAAACGATCGAGTTGAGCGAACACAGTGTTATTCAAGTTTATTTTAATTTTTATCTAATTTCAAAAATTGCTCGAGGTAGAACGAGCTTCAAAATTGTGGTTTAAGCTCGAGCTTGAGCTAGCTTTAAAAAAATGTGTTCAAGCTTGATTTGTTATGCTAATGAATCGACACTTAAGAAGATATTTGCATTCTTCAAAAACCTCTTTGATTTGTTTCTAGTTAGCCCGAACCTCATGGAATATCACTCTTGATCTAAATCACCTAATCAATCAAAGCTCATTGGTATTAGATAAGCATGTGTAATTAGACATGTCCAACGATTCCCAACCGCCGATTCGGTTCGGAACCGAATCTGATTACGCCGCCAAAGGGTGGAACCGTAACCTAACCGTCCCCATAGAAGGTTTGGTTCGGTTCGCCCGAATCACGGCTTCGAAACCGCCGGCCTGGCTCGATTCCGGTTTTTCTTTTTTTTTTTTTTTTTTTTTTGAATTTTTGAATTTTTGAATTTTTAAGTTTTTAATATTAATAAATTAACACCATTGATAAATTAACACAATTGATGAAGGAAATAAAATTGAGTAACACAAAAATAATTTTATTGATTTAAAAGTAAAATTACAACTTACAATTTACAAAATGAAAAATTCTAATATATTACAATTCCAAAGTACAATTTAAAAATAAAATTACAAGTTAATACAATTTCGTATAAAGTTTAAATTACAAAGTACAAAGTACAAACCACAAAGAAAGGAAAAAGAAAAAAAAAGAAATGGGTTTGAGTTTTATTTTAATATTCTAAGTTAAAAATTTGAAATTTAACTTTGAATATTGAAATAAAATTGCCTACGTATCCTCATAGAGGAATCAAAACCCTACGTAGTTCTCTTACCTTTTACTTACCTTAGGGAAGGTGGCAATTGGCAACGTGATTCTTCAATTATTTTGTGACCCGTTGCTTGAATCGGATCAAGATTATCGCTTTCTTCGGAATCATCAAAATCGACTTGTTGCTCACGTGTTTCGGCGTTTGTCCAATCGTGGAGCAATACTTGAGCCTCTAGACTTTCTCTTGTTAATCTAGATCGTCTAGGATCCGAATATAACCTCCTCACTCAATGCTTGCTCTACGGAGATGGTTGAGGCGAACGGCTAATATTTCCCTCGCAATTAAAGTTACTATAGGAAAAGAGGAAGACCTCTTTGACCACCACTTTAACAAATCGAACTTTGAATTCCCTACTACAAATTCAAAGATAATCAAAAGGAGATGTTAAATATGTATCAAGTTCAAGATAAGGGGATGTGCCTCCTCTCGAACGTTTTGGTATCCTCGCGTCATAAAAATTATCTAATGGTGCAAATACCGACGCCTCATTAAACGTACCAATATCACTAGTATGTTCAACATCGGGTGTATAAATAGCGAACTAGATGAGCCTCTAAAACTATCACCAAATTTTATTGAATATTCTTTAAAAAATATCATATAAACATGATTTAGCATTCTCTACTACAACACTGGAATGGGAGTGTCATGTTCTTTAATAGAAACAAAGCATCATAATATATTCCTAACAGATTCTTCTAAACCATCTAATCTTACTTCTAGGATCTAATATTTTTGCAACTAAAAATACATTAGGAATATAAGTGAAATATTTTAACCATTTTAATCTCATTTGGGCAATAGTTGGTCCTATAAGAGAGCCAAAGGCATGAGAGATCTAAAAAGTAGTGCAATTTTAACACAACGATCTACAACTAAAATTGATGTAGGATAATAAACACCGGATAATTCTTCGGTAGCATCTTTAAAAACCTTTAAAAGTTGACATAAATTAGAGCATGCATCCCATTGATTGGGAAATAAAACTATGCCACATTGTTGATCGGCAAAAAAATGAACATAAAGCTTCTCTATATGCATAACTATCATTTATCATTTTATATGTAGAATTCCAACGAGTTGGCACATCGCCGAGAATTTTCTTGGGTATAAACCATTTTCTTTACAATATCTCGCCCATTTTTTCAAAAAAATGTAAGAAAATCTTTTAAATATAAAAGTGCATCTCTAATAGGTGCAATTTCTTCTTTTAAAGTAGCTAAACCATCTTGAACACATAAATTAATAATATGACATATACAACGAACATGAAAAAATTTGCCACCAATAGAAGGTTCACAAATATTAATAAGTGATGGTAAACTAAAATTGTATTAGCACTAGCATTATCAAATGAAATTGAAAAAATTTTTGTAACTAAACCATATTCTTGTAAAATAGTATGAATTTTATGAGAAATATTAATAGCGGTATGTTCAACATTAAAATCTCTATATGCAATTAAACGTTTTTGCAAAGTCCATGAATCATCAACCCAATGACAAGTAATTCCCATAAAAAACTTCTTTGCCAATGATCACTCCATACATCCGAACAAATTGAAACTTTTGTTTGTAAATTAGCAAATGAGTTAATTAATTGAAACTTATATTCACAAACTGTTTTTTTTAATATCGCGAGTCAATGTAGAACGTGAAATTTTATTAGCAAATGGGTTAAAAGCACGCCTAGTATACCTTTCAAATTTTTTATTATCGGCAAAGGTAAAAGGAAGTGACATACCACTAACAAATAAAGTTGTCTCTTTTCTAGCATTTAAATCGGTATATTTAAATAAACAAGAAGAAGAAGACTCCATACCCGTTGAAGAACCCGTGAATCCCGTCGGTAGTTGTGTTTGAGCACGATCTAGCCCAACTTTATCCGGATGCTTTTTGTTGAGGTGGTTCGTGAACGTCCCATAACCGCCCCCTCCTCTAAACTTGTAGGAATTAGTGCAATAATTGCAAGTAACTTTGAAACCGCCGGTTGTAGGATCCTAATTTTTTAAAATGAACCGAAAAATATCGGATCTAAGTGGCGAGCTCGCGACTTTGAGTTTGAGTTGGCGATTGCGATTCCTGTTGAGCCTCACCTTCTTGTTGCAAACTAGCAAAACAAGCTTCGATTTCATCTTCGTTCAAATCGAAAGCTTCATCAAAACGTGGTGGTGGTGGTGGTTGTTGCTAGGAGCCTGACGCCAAACCTTTGCCCTTAGATTGATGGGAAGATCCTCCACGTCTCGACATTTTTTAAAATAGCTAATGAAATTAAAAGTATGAAACTACTAAAACTTAAATTGAAACTTGGAATTTAAACTTGAACAAGTTGAATATAGAGAATGTAGAGAATTGGGAGATTAGAAATTTGGTGTGAGGAAAAATGGATGAATTGGAAGGGGTATTTATAGGAAAAAAAATGAAATTCAAAAAAAATAATAAAAAAAAAAAAAACGGAAAACCGCCGGTTTTAACCGAAACCGGCGGTTTCGGTTAAACCAGCGTTTTCAACGGTCAAATGATCTTGACCGTTAATTTTTTCAAAAAAAAAAAAAAAAAAGTTAAAACCGGTTTTAACCGAAACCGCCGGTTTACGGTTAAAACCGGGTTAACGGTCACAAAAGTGACCGTTTGAAATTTCAATTTCAATTTGAAATTTGAAATTCAAATTTCAATTTCAAATTGTAAAAAAAAAAAAAAAAATAGAAAAACCGCCGGTTAAACCGGCGGTTTACGGTTTGAGAATTCGAACCGTAACCTAACCTTAAAATTAAGGTTTACGGTTCGGTTCGAATCGAAACGAACCGAAACCGGGTCAACGGTTCGAAACCGCCGGTTCGCCGGTTCGGTTCGAACCGTTGGACATGTCTATGTGTAATAGCACAGACATCTTTAAAACAAAAAAAATCAAACTATACATGCATTTTTAGCAAAGACTAATTAATTTGCTGCATAACTCTGAAGTGTAATGTCTACACGTCAACAGTAAGCATAAAAAAAAAAAACCATTCGTATTGGCAAAACAATGGAGTTTCCAACTCACATCCAGTGATCACCAGGATCAGATATTTTTTAGCCGACAAGACAATGGTGTGTGCCTCAAAATTCTTGTGCAAGTTTTTAATTAGACTGTTTTTACAAAGTTCCATACTAAGATTGAATGCCTCATCAAAGTCAAGATTTTTCTAATTTCACATGATACTCTACAACTACTTATTACATTGTGGTGTATGACAAAAATTGTGCTGTAGCAACCTTGAACACATCTCCTAGGATAATGGATTCGGATTACGGCATGTATTACCTGGATTCACTAAGGTTCCTGTCCGTTGACAGAGGAACATATTAATTACCTCAATTTGATGTGTTGTGAACATCGACAAGCTTTTTGTTACACTTGAAATAACTTGCAATTTCTTGACTATTGGAGGGAGGTTTAAGTTAACAGCAACAGAGCATAAACTTTTGGGATAAACGACAGGGTAGTTTATAATTATACTAAACATCAGGGTAGTTTTTGTAATTAACCCTAAATGATAAACAATTTCTTTAAATAGCTATCATAAAAACAAACAAGTATCGGATGGGAATAAACCAACAAAAATGTAATGACAAATGGAAGAGGCTATCACCAAAGTTCAATTTCTTCACTCCTTAATTTATTGTGCTTTCTTACTTTCACAAGTTTCTCATTCCATGCCAAGATATTTTCATGGCTTGTCAGAAATATAGTCCTCTTTTCTTTCTGTTACCAATCTTTTTCATCAAATTAACTTGTGCCTATGACAAACATATGTATCCTTTTACTTGTTCAGACAAGATCAAGTCATGTAATGCTCTTCTTTTCCAGCACAACAATTTCCAGAAAGATCAAATTGCATCTTTGTACTCTGTCAACGCATCAGAAATCAATCCCGTGTTGTATTCTAACAAACAAGATTACCTAGTACCGGTTAACTGCTCCTGCAAGAATGTTGGAGGTGCATTCGGATACTTCTATGATGTAGTTTACAAGCCGCGCGAATGATACATTTTACGATGTGTCGAATCAGAATTTTAGTGGGCAATTGTGGGATGGTGGAGATAGTACAAATTTAACTGCTGGAGTGGATAAAATTATGCATCTTTTGTGTGGATGTGTTGATAATGATGCACAAGTTGTGGTGACTTATACGGTTCAGGCGCACGATACTCTGTCCACTATTGCGACTCTACTTTCTGCTGAAGTTGATGGAATTGAGAATTTGAACACATATTTGGCTCCAAATCCTTCTTATATTGAAACAGGGTGGCTGTTATATGTGCCAATGGAAAAATATGGTGTTCCTGGTCCAAAGAAAGGTTAGCAGGATTTTCTCACTGAAGATTTTTCTGAGTCTTAGTGGTTGTAACATAATTTTTCAAGTTGAGCTTAATCTTGATAGATATTCTCTTTGCATATGTTGATGGGATGATTGCTTAGGAATGTTCTGCAAACATTTTAAAAAAGTGATTGTTAGCTTTTGACGGAGATTTTTTTTATTAGTTTTTATTACTTTCAAATGTCAACTTCTGCTTCTGATTTCTATAATACAAATTTCATTTTGAATTATTTTGCAACTTATTCACCAAACACTCTCAATTAACTTAATCAACTTTCATCTTTTATTTGCAAACACTGCCAACTTTTGATTGCAAACTGTTTTTCACTTCTACTACATTAAATCACTTCTTTTAAAAGCACAAGTTTTTGCAAATACTCCCTTACTCTGGATTAGAGGTTCTGAGCTAAATTTTAGCTTCAATCATATGCAATACTTGACATAGTCTTGGGAAGAATATTTTCTTTTTTCCCTGAATATGCTACCAGATATTTTCTGTTAAATTTAATGTTTTATTGGCATTTTCTACAGATTTCTGACTCTTTGGCATGTAGCTAATATATGTCTATAATTATACGATTCTTTTGGTTGTATCCTGATAGTTTATTTGACTATTAACAAAGCATGACGATATGCATCCTATTCAAAGAGCTTAATTAGTTGGATTTAAAAAAGCTTTCATTGGAACAAGAATGAAGAACTGATAAAAGTACTAAATTACACCAATATGTATTGTCTAGAAATTTTACTCTTATTTTTTCCTTTGGCAGGGGCAGAGAAATTGCACAAATGGACGATAATAATAGGCGTATTATCAGCTGTGACCTTACTTTGTATATGCACCTTGGCCATAATCATTCTCAGGATAAACAGAAGCCAAGGGCAGAATGAGGAAATTCCAAAAGCTTTCTCCAAGAACTTAAGCACCAAGTCTCATTCCTTGCACAAAAAGAACCTTCATAAACAAAATATGGAAGGTCAGAATAATTAAAGAACTCAAATATTGTTAGGGAGTGTCTGCACAACTAAAAAGAAAGATTCTCAGCTTCTAGACGGAAAAAATAGTTGTTTTCCGCGTCTATACACTGGAAATAATTTTTTTTAGAGTTAGCATAAGGAAATGTTTGCAATCACTATAAAGAAGTGTTGCTCATCTTTTGGTGGAAAAAACACTTTTTCGTATTTGCAAATGTGAACATTTGTTTCTAATCTATTTCATTTAATCTAAATTAAAAAGCAGGGTAATGGGTGCTGTAGATTTTTCTTCTAGTATGACTTTTACAAACAAGTAATAACTTTTGCAACTTTTTTTCACCAAACACTCTCAACTTCCTCGATTCTATTTGCAAATCTGTCAACTTCGATTATCAACTACTTTTACTTGCTACAATAAATCACTTCTTCTAAAAGCACAAGTTTTTGCAAACATTCCCTTAATATGATACTAAAGAAATGCTCAAAGAATCATAGAAACTGATTCTTTTGAACCTCTAACAGATATGACAGTTTTCGAGTCAGAGAAACCAACACAATACAATATCGAGGAGATTGCAGAGTCTACAAATGACTTTGATGAAACTAGAAAAATCGGACAGGGTGGATATGGAAGTGTATATTATGGGGTAATAGGAGAGAAGGTACGCTAATCTGCCCTGCATTTAGTTATCGATTTCTTAGTTGAGTTGTCAATGTTTTTGATTACTTACTACTTATGACATCAGGAAGTTGCCATCAAGAAAATGAGATCGAACAAGTCCAAGGAGTTTATAGCCGAGCTCAAGGTGTTATGCAAGATACATCATATTAATGTGGTAAGAAATAATTTCGATATATTCGCCTAAGTTTTTTTACTGTAATGTGGAGAGGCTCCATTATTTATCATGTCGAGCACACGATATAGGTTGAGTTGTTGGGTTATGCAAGTGGAGACGACCACCTCTACTTGGTTTATGAGTATATACCGAATGGTTCTCTTGGCGATCATCTTCATGATCCATTATTGAAAGGTACACAAATATGTTGTACTTTTATTTCTGGCAGTGTAATTTCTTTCTCTAACTGATGAAATCAGTTCACTGAATTTGAAGTGATTTTCATAATCAAGTGATTTTCGAGAAAGTATACCAAGGCAATGTTTGCAAACACTTATAAAAATTGATTGTCAGCTTTTGACTTGGAAAAAAAAGAGTAGTTTAGCCTTTTCAAATACGAACATTTGTTTCTAATTCTGCGTAGAATCTAAAAGCAGGGGCAGTGGTGCGTACATTTTCGATTTCGCTTCTGGTCTAACTTTTACACAAACTAGATCACTTCTAGAACTTATTCATCACACTCTCTTATTGAACTACCAACTTCTCATTCTCAATTATTTTTCGCTTCTGCTACAATAAATCACTTCCTTATAAGTATAAGTTATGCAAATGCTTCCTAATCCCCCAAAATTCATAATTAAATCATTCCGACCCAACTCACGTGTCTTCTAAAGACGAGGATACATGAGAAGCAAGTACATTACATGTACAACGTCTAATGTAAAAGCAGAGAACTGTTGTGAATTCTCTGTATTTTTTTTTTTTTTTTTGAGAAGAGCATTCTCTGTATTTTGATGACTATAATTTCGGAGAAAACGCTTAGATGGTGGTTTGACTGAATTAGGCCATCAGCAGCTCTCTTGGACTGCAAGAACACAAGTTGCGCTCGATGCTGCAAGGGGTATTGAGTACATCCATGACCACACCAAAGCTCAATACGTTCACCGTGATATCAAAACGACCAACATCCTACTTGATGAAGGGCTTAGAGCAAAGGTGCTTAATTTCAAGAATCTCTATGTAATATCTTGATGATGCTAATCTGGCATTTTTATTTATGAATTATGATGTTCGAATAAGAATAACAACACTTTCAGTTAATAAGTAAAATTTCTTCTAACTTGTTGATTGATTTCTTGATCTTGGATTTTGTGTTCTTAAAACTAAACATGGAATTTTCACAGGTTGCAGATTTTGGTTTAGCTAAGCTTGTTGGTAGAACAAATGAAGATGATCTAATTGCAACTCGGCTGGTTGGAACCCCGGGATATCTTCCTCCCGAGTAAGCATTCATCTCCAGTTCCTTAAATACTTGTGTTAATTATAAAAGATACCCTCAGGTTTTGTCTAATTACAACAAAAATCAGCTATCTTTCAAAGTTTCAAACACCGTCTTGACATTTATTTCTACTTTACAAATTGCACCCTCAAAGAGGAGTATTTGTTAATCAAATATAAATATCAACAAGTATTTGTAATGCTTTAAGGGGGTCTTGTAATTTTGAAAGTAAAAATAAACAATTCAGCTTTGATGGCTTAAACCATGAGATTCACATGCTAACAAATCAAAGTAAAAATCTTTTTTACAGGTCTGTGAAAGAACTGCAGGTGACTATTAAGACGGATGTTTTTGCGTTTGGAGTCGTTCTTGCAGAGCTAATAACTGGACAACGTGCACTCATCCGCGATAACCAGGAGCCAAATAGGATGAAATCGCTCATCACATAGTAAGTGAACGAAACAAAATTAGCACGAAAACAGAACAACTATATATGTCCACAAAGATTCGATCGATTTAACAATAAGTAAAACATGATTAATCAAACATAACTAATTATGTGGTTTCTTGGATGGAGATCATCTTTGCATGTATATAAGTGTTAGAATAATTAACATACATTTTTGTAAGATAAATTTGGAAGAAGAATTCTATATAACTTGGAGTCTTGAATGCAAGAACTTGATTAATACAAATGGAGGCTACCCAATATATATAGGAGCAAACCCTAGAAGACACACAAAGGGAAATTACAAAACTACCCTCACAAATATAAACTAATAACTAATTATAATTCTAACATCCCCCCACAAACTCATGATGATGTAGTAGAAATCATCGAGAGTTTGCCAACCAAAAAACGAAAGCGCGGAAGCGGATGTGACTTGGTGAAAAGATCAGCAATCTGTAAAGATGATGAGATGAAAGGTAAGTGGAGTGTCCCATGTTGCAGGTGATGACGAGTGACATGACAATCAATCTCAATATGCTTTGTTCTTTCGTGGAAAATCGAGTTGTGAGCAATCAAATAGCACTTTGGTTATCACAATGCATGGGAGTAGGTGAGGACAAATGAACACCCATATCTGCAAGAAGCCAACGTAACCAAACTATTTCAGTTGTAGTAGAAGCCATTGCCCGATACTCTGCCTCTGTGGAGGATCGAGACACAACATTTTGTTTCTTACTCTTCCAAGAAATAAGTGAGTCTCCAAGAAAAACACAAAAACCGTGGTGGATTTTTCGATCGAGGGATCACCGCCCAATCCGCATCGAGAATATGCCCTCAACTCTAATGAAGATGTAGATGGAAACAAAAGACTCTCGAAAAGAGTACCACGGAGGTATCGCAAGATACGAGTAATCGCTGACCCAATGAGCGGTAGTGGGGCAAGTGACAAACCCGACTCACAATATGAACCGCATATGCAATATCACGGACGCGTAATGGTTAGATAAACCAAACTTCCAACAATAGTGCGATATAAAGTAGGATCGACAATGGTGTGCCATCCAGAAGGAGAATATCGAACATTAAGTTCAAGAGGCGTATCAACTGTCCGAGTATCAGTAAGACGAGCTCGATCAAGTATGTCAACAATGTACTTGGACTGTGAAAGAAGATAACCTCGAGGGGAGCGGGCTACCTCAATACCCAAGAAATATCGCAAAGGTCCCAAATCTTTCATTTCAAAGCGAGAAGCTAACTCGATTTCAACAATGCAATCCCATCAACATCATCACCTGATGATCATGTCATCAACATATAAGGAAAGAAGAATAATACCAAAGACATGTACGCTTGAAGAAAAGAGCGAATCATGGTTCTACCGGAACTAAAACCAAGTGAAGTAAGCACGACAGAGAATTTTTCAAACCAAGCCCGTGGAGCCTGTTTGAGACCATACAATGCTTTCTTAAGCTTGCAAACTTCGCCCTGATTATGAGGAACTCCAGGTGGTGGGATCATGTAAACTTCTTCTTGAAGATCACCATTCAAGAAGGCATTTTTGACATCCAATTGAGATATGTGCGATTTAGGATAGAAGCAACAAAGCAATAAGAGTACGAACGGTAGTCATTTTTGCAACAGGGCAAAAGTTTCCTCATAATCCATACCATCTTTTGTGAATAACCTTTAGCAACCAATCGTGCTTTATATCGCTCAACCGAACCATCAGATTTGGTTTTAATTTTATAAACCCAACGCGAACCAATTGCCCGTTTACCAGGTGGTAAAGATACCAAATCCCAAGTGTTTGTTTTATGCAAAGCAGAAAGTTCCTCAGTCATAGCATGCTGCCATAAAGGATCAGTAACTGCCTCTTTATAGGAGTGTGGTTCAGAAATTTGGTGAATAGAGGACAAAAATGAAGCAAAGGCGGGAGAATAAGAGGAATAAACAAAGTCGTAACTGAGTGGACTTACGTGTACGTTGGGGATATCGAGGAGGCAAACGATCCACAATTTCGTGAAGCGATTGGGGTGCCGTAGGCGTAGGCGGAGCAAAGAGATTCGATGAGTCTCTATCTCGTATTATCCGAGAATGGATCAATATGAACAAGATCGGTTTTGGAGATGCTTTATGAGAGACTAGAGGGAATAGAGAAGAATGGAATATGCTCAAGAAAAAATACATGACGAGACACATATAATTTTTTGAGCAACAGGATCAAAGCAACGATATCCCTTCCGACCTTCTCCATATCCTAAGAAAACACAAATAGGCGAACGAGAAGATAATTTCTTTGCGTTCAACATGAGGACGAAGGACAAAACATGCACAACCAAAGACTCGTAAGGACGAATAACTAGGGGTGGAACCATATAGTCTCAAATAGTGATAAATCGGATGTAATGGATGATGGAATCCTATTTATACAATGGACAATGGTAAGAACGGCTTCCCCGCAAATTCACTTGAACCGAACTAGATAGTAAAAGTGAGCGGCGCTTTCAATGATATGCCTATGTTTTCTTTCAAAGAATACCATTTTGTTCAGAGTATCTCGTGCAAGAAGTTTGATGTAAAGTCCCATCCAAAGCAAGCAATTCACGAAAATTATTAGAGGTGTACTCCCACCCAAGTCACATCTAAAGCATTTTATGATAGCGAGAGAATTGAGTTTTTACAAAAGCTCGAAATGAAGTATATATGCTCGAGAAAATCGAACGATGCTTCATAAAATAAACCCAACAATAACGAGAATAATCATCAATAAAAGAGACATAATATCGAGAACCCCCCTTTGTGGGAATGGGAGCAGGTCCCCACACATCAGAATGAACCAAATCAAATGGCGCAGTAGAATTAGAAACACTTCGTTTAAAAGGTAAAGCGGAAAATTTTGCCAGTTTACAACCACTACAATCAGAAATATCATGAGATGACAATTTTCCTAATGAACCTGTAGAAGCCAAAAATCTTAAACGTGAAGACGAAACATGACCCAAACGAGAATGCCACAAATAAAAGCTAGACGATGAAGGACTCAAACGAAAAGAAGACAAATCAACAGTAGAAGCTGCGATAGAGGGTACTCTGAGCTCATCCAAAATGTATAACTCTCCTTGCCTACGGCCTGTCCCAATCAGCTTCCGGGAATGTGGATCCTGCACACAACAAGAAGTAGAAGAGAATGATACTAAGTAGCCGGAATCACACAATTGGCTAACAGAAACAAGATTTAATGTAAGTTTGGGAATATGGTAAACATGTGGAAGAGACAAGTGAGGTGTAGCTACAGATCCAATTCCTGCTAAGGGTAACAATGTACCATCCACCAGTAAAAACAGGTCTAGCATATGTGGGTGAAATGGAAGTAAAACATGATATATCAGGGGACATATGATGAAAAGCTCCAGAATCTAATACCCAAATAGAGGAAGATATACTGACGAGCTCGGAGTTGACAAACCCGAGGCGGAAAAGCATGAGATGAGGCAAGAAATTTACAAATTATTCGGCAATTGTATCCATAGAAGGTGACCGGAGGTAAGAGTTCCGGATGTCACGAGAATCGATGAGGGTACAGTGCGGAACACGAGTCGGTGGGGGCGGCCTAAAACCACGTTGATTTGGATGGACAAACCGTGTTGGGGAGGTCGTGGATTTTTCTCGTTGAAAACGTTGTTGGCCACCTTTATTCAACTCGGGACATTGAGCCTTCCAATGTCCTGGTTGTTTACATAACTACACTCATTATCAACCTTTGGGTGCGATGCGAAAGGAAACGAGAAGATGGACGATGGGGCACAAGCAAGAACGGATGAAGTAGGGACGGGAAGAACTCCTTTCCCTGCACGAGACTTTAGACGTAATTCCTCCTGCTAACAATTCACCGACAACAATCAATCAGCAGATGGTAAAGGAATACGGTGCAAAATATTTCCACGAAGAGACTCAAAATCATCCCGAAGAGCCATCAAAAATTGAACCAATCGTTGCTCCTCTCTACGAGCAATATAGGGGGCAAATGCGCGAAGTTCAATAGATTCAGTAAGGGCTAATTGATCCCAAAGATCAGTCATAGCAGAATAAAATTCTGTCTGATCATATTTTTCTTTGAAGAGATCGAATATCTATTTCCAACTGGTACTGTTTAGCAAAATTTGATTGAGTATACAACCGTTCCAAATGATCCCAAACTTCTTTAGCAGTATCATATTTAGCCAATTGCATACCAATAGAGTTCTCCACAGAATTGTTAACCCAAGTAATAATTTTCGAATTGTTCACTTCCCAAACCTCTAATTCCGCAGCATATTTAGTATTATCTTTCTCAACAGGATGTTTTTGTGCTCATGAGAAGTCGAGAATGCTATTAAAACCTTGCTCGATACCATGTTAGAATAATTAACATACATTTTTGTAAGATAAATTTGGAAGAAGAATTCTATATAACTTGGAGTCTTGAATGCAAGAACTTGATTAATACAAATGGAGGCTACCCAATATATATAGGAGCAAACCCTAGAAGACACACAAAGGGAAATTACAAAACTACCCTCACAAATATAAACTAATAACTAATTATAATTCTAACAATAAGAACTAAAGTGAGCAAAATCTTCACTACCATTTGAAGTTATCAATAACAAATGACTTGGCTAACATTTGTTATAATATTTTTTTATCGTAAAACAATATGTTCAACGGTGAAGATCCGTGTCCGACGAATCCATTATAGATGGAAATCGAAAGGCAATTATCCTCCAGATGATGTATACAAGGTTGATTTGTTTACCATTCTCTTATGCTTTCCCATCTTTTTCATTTAGATAATCATTCACATCCTAAGATCGATCTCGGGAGTGTTTGCAATCACTTAAAAAAGTACTTCTCACCTTTTGCTTTGAAAACAATTAGCGTTTGCAGATGCCAACTTATAAATCTAATTCTGCTTCATTTAATCAGAATCTCTTTAAATTTCTGTTTCTGACAAACAAATAAACACTTTCCAACTTTTTCACCAAACACTACATGTCACTAGGTTGCATGTTAAGACTCGTATTGACATACCCATGACCGTGCCTACTTTGAGGCCATTGAGTCAAAGGACTCGGGCCCAAAAAAATTAATAAAATTTAGGGGCCCCAAAAATTTTAATGTTTTATATGTATATATGATAGATGTAAAAAAAACCTTTAAAACTCTCAAATTTTAGAGGATTTTTCAGAGTTAATTATTTTCTCTTTATAATGGCTTGAGCTCGTTCTTCTACATAAACCCGATATGCAATTTTCAAAAACGTCTAGATTTTTTTGTAGTTAGCCCAAACCTCAGACGAAGTTTTGTAATTATCCCTTAAAACCTTTCTCTGGTCAACCATGTCACAAAAAAGATTGAATGAGTTACATATGTTATCAATTGAGAAAGGAATAATTGAGCAAGTTGATTATAAAAACTTAATCAATATTTTTGCCGCCAAAACTGTGAAGTGAGTTGTATTTAAATAATTATTTGAACATGGTTGTCATATTACTTTAACTAATATTGTACATTAAACAAAGTTTATTTTTTAATATTATTTTATGTCTCTTTAAATTTGTAAAAACAAAAGGGCCTATTATAAAGTTTGACTCAGGCCCAAAAATTGCTAGCACGGCCTTGGACATACCATAAGGATAACGTGAAAATAAATCGGTTTTACCATGCATAATCCAACAACATAAACTTTTGAAGTTGAGGTGCACTTAGACTTGAAGTTTCTTGTTATTATTCTGAAAAGGGAAGCCCTATACATGTTATTAGTCAAGCGCTAACGCCCTATCTATAGGTTTGGGCCCTTTCTTGCTCGTTAGCGCTTTAGTTGGATGACAGCTAGGGCGCCCCCTTTCTTTCTCAAAGTCAACTTTCTCGCTTCTTAGTCATGAAGCCCCAGCTCCCACTTATGGGATATTTGAAAAAGCACAGGTTTGTTTGGAACCCTATACAAGGGGCTGGTCTCGATCTCGCTTGGTGGTACCTCTCTCGATGATTGTTGACTCAACATTGATTTCGTCCTTGAGTTGGATTTCTTAGAGTAGAAAACCATCCATCGAGTCAAGTAATTCGCTATCGGAAAAATAATTTTTATGGAACATATTCACACAAACTCCAAATTGTGGCCACTCACCAAGGTTTTACCACCTAAGATATTTTAGGAGTATATTGCTCATATGGGTGTTGTACTATTTTAAAGATGTGCATGTTCCGTGGGAGTTTGTATTTTGATGTTCTTTAGGTTTAGACACATTTCGGAATTATTTTCTGCAGAATAAAGAATAAAGTTTTGGTTTTGGACTCTGAATCATTTGCAGTTTTGCATGATCTCATAAGGAATAAAGTAGGACCAGTTGGATATAGACATGTTGGAGATCACGTTACATGTCATTGAATATATTGTTGTGGTGACCATTGATGGGTCTAGTTACCATTTAAATGTAACGAAAGCCGCTTTGATCTCACATTGATATAGGAGATGGACCGGATTGTATCTAAGGAGATATCTCAAGGATAGATAGCATCTTCAACGCGTACTAAAGATTTTACAATATAATTGTCTCTGGTGACATATGTAGTCCAAGTGGAGATTGTTGGAATTTTATTAATTTCCCTGGACTTATATATGTAATTACAATTATATTATGGGCTATCGCCAATTAAGTGGTCTAATCTAATAAGGGCTTTAGAGATATCTAATGGATGTGGACTACTTTGACTTTTGTTACAATGAATCACTTCTTCTGAAAGCAGAATTTTTTGCAAACACTCCCACTGCCAAGGGCAGTAAACTTATTTATAAAACAGAGCTACCATTGTATTCGCATTGCTTAATAGACTAACAACCATAATTTCCTAAAATTACTAAATTGATACTTGTCATCAATGTTGTTGTTTTTTCCGATGTTGCAGATGGCTGAAATTGCAGAATGGTGTCTAAGTGAAGAGGCAATAGACAGGCCACAGATGCGTGAGGTGGTCGATGCATTATCTCGAATTAGAATGTCATCAATTGAATGGGAAGCATCACTTGGAGGCAGCAGCCAGATTTTCAGTGGAGTTTTCAGTGGCAGATGAAAATCTATATTCCCTGTTTGTTTGCTCTTTTCATAGTTACATAATCTATAGACAAAGAAAACCAAAAAAAAAAAAGGGAAAAGAAAATAGAAAAGGAGGAAGAGTCCGTTTCTTTTGTGAGTGGCTTCAAACCAATCTGCTTCTTGATATGGAATGTAAGAAATTACAAATATCATCTTCTTTCTTATCTTCAGTTTAGGTTTGTCAAGTTGAAAAGCAATACTGGTTTATTTATTCTGGTAGAGTTGTAAGAAATACTTGACTTGTATGCATATATAAAAAGGTTTTCAATTTCAGTTGCCTTTAACTATTGTAGCAGGAAAGTAAAGAAATCCCACAGCTCCATGTCAAGAGTTGCATGTTCAGTAATTATTGTCAATTAAAGTTTTTAAAATAACAAAAAATTAAGGGAATCGAATAATCATTAAGTGGTTAAAAATCTCAAACTCAAACGAGAGGTCTGGGGTTCAATTTCCACCGCCCATCTTCTCCCTATAAAAAAATAACAAAAATTGAAGAGAATCAAGAAATTGACAATCAAAAGCAACTTAAAAATATTGCATATAAGTAAAGTCATATCAGGCCTCGAAAACTAGTAAGGAAATACACCAACTAATTTCACCTATGTGCATTCTCAAAGTAAGTGGGACACAGAAAAATTGTTGATGGATTCTTTAGTTGAAAGATCAAGATATAATCTGAGAGATGGCTTTAAAAGGGTAACTGATTCACATACTTACACACAAATAGATTTAATAAAAACTAAATTGTGATTGTTACCAAATATTACCTTTGTTCATCCCTCATACTTGCTTGATCATACTTCTATATTTCGTTTTCTCAAAAAACAATAAATTTAATGACAATGATAATAAATTTCCTTTAGATGGTTCCTCCAAATTCCAATGATTTAAAAAGAACAATAGGGGCATTTTCCACAAACTATAAATAAGATTTTCTAAATTCGTATTGGGCCCGAGTGTTGAGAATTTGGGCCGAATAAAGTAGTCCAATACGTGGAGTGAAATGGGCTATAAGGTCTTGGTCCAGTAAAAAAATCAACCTTGAATTTTCAGCAAGAACTCTGCATTTCTTACAAAAGCAAAAAGAATGCACACAAAATATCCTCAATTTCTCATTTTCTACTCGAACAAATTTACGAAATACGAAATTTACAGTGGCAGAATGATGGAAATCAAGCCCGTTTACAACTAAATTTCAACTACATCAAAATTCCAGTAGATCTCATCCGCCATTAATTGCATCTCCTCTCGATTTATGATCTCCGCATCCCATTGAATCGAGAGATTGACAATCGATTGATTCGGAGGAAAAATATGGCAGGAGCAGCGTCTGCGCTGTTCCTACTGGATATAAAGGGTAGGGTTCTGGTGTGGCGCGACTACCGTGGAGACGTCACCGCTGTACAAGCCGAACGCTTCTTTTCCAAACTAATTGAGAAAGAGGTTTTTCTTCATAATTTTTTATGTGCTACTTTAAATATGATGTATTGTTGTTGCTTTTTTTTCCTTTTTAATTATCTGGTTATATGCATTGCTCAATAAAAGCTGCTTTGATTGTCGAATTTACAATTACTGTTTGTTTTTCGTAGCTGTAGTGAGGTAACTGAGATATTTCTGCAAATTTGGAGCTTGATCCATTTTCGCCTTTGATTGATTTAACGTGTTGAATTTAGCTTTTGACGAGTTAATTGTTGTGTAAAATTGAAAATTTTTTAGTAGGGAAAAGGAGATTTCATCAGTTTATTGAGCTGGATGACAGCATAATTTTTTATTGAATATTGTAATAGTTGGCCATGATTATAAGTATATTAGTATGTTCATAGTTTTGGGTAAATCCAAATTTAATATTTCACTTTATTGTTGTGTAAAATATTTGCCCTGGGAAGAAAGAAAACGGCTTGATCAGAGTTCAAGGGATTGAAATATGCTTCCTGATCTGCGATCATGAAATGGTTCAATAGATCTAACTTTTAGTGAGTAATAAGTTATTCACGATTGGATCCTCGAACTGCTTTGTGCTAGTTATAAAATGGAATAAAACCCTTTCCAAGAAAGCATCTTTGGCAGAAACTTCTATTTTATAAGTGCATTCCACTGAGAAATGGTAATAACACAGTAAATGACGGCCACTGATAATTCCTAGTCTACTTTAGATATCTGAGATATGTGGCATTTTTGCCTGTTATTGAATGGTTTTTCTGTTTTTGACAAGTTTGTGCCTAGCTGAATCAGACAAATGACAAGCTTTCCCTCTTATGGTGATATAGGGTGATCCAGAATCTCAAGATCCTGTTGTATATGATAATGGTGTCACATATATGTTTATACAACACAACAATGTGTATCTCATGACTGCGTCACGGCAGAACTGCAATGCTGCTAGCCTTCTTCTATTCCTACACCGTGTTGTTGACGTAAGCATTCTTGGCACTCAAAGACTCGTGCTTTCATCATATTGATTGATGATCCAGTGAACCATTGATGTGAATTTTCGTAATTATTTTGTTATTGGAAAATATCTGCAGGTCTTTAAACATTACTTTGAAGAGTTAGAAGAGGAATCACTTAGAGATAATTTTGTTGTAGTGGTATGGGAGTTTTATATGCTTCTTTTATTTTGAAATACTTAGATATAGTTATAGTATTTAATAACTGATGTCTTTTACCTCTCCAGTATGAGTTACTCGACGAGATTATGGATTTTGGCTATCCACAATATACTGAAGCGAAGATTCTTAGTGAGTTCATAAAGACTGATGCTTATAGAATGGAAGTTGCACAGAGACCTCCAATGGCTGTCACAAATGCAGTGTCGTGGCGCAGCGAAGGTATACGGTACAAGAAGAATGAAGTAAGTTTTTCTTAGCTGACCTTCTGACGAGTTTCTTAAGCACTGGATAATGAGCTTTCTTGCTTGTCCAGGTCTTTCTTGATGTTGTGGAAAGTGTCAATATACTAGTAAATAGTAATGGGCAAATAATTAGGTCAGATGTTGTTGGTGCACTAAAGATGCGGACATACTTGAGGTTTGTTCACTTCTTTTACTATTCCCTGCATTATTTTCTGTAAAACAAGGGAAAGAATTGTAAGGCTTCTCTTTGTTTGGTCTCATAATGTTACAAGGGCGGCAAAAGAATGCATCACTATTTTCGTCCTTATTATGAAATCTCGATTTTCATCTGTGGTAGCATATATTCCTTTTAATTGGAGAATGGAGAAATTTGAATTATTTCTAGGATTTAGGTGAGCACCTTGTTTGGCTATGTTTCTCTTGATTTTTTACCTTCGACTGGACCATTTCACCTTACAATGGAGAAAACCTTAATGCAATGTATGGATCGAGGATTTTGGTGAGGAAAATGTGCAAAGACATAAAGTTACATCATTTCCTCACTAAAATTTAGGGCCCAAGCGTAGCCTACAGGAAGCATGCCACATCAAGAGCAGGATTAGGACCTGCAACATTTCTTAGTTTCTTAATTCCTTTTTGTGTTTTTATCTTACTAATTTTTTCGTGGTGTTGGCAGTTGCTGGTTTTTTTTTGTTATTTAGATATTTTCTTTTTCAACTTTCATGTTTAGCAAGAATTCGAAAGTGTTTCCCAGGTTCCCAGCTAGAGCATATCCTAGACATTTACTGAATGATAGTTGCACATCACTATTTGCATTCAATGCTTCTTATAGGTAATAAAAATGTTTGCAATTATAATATTAATGGTTCATCTTGTGGCTGGAAGTTCTTGAAATAATTTGTTTCAGATTGTGTACAGTTGTATTTCATGCGGTAAGATTGCATTTTATGTAATCTTAGGAGATGATTTTGTTCTATCTGCATATGCATGCGCTTAATTGACTTTAATGTGAACCGAATGCCCACCACTTGCCTTTTTCACGTGTTTCACGAGAATGTCTGTCGTCTGATCCACATTTTGGTTTCTTATATGCTTTCATAATGAAGACAAAGCAAAAGCCTAGCTAATGAAAGTAGTATTTCAAATTTGCAAAATTAACTGGAGTGATGAAATTTGTAAATATGGTAGTGGCTTCCCTTTGGGATGAGTAATAAAACATTATTTATTGCAGTGGTATGCCTGAGTGCAAGCTTGGGCTGAATGACAGAGTTTTGCTGGAAGCACAAGGGCGATCTTCTAAAGGAAAAGCCATTGATCTCGATGACATCAAGTTTCACCAGTATGTAATTGGTCTTCCTGATTGTGCTTACGTTATTATTGGATCATGATGCCATGTGTAAGATTGTTATTACATTAGTAAATATGCGTTAGGAAGAAATACATATGATTGTTTACATGTATGTGCCTCTCTCTCTCTCTCTCTTGCCTTCCGATCTTATTTGTTTTTGGACTTCTGGTTAATGTTTCAGGTGTGTGCGCTTGGCTCGATTTGAAAATGACCGTACAATATCCTTCATACCTCCTGATGGATCCTTTGATCTGATGACTTACAGGCTCAGCACTCAGGTGGGTTTGTGAATTTGGGTCTTACAACATGTCCTCTCTCTTAGTTCTCTGATCATTTCTCCAATTTAGATTCGAATTTACCCTTTATAGTGTGAATTTACTTATATGATTTTCTTTATTCAAGTAAAACAAATTTTGAAACAGAAAATCTTGTGGCAAATTGAGAAGCCCACTAAATAATACCATTTTAGGAAGAGGATAAATAAAAAATGGGGGACTAATTTCTTGTGTAAATGTGAAATGCTTTCTTGCATAATGAATTAGTCACTGAGAGCATAGATTCATTGTTTCTTTCAGGTAAAGCCTTTAATATGGGTGGAAGCTCAGGTCGAAAGACATTCTAGGAGCCGCATAGAGATTATGGTAAAATCCAGGAGCCAGTTTAAGGAGCGTAGGTATGTCAAGTAAACATGTTTACTTGCATCTGTAATGCTTGGGTATTACTTTACTTTCTATTTTTGCGGGACAATAATCTATGGATCTCGAAGTTCACTCCTAACTTTAACCTGAATCTCAGCACTGCAACTAATGTTGAAATAGAGTTGCCCGTGCCACCTGATGCTACAAATCCAAATGTCCGTACATCTATGGGGTCGTCTTCTTATGCACCAGAAAAGGATGCATTAATTTGGAAAATAAAATCTTTCCCAGGTGGTAAGGTATGACTTGGTTGGCCTGCTTTTCTATTGATAGTTTGTGCTGTTAGATTCGCATGCATGTACAGTTCTATGTGGTATGGCATATTTATTTCCCCTTGTTTATTTTCAGGAATATATGTTGAGAGCGGAGTTTAGTCTTCCCAGTATAACATCTGAGGAATCAGGTCCTGAGAGAAAGGCTCCTATACGAGTGAAGTTTGAAATACCATATTTTACTGTTTCAGGAATACAGGTGAGTCCTCAATGGATAGTGTTTACTGATAACTACTTTTCAATTTATTTTTTATTTATTTATGATATCCTCTTGATACCTTGAGATTGTACGCAAAGGATGCAATTACAAGCACCACTATTCTATTTTGACATTGCATGTCAAAATATCAAACTTCTGTGCTTTGCATAAAAGGCTTGTCGATTGTCCTATTTTAGCTTTTAGCTGGAAGTTCCTTTTTTATTTTCTTTTAGCACAAAAAGTAAATTAAAGAAATTAAATTACAAAAAAGAACTAAAGCAATTAAAATGTAAGCTATAATATAGATTAGAAATACAACAAGTGGAGCATAGCCCACCTCGCTTCAGATGGTTCAGAAGCAAGAACACTTGAAGGCATTATAATTACCTTCTCTAAGTTCCACTTGAGTTCTGTAAGCTGCATCATATGCAATTAGGTAATCTAGCTTAAATTCTTGAAAAGCTTGCTATGGGAAATTTCCTACTTACTTTGGCATTTAAGGGCCTTTCTTTCTTTCTTTCTTTCTCTTTTTTTTCTCTCTCTTTTTTTATTTGATGAGGTGTGGAGATATAATAGCTGGATTGGTCAGTTGTTGAGACTGCAAAATATGAATGCAAACAGTAAACAGTAGCGCACAATTTACATACACTTTTTTTCTACATCTCCAGTTCAACAAGCTTTATTTCGTGAGATATGACAATGACTAGAGCCCCCAAGAAGCTTGTTTGATATGCAACTTTAAGGGAAAGTCTTTGACCTGCCATGGGTCTTCCCAGTTGGTCAACGAGTTCGCTTAATTGCCATGGATGCTCTGTGTCCTATTCTTAATTTTATTTCTCAAATAATCAATGTAATTTTGTTGGAGATCAGTTCTCCGAGACTGTGCTCTGGTAAAATTGGCCACTCACATAGTCAGCAGCTACTTTATCATGGTTATTATGCCTTTTCATCTTATTGATTGAAAACCTGGATTTGTAGGTGCGTTACTTGAAAATCATTGAGAAAAGTGGTTATCAGGCTCTTCCATGGGTGAGATATATTACAATGGCTGGTGAATACGAGCTGAGACTTAATTAACCTGAATTAACGCAAGGTGTGATATCTTCTCAACCCTGCTTGAAGAGGTAGACTCTACCGAAAATCTTTATCATCATGGAAGTTTTGGTCTATCTTCTTCCTCCTGGCTTATATCATGAGAATTTGTTATAGTTGATGGTGCAAAATTTCATTTGCTCACTTGTTTTTTTTTTAATGAAAAATGCAAGTTTTGGATTGAGATAAATCTGTTCTTGTCTTGTACAAAATGCTAATATTTGTACTTTCAAAAAGGAAATTCGTTTATTAAGAAGTTGGAAATTGTTTGTCATTGCATTGACACAGACTTTTATTGTTGCTAATTAGGTCCTTGTGTCTGTTTGATTGTGCATTTTTTCCTTTTTGGAGAAGATAAACTGATAAAGGCACCCATTTGAGAGGGGGATGCAATAACTTTGACGGTTCATGAACATTTTTCGTGTTGCTTTTGTTAATTTTGATGCGGTTTAAGAAATAAATGCTAGGTTTTTGTTTCTTAGTATTTTGTTGAGTATTGGAAATTAATCTATTATTTTCTTTTTCTTTTAAATTTAATATTTTTTCACATTTGATTTATTCTTATCAAGTTTTCTTAAAATACGAAAAGCTTGTGTACCATAGGCCACATCGATCCTTTATAGTCATAGGGATGGCAACGGGGTGGGTTTGGCCAAATCCGGGACCCGTTCCGCCAAGGAAAATCAAGACCCGCCCCGCTCTAAAACCTGCCGGGGTCCAGACCGGCTAGACCCGCCAATATATATTTTTTTAATTGCAATAATTTATTTTTACATTTATGGCCAAATTTTTAAAAGCAATCTAATGTCAATAAGTAAAAAAATAAAATAAATGTAATTATGAAACTTATTATAAACTATATTTTACTACTATTTAGCTACTATTAGGATTTTTTTAAAAAAGACAACTACTACGGTATTGCAATAGTACTCAAAATAAATATTCAAAGTACAATATTACAAGATCGTTTTTAAAAATAAATTATAATATTACATTATGTTATAATAGTAAATTAAAATCAATATAACACTCAAATTTAAAAGTAAATAATGGAAAATATCTAAATAATATTAATGTGGCGGGCGGGTCTAGGCGGGTCCTATTGGACTCGGGACCGCCCGTGCACTGGCGGGTTTTGCATTTTTAGACCTGGGACCCGCTCCGGGACCCATTGAACCAGGTCTAGACCCGGTGGGGCGGGGCGGGTTTGATGCAGAACCCGCCCCATTGCCATCCCTATTTATAGATTTGTTTTAGGAATGCATAATCTCGAAGCAATACAAATTACGAATTGTCGGACTTTACTGTTTGAGATGGCTTATTGGTAGGGTTGCAACCGAACCGAGCCGAGCTTTTGAGTGTTTGAGTTTGGCTCGTTTATTATCGAGTCGAACTCGAGCCTGAATTTATCGAACATATTGATGGCTAACGAACTTTTTCGATCTTAATCGAGCCCAAACGAGCTTAGTAAATATTAATTAAAAATTAAATTCTTCAATTTATTACAAAAAATACGATTATTTATATTTAAAATTATATTTATTAAAACTTATAATTTTATTCAAAAAGATAATTTTATTGAAATATTTTTATATTATCTTAAGTAAAAATATGAAAAATTAAAACCAAATTATTAGTTTAATTTATACGAGCTTACTATCGAGCCTATTCACGAGCTTACTAACGAGCTTGTTCACGAGCTAAGGAACTGAATATCTCTAAGTTTGAGTTTGGTTTGTTTATTTTAACGAGCCTCATTAAACGAACTCGAACGAGATTTTATCGAATCGAGCTCCGAATAGCTCACGAGCGGCTTGGTTCATTTGCAGCCCTACTTATGGGCTAATATTTTTCATATATACATACACACACTTAGGCCTATCTTCAACCCATAATTTTATTTTAGTGCGAACTTTTGTACTAAAATAGTGCAATTCTCGTGCCAAACTTAGAAAGAATTTCCAACCCATCTACTTTAAATTTTTACACTAAGAGGAATTCCATGAATATTTTCATTATTTCAATACAAAAACTATTTTATTAAAAGTCCAATATATATATATATATATATATATATATATATATAGGATTTAGATCGGGTGAGTCCACATATCTTGGGTGAGTACACGAGACCAAATCGAGTCATTGATTTAATTTTTAAACTAAAGATTAATCGGGTTTTACTATTATTTAATATATAACTTAATTTAAAAAAGGGCTTATTAGTAATTTTATTTTAAATCAATTTTTGGGAGGGAATTTATTTTTGGTAGTGGGCTAAATTTTAGGGGTCGGTTATGGACGTGTAAATCGATATCTTGCATATCTTTACGATGTTTGCAACCGAAAAGTCATTTCATCCAATCCACCGTCTTCCACACTCGGTCTACGCAACTCCCGAACCCGTCTTCCACCATTCCACCGTCTTCCACACAAGATTTCTCACTCTAATTTCAACCGTCAGTCCACCATATTTCCTGCGAAAAGTAACCCGTCTTCCACCATCTTCCTTCGCGAAACAAAAATCACAAAGCCTAACCATACCCAACTCAACCCTCCGCGAAAAACACCATCTCTTGATCGAAAAATCACCAAATCTTGATCGAGAATCAAACTCCGGTGAGGGCGAAATCGAGACATTGTTGTTTTTTCCGGAAGAAGCCCGTTGGAACCCTTAGTTTTATTTGAAGAACACACCAAATTGTGTGATGTTTTATCATGACGACCCAAATGTGAAGGTTAGGGCTTTTCTCATTTTATTTTCGTATTTTTTTTTATTTTTTTGCATTTTTTATGTAGTATTCTATTTTATTGGTGGATTTGATTTTAATATTGCCTATATTTTGTTTCTTTAAATATGCTTAGGATTGTCACGAATAATGCTTATAATGGGGAACGGTGGAAATTAGTATTTTTCCTAGTTTGTCAATAACCATGCTCACATCTATTGTTTTTTACAAGTGTTGATTGTCTGCTTTAATGAGAAAACAATATCGCTTATGTACGTGTTATAGTATGCTTATATATATCCAAGTATCTACGAAATGGTTAGGACTTTTGCTTTGTTTTTGGTTTAAATTGTCTTTATTATCTTGAAAAATTGAAGTCTGGTAGAGTTGGTCTTATGGGATTTTTAAATACATTTTTGTTGCTGATAACTCTGTATTTCCTACTTTTTTTTCCAAGTCTGGTAGTTTTGAACGTTGATGACTTGTACTGCTTATTTGTGTTTAGAATTATGCTTACTCACATTATATATAATGCTTACCTACTTATGTATTAAGCTTATTGGTGTTCAGAACTATGCTTACTCACATTCTATGTAATGCTTACTTATCTTATATATTATGCTTAAGTATGTTAGGGTTAGCTCTTATGGGATTTTTACATACATTTTTGTTGCTGATAACTCTGTATTCCCCACCTTTTTTTCCAAGTCTGGTAGGTTTGCGGGCTCCGGAAAAACGACGAGGCGCAACTTTTGATGATGCGTAGAAAATATGCAGCTGCAATATGCTTAGACTCAATGAATGATATTAGGGAGGCGATAATGGGACGAGTGTGAAGGAGTTTGCCAAAAGAATTAAGATCAATCCGGAATATTTTTATTGTTTTGTACTTTTTATTGATATTTGAAGTAATCTCTAGCGATCTTCCAGACATGGTAAACTTGCTTGGTCTTTGAAGTAATTTTTGGTGGTGTTTTGAATGTTTTTTTGATTAGTGCCTATGTAAGCAGAATTCAAGTGGTTAATTTGCAGATTTTACATCATTTGTAAGCAATCATTTTCATGATATGTTAAAATGTTTCTAGCATTACTTCAAATATTTTTTAAGCGGTGTTCTTCTTCTCTCAAAGCGAAATCTCTTTTGCATAAGCAATATTCCAATCTTTTTAACTTTTTCAAGTATACAAATATTTTGTAAGTAGAATTCAAATGATGCACAAGCAGAAATCAATTGTCTTGTTAGCATTATTTCAAAAATTATAATTTATCAAGTATGTCATACTATATAGCAAATATTCAAATGTGTTTTAGCATGAGGTAAATCTTTGTCCAAGCAGATTTTGATATTTTTGTAGGTATGTATATCATGTTATTTTATATTATTAGTAAATAATCAAAGTGCAAGGTAAAGAAAAATTAAACAGCAGGCAGTCTCAAATGCTTAAATATGAATCTAAAATAAACTTAAAAAAATAAGCGATAAAATATGAATAAATAAGCGAAGATCAAATGCTTTAATAAGCGATCTCAAACATCCACTCAAAAAAAAAACATCAACTACTTGTCGCACATTCTCGCTGTTGTGCGAACCTATTTCTCCGCATTTCCCACAACGTCTCTTCATTTTCATCCGGCCTTTATCGCCTTTTCCTTCGACTCGAAGTCGGATTTTGACTCGACCGCCGCTCCCTTATTTTTGGCCTGTGTTGGCGGCAACACTACGACGCTAGGGGTTTTGTCCCCAACGAATCCTTCGATCGACCGATTTTTGTCTGTTTCACCGCACGGGAATCAATTTGTTGATCCTTGAAAGAATTGTTCTTTATGTTCTTTCAATCCATTGTTATTTCAATCCGTTCTTTGCGGAGTACTTGCAATTACAAATTGTCTCAACAAAAGAAATAAATAAGCGGGATTTTGAATATACGTTAGCATAATAGTCAATTATTATAAGTAATACTATACTCATATATAAGCAAAGGACATGTCCCGAACAACCGGCGTTGTAATTAAATAATTTCGATTCATACAACCTAAATAATAATAAATTAACCTGATCGGTTTATTGTGCAACATGTTTTATCCATGACAAAGAAGCACTTCAAGACATAAAAAATGCATTTTCGATCATATCATATACGTTTTTTAAAGAAAAAAATGGGGACGAATAATTAAATTCCAAGCTTGTTTTATGTTCATACTTATAAGCATATTAGTATTCTCATATAAGCATTATTATGGATACAAATAAGCAATTTTTTCCAAGGTTAATATGTAGAAAAAGAACGTGGATGGGGAACCAAATTTTAGGCGTTCGGAAGTATGTTGGTAATCATAAGCACATTTATAGGCAAATCAAAGCAAATTTATCATAACAAACAAGCAACTCACTTGGGTAAACATACACATACAAAAAAAAAAGGAATGAAGAAATGCCCTTTTATGGACTACTAAGAAGTTTACATTTGTAAGCATATTATTCTCAAGGCATAAGCAATATTGCAGACCTCATAAGCATATTGCTTTGGGTAATAATTACAAGTAAAAATGAAAATGATTGATCGAATCATTGATTTTAGGAAAAAATATGAATCAAATTTTAAGGTGAATCAGTAACAAAAGGAACAATGAATAAAATTTCGTAGCCGAGGAAAAGTGTTACCTTGTTCTTCATTAATATTGAAGCTTTCTTCATATGTGTCGTCCATTTCCTTCTTTCTTGTTTCAGAGCTGCAAATGGTGAATTTCCGTGAATTGGGAGACTAAGTTACAGAAGAACGGTGGAGAAGGTGAAATGAAGTGGACGATTTAATTCAATAACAGATTTGGTGGAGTTTGATTGTAACTCATCCTATTTTAGTGAGATTTACTAGATTTATCTACCATAATTTATTATTGTATGGACTAATGTACCCTCCATTTGGCTAATTCGAATTATTTACCAGCAAATAGGCAGGATTAATCTCAGCCATCTACATCAATTTATCTACGGCTTGGATCTGGTCCTACGTACTCACATAATAGGGGTCCTATATAACCTCCCCTATATATATATATATATATATATATATATATTAATATTTGGCTACAAAATATATATTTATTTAATTTAAGAAAATATTTTATTATTATGTAATTTATTATTATAACATTTATATTGTATAATAATATGTATTAAAATTTTAAATAATTTATAACAATTTGCTAGTAGAGAAATAAAAACGCAACATTGAACATTACAAAATTAGTAAAAAAACTATTAATAATACAACCACAATAGACATAAATAAATTACAAGATGATAACTATTTAATTATAGGAATTGCTGCATTCCTCCCACAAATGATCAATTAATGCATTTCGAAGTGCGATATGAGCTTCTTTATCCTTCATTATTTTATGCCGAGCAATAAATTATTGAAATCGGATATTATCTTCCACCACCATCTCTACATCCGGTTGTCATTTCTATCACATCTTGAATTGGTGCATCAAGATCACGTTAAGTCCTCGACAATCATGTTGTGCATTATTACAAATGCAAGAAACTTGATAATCCAATATATTATAAATAATAATATAAATCTAAATAAATAGATTTATTTAAATAATTATATACTTGTGTAAAATAAATAAAAGTACTAAAATATACAATTAAATTTTATTAAAAACATATATATATATAATAACAAATTAATGTTATTCAGAAAATATAGAATTAAATGATGTATTTAATTCATATTTTTCTATCAGATACCTTCAAAACTGTTAAAAAACACAAATGGATAACTTTAACAAATTAAAAAGAAAAGATAACGTAAGTGAATAGTGCTGCGTCAAATTTGACGCAACACTGTAGATGGCTCTACTTTAGCGCAAAAAATAGCGCTGCCTTGGAAGAGTAATCTTTGCTCTATTTTGAAGTTTCCAAGTGGATTAACGTATGGTTGGAGTTGCTCTCAGACACAAAATATAAGTACTAATAAAACTTTATATATAATTGGGTTTACACCTATCAATGACCGTTATCATAACTTAGTATTATTAAATATCTGTGATTTTGCGTCCAAAAATGACAATATTCTAATCTGATGATACAAAGATTACAAGGCATTGAACTTATAGGGTTCGTATAGTAGTGTTTTCATTCAGATTTTCCATTTTAAAAATTGAGATTCTTGAGTTGTATTAGTTTTGGGTGAAGTTGAAAATATGTTTGGTAGAAGTGCAAATATTGAGTATATAAGTTTAAAAATGAGACGATGTTTGATAAAATATTTTTAATAATGAATTTTTGCTCGAAAGTACATGATAGAAGGAAAATTTTATTTGGAGGCATTTCAAAAATATATTTTCCATATCCTTTCAAAAAAATAAATTATATTTTCCATATATTTAATGAGTTTTATTAGTTGGCAAGATGGATATATGATGATGTGATGGTGTTGATGAGATTGAATTAGGAGAATATGTTTCGAACAGGTTTGAAAATTGTGGAAAAAAATGGATGTTAATTTTTCCAGAGATAATAAATATTTGGAAATGTGTTTTTCTCATCAAACAAAAATGTTTCTATTTTTATGAATAATATAAAACTGGAAATAGGGGTTTGAATATGATAACATGCCCATAAATTTCAAGTATAAACAAGAATAATTATTGATGACAATTATCATTCAATGACTTATGTTATGAGCTCCAAAACCTTAGGAAATGTGACACTAAAGATGAACACAGGAAGGTATAAGGAATGACTCCCCAAAATAAAAATAAAAATTGTATTTCATATGCTTTAACATTTGTATCATAACAGTGGTTAAGGCTCTAAAGGGTTCGACCCCATCACCCCTCACCCCTCACCTCCCAAGATTCATACTAAAAAACATTTGTGTCATAACCAATAGCATCTAGTTTATTACTTATTATAAGTTATGGATTGTGGTTGAGTCAATTTATGATTTGAAAACATTAACTCACTAATCCGCCAATTAGAGCATAATTTTAATTGAATCGATTGGTTGGGGTAACCTCACTTAAATTACAATAATTAGAGAAACAGAGAATTCCATCACACAACAATGTAAGTTTCAAAAACTTGTCTCAACTCAAATATTAAATTTATGCAATAAAATGATAACAAACCAAATAATTGTGTCAAAAAAATAATGGATCATAAAGTGCATATATCTATATATCTTCCTCACCACAATGCCAAGATAGGTCATGGGTGCAAAAAAACAAACTGGCTGTAAGCCTAAACAAAGTTTCATGTCTGAAGGATGTGTAAGCTCTTAATTCTGATTTCCAGTCCCATGAATAGTTGACAACCTTTGCACAAACAGATCAAACTCCTCATCCCTACTCAGCATGCTTATTCTTACATACTCTGCATCGCCTCCGAACCGCTTTCCACTTCTTGTCAGAATCTTGTGCTCTCTAAAGAGCTTCTCACAATCCACACCCTCTTTGCATTTAATCCATGCAAAACCTGTCAACAATCACAAAAATATATGGATAAATGTCATATGTTTCGGATTTGATCTCCTACATAATTATAAGGGAAGATAAAAAAATACAAGCAACATTAATGTTTACGGGTTAATTACAAAAACTACCCTTGAGATTTAGCTTAATTACGAAAACAATCCAGTTATCTTTCAACATTAACGTTTAACTGGAATTTTTTGTAATTAGGCTAAACCTCAGGTAATTTTTGTAATCATCCCATGTTTAAATGTACAAGTTTTTTATTAGTTCCACTTACCAGGATATGTTTCAGTGAATTCATTGGTGAAATTGCAGTACTGATTTGGAAATTTAGGGACGTAAAAGAGTTGGTTGTTCTTGACAACATTTCTTAATTTCTTCCACCTTTCAGCCATGAGTTGATGGCTGTGTTCGAAGAAATTATCCAGGTCGCGTGGCTTTTGTCTCTGGCAGCTTAGAGAAATGATTTCCAGGATATTGGCAGCTCTGAGTTGTGCTTCTTTTGAAACTCCAATTGTGTTGATTTCAATGAATTTCACCATCTTTCTAGCAATATTTTCGTCTCTAACAACTGCCCATCTTTACATGGATATTAAAAAACAAAAACAAACAAACAAACAATTAGTAAAGATTAATAAGATAAGGGATAATTTCAAAAACTGCCCCTAACGTTTAGTCTAATTACAAAAAACTCCAGTTATACCCCTTATTACAAACACCTCCTTGAAGTTTTTATTCCCTTAACAAATACTTCTCATGAGTGTGGTGCAATTTATATAAGGGATATTACAAAAACTACACTTGAGGTTTGGGGTAATTATGAAAAAACCCACATAAGTTTCAAAATTACAAAAAAACTCATGGTGTTTGATTCTGTCTTAAATGCAAGGGGTAACTATAATATTTTTACATATGTAAAGGGAGTGTTTGAATAAAGGGGAAACTTCAAGGGGGTCTTTATGATTTTCAAAAACCTCTGAATTTTTTTATTAGCTCAAACCTTGGGGGTAGTTTTTGTAATTATCCCTAGAAACAAATATGAATGGCGTATTTAAAATTTTGAAATATAGCTGGGTTTTTTTGTAATCCGATTGAACCTCAAGGATAATTTTGTAATTAATCTCATAAAACTAGATGCTACCTTCACTATTCAAACTCAAATAATAAATGAAACATGTACCCGATTCTTGATCCTGCGTGTCCCGTGCATTTGGAAACAGTGAACAGCATAATATCATGATCTGCAGGAGAAGTAATGGCTGTGTATTGAGGCCAGTAATAAGCAAGATCATGAACAACCATCCCTTGGGCTCGATTAACAACAGGTTTTCTGATAACACCATCAGGGTTGTTTGGAGATGTCACCATTTCTATGTATGGTCCATCCTTGTCAAAGCAACGTGCATCGCCCGACCATTTGTAGAGTTGTGACCGCAGAAAATCGGTTATTTCAGGATATGACTGCAACAAAGCTCCCAAGAATTGAAATTTAGCAACAAGTCTAATGATCACATGTTTGTATTAGTAAAAGTAAGGGTTAATTATAAAAAACACCCTTGAAATTCAGTCTAATTACCAAAAGACTCAGTTGTCGTTCAAACTTACAAGTATTCCCATAATATTTGTTTCTATTTTACAAATTTCACCCACAAAGCGGTGTTTGTGATACTTTGAAGGGGTATTTGAAGTTCTGAAAGATAAGTGTATATTTTGTAATTAAGCTAACTTCAAGGGCAGTACTTGTAATTTAACCCTGATAATTTAGAAATCCAATCTGTCAACATGAATAAACATGTCCTCAAGTCAGGACAGGGTATATATTATTCATTGTCTAGTAACACTATAAATATTTTACATTTCCCATGTTACTATGTTTGTCCTGTCAGGTGATCTTCAACATTAAACCAACAAAAATCTCAGCTGAAGACAAGGTTTGTCCCATGGCAGTTGAAACCTTATTTTATTTCTTTTGCAAAGTTGACTCCAATTACAATACTTCAAGATCTACATACTCTTAAATTAATTCCGAAATTTCATAAGTCAAACCAAATACTAAGCGCGAAAATTACGAATTACGCTAAAATTTCAGGACTAATAAGGCTCACCGAGTAGTATGGAGCTGCTGAGACAACGCTGACCGGATTCGGGTCGTTTAGAGAATCAGAAAGGGCATACAATGCAGCAAGAATTAGCTGACTCGATCCTGTTCCGACGATAATGTGTCGATTTTCAGTTATGGCGTTACCAACATTTTTGTGCAGAGTTTTTATTTCTTCCTCAAGTTTTGGCTCCAGAAACCAACACAAGTTTTTCATGTTGGCGAAATAACTGAGAGATTGAAATACAGGGATTGTGACACTGTATTTCTGGCCAACTTCTTTCCAGTAAGACTCATACATTGTTGGATCACCACTGTCACATGAAAAAAATATTAAAAAAAAAACGATTATATTGGTATAAATTGCAATATTGTAAATCCACCATTAAAACAGAGATATATGTAGAATTAATTCAAAGGATATTTACATATGAATAAAAGTGAAATTGAAAAACATACTGATCAAGATTGATAATGGGTTGAGGCTGATGGCCATTGTCTGTGGCTTGAGGAACAGGAGAAACAGATGAAGCTTTTGGGCTTTTGGACACTATGTATTTGCCACACATATTTCTTCTTTTTTTTTTGTGCTAAACTTTTAATTCTGAAACTAATTTTGCTCTGTTAGGGTACACAAAGAATCTAATAAACTCTCTGTTTTTTTCATGACTGTTTGGTTCAATATTTATAGGCCACCATTGCATAATATATTCGGAAATATAGTTTTCTTTCCCTAGATATAACTTAGTTACCTTAAGATTAAAATAAATTAATGGAAAGGACTTACTTTAACTCACAGAATCTCCTTGTTTTGTTATTTTCCTACTTTGATATGTGCCCTGAATACTTAAAAAACATGGTAATATTTTGATGTGTGACAAATTGTGGTTCATTAATAACAAAAGGCAAAAAAAAAAAAAAAAGGATAGACTGAATATGCTGCAACTCCTATAAGTCTCCACAAATTCAGGAGTCAAAAGGATTTTAGATAAGTAAGAAATTATCAAGGATTTCTGGTAATTGATATCAGTTACCAGTTACCATGTCATCGGAGAGAAGTAATTAAAAGTTATCCGATCAATTACCTATTTATTCGAAGTGTCGACATTTGGAGAATTGTAAATTTGCATACAGACAAGGGTTGCCCTAGGGGCCCCAACATTGATGTAACAATATTTATTTTCATTAATTGTTAAATCAATTTTATTTAATCCGTTAATTTTTTACTAAATTATTTTTTGTTGAGATACTTATATTATAAAGTATATACTACGAAATCAGAATGGGGATAAAAATAGAAGATATGCTCGATTTAGTTGCATAAGAAAACAGAACATGTTGGAGGATTTTCGAGAAAATATGATATCTTCTTGATATATCGCTATTTACACTAGATTTGAAGGGATTTTGCTGGAATTAAACTTATTACGTATAAGCAAGCCAGAGCTGCAAGATAATGTGAAAGGTAATGTTCACGTCTAACTTAGGGGTGGCAAATTATGCGATCGCAGCTATCGGGTCAATCAATAAGAGTCAACCCAATAAAAACTAACTTAAATCCCGCTTGATAAGCTTAACGGGCTGAAAAATACTAGCCCAAACCCTACACGATAAAATACGATAGCCCAAGCACGACCTATTAAGCCCGATAAGTAACTCTTTTATATTTATTAATTATTACTACTTTTTTGGCCCATTTGACCGACTTAGATCGTTTGTCTGTTAAACCATTTACCAATACAATATAATATTGTCTTTTCTTCTAGAATTTATCATATATAAAGCCCTTTAGAGAGTTAGGTTTAGAAAATAGTAGGTAAAAAGGATATGAAAGACTCCAAAAATTGGCTCTACATTGAAGAGCCTCTTATGTTCCTCCTAACCAAAAGAGGGACATGATAAGCCTCAAGAAGTGGCAGAGCCACATATGAGGTCAGGCCCCCACCCCCAAATTTTTTAAATTTTTTTTAGTTAAAATTTTTAAATTTTTTACTACACATTTATTGAACTTTTTTCACCCTCAACCCAAACCATTGATCAATAAAATTTGTTATGGACCACACAACACAAGCTCATTGCTATTACTTTGAAGTTTGAATAAATTATCGTATGGCCTTGATATATATCATAACATTTTAAATAGATTGTCTGCTATTAAATATTGAAAAGCAAATTCCTCGAAAATTTAGTAGATTCATGTATAAATTATTTTTGTGATACGCAAGAGAAACGCTATAAATTTCAATTTACTAGAATCGTAATTATATATTTTGGATGCTTAATGATAAGTATTGACGTTGTATTTGATGCATATATGAAATAGATTTTGAATTTTCGTATTATATAAATAAATATTTGATATTCTAATTGTTGGCCACCCTAATGTCGAATCATGGTTCCGCCCCTACCTCTAAGGCCTCAAAGAAAAAAAACTAAAAAGAAATTATGAGTTTACAAACTCTGATATGGAATGTGAGGGGATTTTTGATGCAAGTAGAAGTGTGAACAAGGATACAACCCACCTTGTACGTTGATTCTACACACATGTCATAAGAGAGATAAGAATTGAGAGAATCTTCTGAAGTATTTTTATTCAATAATCAACCACCCTAAAAATAATAACAAAACAAATATTTATAGGATTATCCTACAACAATAAAACTCCTAGCTATTGAAAACTCTTAAAAAATAATAAAATAATCTCGATAGATAATAAGATATCTTTATATATTATCTCCATCAGTATTGCTAATACTCCCATTCTTAATCAAGCTCACTACCTTTGTAGAACTCACAAAGTCGTGATTTTGGCTATCTTAGAGCCTATGACCACTTCTAATTTTCCTATTTTCTGTAGACAGATAGGTTTCCAGCATGGTCTGTCTAACAAATCGAATAAGATTTAGGTTTTTTGGAGTTCTACAATGACTCAAACTCTCCTTGATTGTAACCAGGTCATTCACATTGAATTTCCCCCCTTAATTTCATTTCATCATTCCAAGCTTCTTTTGGTATGCTAAAAGCACTAGGCTTGAGAAAAGACTTATGGTTTGCCCATTCTGTTTCCTCCATTCCCTAGTTTGGTGTGTGTTGGGGGGTTTATTTGATTGTTTCCTTCATCCTGGAGAAACAAATGGTAGTACCTCTAATAGAAATCTTGACATGAAAGATCTTGGTCATATGGTTAGTGATTGTGGTTGGTTGATTCCGGTTTTGAGTAGAGTTGTCAAACGGGCAGAGCCAAAGAAAAAAATCAGGTTGGGTAAAATAGTGATCGAACCGCTATTTTTGGAGCACAACTTGGCCCAACCTATGAAAATCCACATTTTTGGTTGACTGTTCCGACCTGGTGTTTTGGGCTCAGCCTTTTTTCTGGACCGATAGAGGCTGAGCCGGTGGGACGCGCTCATTTTGACAGCTCCAGTTTTGAGGGACATGTTATGCATACTTGGGTCAAGAATAGCTTACATGAAAGGCTTGATAGAATTTTTCTTAACTCCAAATGGCACGATTTGTATCCTACATATAGTGTTTCGCATTTTCCTAGAGTTATATCGACCATGCTCTCATTATTGGAAGCTCTCTTTACTGTTCTAATCCTCCTCCTGTTTTTAAGTACATGGAAATGTGGGCCAGGCATTGTTCTTTCCTTTTGTCGTGGAAGAGGCTTGAAATGATCCTAAAAGCTTTCATAATTTAGTTAATCTGCACCACAAACTCATTAGGGTCAAACATAAATTAAAATGGTGGAACAAATAGTGTTTGGTAATATTTTCTCTAACTTGGACAAAGCTGAGCTTAAAGTGATTAATGCTGAAAAGTTGTATGATAATGACCCTTCACCTACTCACTTCACTTCTCTGAATCATGCCATTGTTGAGCTTGTTTTTGTCACCAAGATAGATGAAGACTTTTGGCATCAAAAATCTTCTTGTAAATAGATTGTGGAAGGGGACAAAAATACTAAATTTTTTCATGCTTTAACTAAGCCAAAAAAAAAGAAAAAAACTTAAGTCTAGGATTCTTAGCATTGAGGATAATGGTATTACTCTTACGTCTGATTTGATATTTGAAAATCATGCATCTTCTATTTCTTTGATTTCATCGCTAAAAATACTCAGTGTCCTGACTTTGTTTGCCCCTTCCTCATTCCTACTCTCCCCACTCATGCGGACCTTAATGGTTTATGTGCTCCTTCTTCTGAGGAAGAGATGAGGCAGATTTATTTTTCTCACTTATCCTGGTAGTCTGCAAGAGATGATGGTTTTTTTGTACACTTGTATCAAGCTTGTTGAACTATTATCAAATCTAATGTGGTGGCTAATGTGCATGATTTTGTCAAAGGCTAGCGCCTTCCCAAAAATTACAGTTCCACTACTGTTGTCCTCATCCCTATGAAACCTAATCCTATGGCTTGGCGCGATTTTAGGCCCATCAATTCCTAGGATGTATCTAATAAGATCATTAACAAGATCCTTAACAAAAGACTTGCTTCCCTCATTCCCTTCTTTATTTCCCCTAACCAAAGTGGTTTCATCAAACATAGGATTATTAGTGATAACATTCTTCTTGCTCAAGAAATCATCCATTCTATTAATGCCAAAACTGAACCTAAAAATGTTGCCTTCACGTCAGACATAGCCAATGCTTATGACAAAATCCAATGGCAATTTCTCATTTCATGTTATCTAGTATGGGCTTCCTTCATTTATAATGTTATATGATATTATTGTTTCTCTATCCTTGTGAATGGCTAGTCGTATGGTTTCTTTAAGTCGGTATATTATTGAGATAGTTGTAACCCACTTGTCTCTTTCTCTTTTTCATATTAGTTCTTTGACTTTCTCTCTAGGGGTTGGATCATTTATTTCTTAAGCATCGACAAGTTTTATAACTCTCGGGGTGGTCCGCCTCTCTCGTCTCTCATTTCTCATATGGTGATGACATTGTAATCTTTTTCAATGGCGGTGACTCTATTTACACCACTTAGATGATTTCTTGACTTTTTCTTGTGAGATATATGTGCAATCCATTAACAAAACCAAAAGCTCTCATTTCTGAAACAAAACCAAACAAAGTATCGAAAAACAACAAATACAAGTATGAATCCAAAAACAAAGCAAAAGCAAATACTACAAGTACCCAAGATATCCCGACCATTCAGAAGCTCGTCAAACAAACCATTCACCCTATAGGCCTCCACAAGCCCCTTGCGGGGGGCGATAGTAGTGCAAGAAGTCTTAGTCTTAGAGGCTCACTCATTAGGAATATCGTAGTCGATATCCTCAAGAATAAAAAGTCCTCCTTCCGAAACTCTAGGGTAGGAGAGAACCTGTTAGAGAATTACATTGGTAACGAGAGAAGAAATAGAAAAATCTCACCTGAGTCTTCTTAGCGAAGAACAAAGAATGAAATCCTCGCAAGTAGTAGGTGGAAAACCCAACTTATTCATAACATACTCATAACCCCTTATGCACGCATAAGATTGAGGAGTCACTTCACCGACACACAACCTAAAAGACTTAAGAAGCGTGACTAGGAAAAGATCAGGTGGAATGAAGAAGCCGGTGGACAAGCTATACAAATAGACAGTGATATAGGCCACATGGCCCATGAATTTTACTAATTTAAATTAGAGACTTGTGGGTCATATGTATTCTTGTTAATATATTTAAATCAATTTTACTCTTTTCTATTCATAAAAATGGAAACTGAATTTCTTAGTTATTGTTTGCTAGTGTATATTGAAAACAAAATTGCATATCTTTTTATTATAGATTCAACTGTAGATGATTTTTTGTGATATGTAAGAGAGTCACTCTATGTTTTAATTATGTATTTTATAAATATTTACTAATGAATATTAATATATTTTTTGTTGCAAATGTAATATATTTAAACTTTATTATTTTGTATGTATATCTATATATAAATGTGATGTTTTTTTAACTATTGGCCCCCCTTAATATAAGTTTTGGCTCAGTCACCCAGGGTGCGAGCCTATACTTGGGACCGAGAGCCAACATGCACAAAGTCAAAGGCAACTATAAATGCTCCTCAACCTACGAAGACACTTAAAAAATGCGAAAATCCAAAAACATAAAAAAATCATAAAAACACAAACCAATATTTTCGACACACCCGATCAAGAAATTATTAGAATTAAAACCTCCACAAAAGTCGAACATAACTATTACAACTCAAAAAATCCCCAAAAATCGTAAGACAAAACCCTGAATCTACACAAAATAATTTCTAAAAACTTTTCCAAGTATTAGTTACAATTACATAGCAATAAATTAAAAAAAAAGTGTGAAAACTTACCAATAGCTATGTGTTAATCTCTAACCCAACGAAGAAATGTGAAAAAATGAAGAGCTCCTTCAAAACAGTGGACGTTCGAGCGATGGAGAATTGAGAAGAGAAAGAATTTGAAAAGAGAGAAAATTTTGAGAATAGGCACTAGCGAGAGAATGAAAAAGACATGAACGCGAACTTTATCGGAGAAACAGGACGTATTGTTTGAACTCCCCAAAAATAGCGCGAATTAAAGAAGGTAAATAATAACTTACTTTTTACACTCAATCAAAATGACAGAAATATCCTTACTGGAAAAATCGAAATACATAAAAAATACACCTTTGACTTTGTTGATTTATATCTATTAATAACTTGCCTAAAATAATGGGATTAATCTGAATCATCCAAAATATGAATCCAGCGGCTATAATAAATTCCCACGGTCTCATATAAGGGGGTGTCCCATCTGAACCAAATCATATATATATATATATATATATTTATTGGGGACAAAAATGGTATTTAATTAATTAATATATAATTTATTTTATATATGTTTATTTAATCTTAATTTTTAAATAGGCTCTTAATAAATAAACCGGCCTAATGGTGTCCGGTATGGCTCATAGTCCAATTTTTCCTACGCGGACTGGCCCATAGGCACCATATCTCCTACACGGCCCAAAAGGCCTATCTCCTAAGTATAAAAGTCCTTCCTATTATCCGTAAGTTAATTAATTCATAATTCTCTTATGTATTTATTATACAATATTCATTCTTGTTTATTCTCTCGTTCATCGTGCTTAACTTGAGCATCGGAGGGACCTCCTTGGGATAACTGTTCGCCTATTTTTATAAGCTTCACCGCAAGTGTACGGATCAGTTTATAGAATAGGGTTTGCAAGGTCGAATCCACGAGGGATTAATAAATTTAGTGTACTAAGTATTGGATTATAATAGTCTATTTTTATCTAAACTATCGAAATTTGAAGGTTTGGTTTTATTACTACTAAGCGAAATTAATCCTAAAATAACAAAGCAAAAAGCGATTAAAAAATCAAGTATGAATGGATGGATTCTGGGTTATGGTTTCAATTAATATCCCACTTTTATGCTCGGAGTTAAGCAAACCCGAGGTTAAACGTATTCTTCTCTATAGACCAATCACCAAAGTAATTTACCCCTCTCTCGAGATGTATGTAAAAGCGTTGATTGAAATATCTATGTTAGCATCTCTACTCAACATGAGATATCCACTCCCAAAAGTTCAAAAGATTAAAAGATCTCACAAATATTCACGGACTTCTCAATCATGCAATCTATTTGTGTCAAGTACTCAAGATCTAGTATTGAAACTCATCGATTAGAATTATGAATCAATACATCAAACAAGTTTAGATCAAAGGCCTTTTGATAAAACAAGAATTAAAGCGAAAGTACTTGAATAGAGAAAAAGAAAACATTAACTTCAATTACCGTTAATCATCACATAAAAGTGTTTATTAATCTACTCCCATGCAGGGAATCACAAGAGTTTTAGCCAGGACATTGAAAATAAACAATTCATAGACAAATTATCCATAATCAAAAATCTAACTAATTGAAATACGATCACGATGGAATGAGTGACTGGGGATGGCGGCGATCTCGATCTATCTTCAATCCTCGAAGGTGTGGTTGCGGTCTTGATCAATCTCTCGAAGTTTCCGATGGAAAAGCTTGCTCTTTTCTCACGGTTTCTAGGGTAAAAATCAGCGTGTCCTCGTTAAGTGGCCGCCCAAGGTCTATTTGTACTTCGTTGGTCGAAACCTAGTTGAAATTTGACAAACTCTGTTTTTCCAGCGACCGCAACGGGCAGTACCCTTTAACCTTGACCGTCTTTGGGTCTGCAAACCTTTGTAGTCTTTCTTGAGAGGAGAACGCAGGCGTGCCAATATGGCCGGGTGCCGTGCCCTAAACCGCACCTCGGGTAACCTTGCTTGGGTCGAGGCACGGGCTGTCTTCAGAGGGCACGCCACTGCCCGTGCTCACACAACAATACGCCCATAGACTCTTTTTCCGTTTCTTGCCCGGTTTCGTCCAACTTCTTCTCGACTCGACTCCAAACTTCGTCACTTGTGTCAAGTATTGGCGGTTGCAATGCTCGAATTGTTGCCACTATGCCACAAATATAGATAAATTCCTACAAAACGAGCAAAGCGTAATCGATTCCACAAAACAAGAATACTACCCGATTTACTTGTATAATGCATGCATATTCCCACATTCTAGCCAATATTAAGCCCCAAAAATACATGCAAAAATACCAGTCAATCAAACCCCCAAACTTAAAGCTGTTGTGAGGTCGGTCAACACTTTATAAACAAGACAACACAATTGGGGACGGAAGAGCAACTCAAGAACACCGCATCACAATTCATGTCATCTATCCATAAACATCAAGCATAAACCAACCAAGTTTCAAATAGTTAACACGGAGCACAAGTCTATTAAAATCATGGTAAAACACTTCAAATCACGCCTCTCAAGGATAAAGTGTATACTCTACTCACTAGAATAATAAGGGACGTGTATTAACTCAAATCATATCAATGTTGAAGAATTACCATATCTTTAAATCGTCTCACATCTCACCACTTGTTTGTATGCAATTCACAAATCGAAAGGACTTTGTTTATGGTTGTAATGAAGGCTCTTTGGTTAAGGTAGGGAAATATGGATAAAGTGACTCAACTCAGCGTATAGATTGGTAAGCACATCGTTTTTTCTCAAGCAGATATTCTAATACCAACCAATTATGTACTCCCAATCGCCTTATATCTTATCACCTCTCTATTTCTCCTTTATTTTTCATACACATCAATCTCTTTCGCCTTACATCACAATTTCAGCCTAATTCTAGTACATGCCGACTCACTTTTTCATCGCTTTTTTTTTTGTTGTTTTTTCCCCCAATTTCACTTTCTTGTTTGTGAGTATCCTCCATTTTCTCCTTTTCTTCTTTTATTCCCAATCACCTATCATACAAACTAGTTTCTAACTTCTCGATATCCCTTCATTCAATCATTTATTCTATCCTTTACTCAATCTTTATACGCTTAAGTTTAGGATAACGAGATATATCAATTTAAGTTCTAAGGCTTGAAATGTGGCTATCAAAAAATCGGGAAATAGGCTCAAGTTGGCTAACTAGGAAAAATCAAATATCATAAGGTAGGCAAAAAGGCTTGAAAGGCTTAACAAAAATGGCCTAAAATCATTTTCATGAATGCATACAACATGTGACCTTGGCGGAGATACGAGCAAGTTCTAGAATTCAAATCAACATGAATGACACACTCGAGCAAACAAGGCGCATATGATGAAAGCGATGAAAGGCTCAAAAGCTCCACGAGGCTTGTAAGTGCATAATTAAAAGCATTTTAACCATGATCCCAATAAGCACATGCTCCATATTAATTATTCTCAACCCGATCAACTCACTCTCAACATCGATTCAAAACAACATGAACTAATCCGCAAATGCTCCCAAGATCAAGACCTCAATCAAAACACACAAACACACAATAGCGGTCAACTCACTCCCTAACTACTAGGAAAGCAATAAACGTGCTAAAGCGATAAACATGCTAAAACATAAAAAAAAATCAAACATCTAATGCTTGCACACTTTATATGATATGCTCTACATGCAACTAAATGAATGCAAACGCCACACCCGTCAATAAAATTACTCCTCTCCCCCAAACTTGAATGAAATTATAGCGCATAAAAGAGAAGGTATAATTTCAAAGAAAAGTGTGGATAGGACCTGGATTCGTGGGGGTGGCGGCGGGTAGTGGCCCAGGAGATATGCCATTCTCGATTCGTAATCTTGCTGCAATATCTCCGACTCCATTTTGCTCGTGTGCTTGGTTCCACAAGCTCTGCATATGGTACCTTTGATCTTGGACTTCTTGGTAAGCACGAAAATCACTCTATCTTTGGCGCAAGCTTTCCTCAAATGCACGCGAACTGTCGTGATCATCGGCCCCCACGTTCTCGCCTTGGCGAGCTCTGGAATATCGTTGTCCCTGTGGGCCGCTCGATCAAGCTTCCTGTTGGAAGTCTTGCTCAAACCCCCTCTCCTGTCTATCATACTCCTGTGCCTCCATGGCCAAGTCTTCTTCATCGAACAACCCCTATCCTTCGCCTCTTTCGCGCGCCAAACCCTGCATGACTACGATATGCTCCTCGTCTGGCTTGATTGATTTGGTTATCAATTCTTCTTTGTGAGTGCGGGTTAGGAAGGGAAATGAAGGCCCGACTTTTGTTGAAAACGAGAGGATATTCTCCTCATTATTGATGATCTTCATGGTGAGAAGCGCTCATGTTAATGCTTCGGCTACCCGCTAATGGTTCCATGCGGCTTATGTCAACCCAAAATGTTGTGCGATTGGGGTTATCATTCCCAATTAGTATTTTCCCACTTCATGTCATTGTTGCGTAGATGGCGTGTTCCACAAAGTATGCCGCCATGTTATAAAGTGCGATTGAGCATACACCAAAGTAGGTATAGCTCTCTCGCTTGCATACCCCCATTGTTGTGCGGGGCGAACACGAGAATGGGCCGTTACTTTTTGAATGTAACGGAATATGGGGTTGCGGAGTGAGGAATCCTTGGAGGTGCGTCTTGCGTATTGCATGAGCCACTGTGTCGGGAGTTTGATCAGCAATCGCGAGAAAAGCACGCGAGTCATAATTTGCGGCCGTTCGGTATGGGCGTCCGATGGTACCCCAAAAATTTGATTAAGTTCGGCAATAGTGACGGTTCTCCATTAGTTGCCCAACTTGGCTGGATTTCGAGGCTCACTCATTGGTCGTCTTTGCCGTGACATGAGCAGTCTTAAGAACTCTGGTGTGAGTGTCTTGTAGGTTGGCCACACGCCCTTGCATAAATGCGGTCCATCCAACTCGATCAAACATTTGCCATACCTCCTCGTGTATCCGAGGAGCTCGGGTACATTCGTCGTCGGTATAGCGTGTAGGTGCGAATGAGCGATGGATGAGCGGTTCCATTTATCCGATTTCGTTTTCATCAATAGTGAGCCGTGAAGCCTCGGGGCTGTCCGGGTGTGGTGGCGCTCGGCGGCGCGGCTCCCCAACCTCGTCTTCCTCGGTTTGGTCGTGGTTCAGGCCATGTTTTCAATTTAGTACACAGCAAAACAATCGTGAGAATCCATACTTGCCAAGTAAAAACAAACAATGAATTAATACAACAATTTCACTAGAAGTATAGGAGCTCATCATCAACAATTCGATTATAATCAAGCGTTCAATTCACATAGCAATATAATTGCGAGAATCTAGCCCCTAACCTCACAAACAATCTAACACAAGTATAATTCATCAAGCAATCAACTAAATTCATCACAATTCAACAACCCACCAAGTGTTCGATAAAAAGCCCCATAGAGAATTTCAATTAAAAATATGGCTAAAGTATCACACAAGCATCATATATCAACCCTGTTCATAATCCTCAAGCAATTTGACATAAAATTTTCAATTCATACCTTAATTTTCGAGAATTAGAAGAGAGTTGGATTGTTGAAACCACAGGTGCTATCTACCCCAAATCCTTGCTTCAAGCAAATTCAAGCGGGTAATTTGTGTTTAGAGTAGTGTGGGAGGTGAGTAGTGATGATATCTAGAGTGAATTTTCGAAAAAATTTTGGAGGGGAGCTTTTTCTTGCTTGTCCGTGCGTGAAGAAAATTTTGTGAAGAAAGTAGACCCACCCAGTCGGTTTTAAGCCTTCCCAGGCATGAGCAGGCGTGCTCATTCGGCACGGGTCGCCCGTCTTTGTGGGCCAAAAGATTGCTCAAAAAAACCGCCTTAGGAGCACGGGCCGTGCCAAATGGCACGGGTGGCCCGTGCTAGGCCCGAACTTTGGAGTCTGAATCTTTGGAAAGAGGCACCGTGTCCATATGGGGGTTGCCGTCTTTGAGTCAAACCTTGTGTTCGATTTTTTTTTTTTTTTTAACAAGGAAAAACCCAAAAAAATCTAACCTATGGAAGCAAATAAATCCTATCTTAGAAAAGGAAAAAAACAAATTAAGAAACATGGGAAGAAATAAAACAACAAAACCATTGGGTTGCCTCCCAACAAGCGCTAAATTTAACGTCTATAGCTTGGCGCTGTTTAGTTGATCATGGCTCTAGCAATGTGAGGCGTGTCACTTCCTCTTTTTGCTCTCGGCTCAAGTAATGCTTGATTCTCGGCCATTCACCATGAATGTCTCCCCATCTCGGCTCAATAGCTCCACTATTCCGGAGGATTTAACACTTTCTTTATCACAAACGGCCCGACCATCTAGACTTAAGCTTTCCCGGAAAGAGTTTAAGACGTGAGTTAAACAAAAGGACTTGTTCACCCGGTAAAAACTCCCTCTTCTTTATCATTCGATCGTGCCATCGTTTGGTTCGCTCCTTGTAAATCCGGGAATTTTCATAGGCTTCATCCCGGAATTCCTCCATCTCATTCAGGTGCAAGAGCCTCTTTTCACCCATTTTGCTTGGAAGTCAAAATTCAACTTCTTTCTGACCCAAAACGCCTTATGCTCTAATTCGGCGACAAGTGACACGATTTCGAAGACTAAGCGTCACGGATGATGTGCCCAAGGGTGTCTTGTATGCAGTCCGATATGCCCATAGTGCGTCATCTAGCTTCATGGCCCAATCTTTGCGATTTATGTTCACTGTTTTCTCTAAAATCTGCTTAATCTCACGATTGGCTACCTCTGCTTGTCCGTTTGCTTGCGGATGGTATGCTAATGCCACCTTGTGCTTAACCCGTCTTCGCAAGTAGAGTGCTCATTAATTTATTCACAAAGTGTGACCCCCCGTCGCTAATCAAAGCTCTCGGGGTTCCAAACCGAGTGAATATATTTTTCTTCAGGAATTTGAGCACTACTCGCGCATCATTGGTCTGAGCCGGAATAGCTTCAACCCGTCGAGATCGTGTTCCATGCAAGTAGAATGTATTGATAGCCCGACGAAGATGGGAAGGGGCCCATGAAGTCGATCCCCACACATCGAAGAGTTCAACTTCCATCACATTGGTCATTGGCATCTCATGTCGTCTCGAGATGTTTCCCATCCGCCGCACCTATCACAACTTTGTACAAATAGATAGCAATCGTTAGATAATGTAGGCCATATAATCCACTTTGTAATACCTTAGCCGCCGTCTTGACTGGGATCAAATGTCCTCCGGAAGGTGAAGAATGGCATTGCTTTGTAGAACTCCTCCCACTCTTCTTGAGGTACACATCGTCGAATGATGGTGTCGGCGCACCTCTTAAAGAAGCGGGGATCGTCCCACATGTAAAACTTGACATCATGGAGGAACTTCTTCTTTTGATAAGATGATAAATCCGGAGGCAAAACCCCTGCAACCAAATAATTAACAAAATCGGCATACCATGGGAATTTAGCTTGTAGCATCAGAAGTTGCTCATCGGGGAATTCCTCCTTAATTGCCTCCGTGATTTCTTTCTCCTCCTTCTTGTATTCTAGTCTGGACAAGTGATCGGCTACTACATTCTCGCAGCCCTTTCTATCCCGAATCTCCACATCGAATTCTTGTAGCAAGAGGATCCACCGAATCAGTCTCGGTTTGGCATCCTTCTTGTCAAACAGATATTTAATTGCCGCGTGGTCGGTGTGGACGATCGTCTTAGTCCCAATCAAGTAAGATCGAAACTTGTCGAATGCAAACACGATTGCTAGCATTTCCTTCTCAGTGGTAGTGTAATTTTGCTGGGCACTGTCTAAGGTTCTGCTCGCGTAGTAGATGGCTCTGAACATCTTGTCTCGTTTCTGACCCAAAACAGCCCCAACCGCAAAGTCGCTGGCATCACACATTAGTTCGAAGGGTTGACTCCAATCCGGAACTACTAGAATGGGTGCTGTCACTAAAGCCTTCTTCAGAATTTCAAAAGCCTGCAAACAATCATTGGAAAAATTGAAAGCAGTATCTTTTTCTAATAACTGACTTAAAGGTTTAGTGATTTTAGAAAAGTCACGGATAAACCTTCTGTAGAATCCGGCGTGTCCTAAGAAACTTCGAATGGCTTTTTCGTTTGTTGGAGGTGGGAGTTTCTCGATTGCCACAACTTTCGCTCTATCAACTTCCAAACCTGCAGAAGAGACTCGGTGGCCTAAAACAATGCCATCTCGTACCATGAAGTGGCACTTTTCCCAATTTAAAACAAGGTTAGTCTCCTCGCATCTCTGCAAAACTAGAGAAAGGTTATTCAAGCAATGGTCATATGAATCTCCAAACACAGAAAAATCATCCATGAAAACCTCCATTATTTTCTCAATGAAATCATGAAATATAGCCATCATGCATCTTTGAAAAGTAGCGGGTGCGTTACAAAGTCCAAATGGCATCCTGCGAAATGCAAAGGTACCATAGGGGTATGTAAAAGGTCGTCTTCTCTTGGTCTTCCGGGGCAATCATGATCTGATTATACCCAGAATAACCATCGAGAAAACAATAATAATCATATCCCGCTAAACGATCAAGCATCATATCAATAAAGGGAAGGGGAAAGTGATCTTTGCGAGTAGCATCATTCAACTTCCTATAATCAATACAAATTCTCCATCCGATTACTACTCTAGTCGCTATAAGCTCATCACTCTCATTTCTTACTACCGTCATCCCCCTTTCTTGGCACCACTTGTAGGACTTACCCAAGAACTATCGAAATAGCATAAATAATTCCAAAGATTCTAACCATTTTAAAACTTCTTTTCTAACGACTTCTTGCATTATAGGTTTAATCTTCTTTGATTTTGCACCGAAGGTTTGTAGACATCTTCCATTCTAATTTTATGCATCACAATCGATGGACTAATGCCTTTCAAATCGAAATTGACCAACCTATCGCCGACTTATGTTTTCGTAACACCTAAGCAATTTATCGAGTTGAACAAGTTAAAAGTGATGATACGATTACGGACTCGTGTTATTCGCTCCAGAATGCATATTTGAGATGCTCGGGCGGGGTTTGAGTTCTGGTTCGATTTGGCCTCTTCGGAAGGTAGCACGGGCCGTGCCATCTGCGCAGCTCCTTCAAAGATTCCCTTGACCTTAGGCACGGGCTGCCGTCTTGATGAGCACGGCCGTGCCATCTGCGGCTCTTTCCAGCGTTCCTTCGGCCTTAAGCGCGGGCTGCCCGCCATTTGGCACGGCCGCGTCGATGCCGTCGTCGTTTTCGTCAATTTTTCCATCGGCCATACGCCGGCCTGGCGTGCTCAAGGGCACGGTCGTGCGTCCCACTGTAGAACCCATTCCGTGACGTTTTTTCAAATGTGTGTCCCTCTTGCGCTCCTCATAGTTCACTGCATATTATCCAAAGCACAAACACAATCATACAAGTCTTGGTTATCAATATCAATAGTCAAGTTCGATGTTGAACACGAATGTGTCAAACCAAACTCCAAAGTATCCAGAAACAATGTATGATCCATATTCATCAATGCAGGATTCAACTACGTCTATGAATTTACAAGTTTCCACCCCATCATGAAATTGAAGTGCATTATATATCGTAAATAGAACATGCTCATCATTAACCCGTAACGTGAGCTCTCCTTTGCACATCTATTAAGGCCTTCCCCGTCGCTAGGAATGGACGCCCAAGTATCAAGGAACGTCTTTATCTTCCTCCATGTCGAAACTAAGAAATCCACAGGGAATATGAATTTATCAACTTTGACAAGCACATCCTCGATGATTCCTTTGGATATGTGAGTGATCGGTCTGCGAGTTGTAAGGTGACCGTAGATGGCTTCACCTCTCCCAATCGAAGTTGCCGAAAATAGACAAGGGCATTAAGTTAATTCTCGCTCCTAAATCACAAAGTGCTTTCTTAAAAAACATCACCAATAGCACAAGGATAGTGAAACTCCCCCGATCTTTCAACGTGGTAGTTTCCTTTGGATTATTGCACTACACTCCTCTGTCCAGTTGAATGCTCGAAACTAGTCATCTTTCTTTTCTTTGACATAACATCCTTCAAGAACTTAGCATAATTGGGCATCCGCTCCAATGCATCTCAAAAGGAATGTTAATATGCGATTTTTAAAATATCTAAAAACTTAGCAAATTGTGCGTCTAACTTTTTCTTTTGAAAACGTTGGGGGAAAAGGAAGGGAATATTAAGTTTAGAAATATCGGGGTTAGAGGAAGATTTAAGCTTCTCACCACTTTTTGTTAAAGACGATGTTCCTCGGCTTGTTCCTTGCCTCAACCTCGCCATTTGCCTCGATTCGCATCACCGGGCGCATCGATAGTCGTGTCGGCAAGGCGCACTGGCTGGCCGTGCGGTGGCGCACGGCCGTGCCGTCTACGATTCTTAAATTTTTATTTTCGGCCCTCGTATTCGTTCCACTCCTCGGGGCGAATGGCTTTACACTGTTCTTTTGGGTTTACCTCGGTGTTGCTCGGAACCGGCCTTTTGATCACGCCCACCAATTATTGTAGCTATTTGACCAATTTGGGTCTCAAGATTCTTCATCAGGACCCCGGTTGGTGACATGGTTTTCGATCTTATCCATCTTTGCCTCATCCTTGTTGAACTGTTCCTTGTCTCGTTCATAAACGAGGTGAACATGTCTTCCATGGTTGATTTAGGATCTGCAGTAATAATTCCATTAGTCACATTAAACCCCGGTGGTGGTTGCATCACGTTCTTTGTGTTCGCATAGGAGAAATTTCCGTGGTTCCTTAGGCCCAGATGGTAATGAGTGGGATTTTGATTATTCCCGAAATTGTTGAAATTCCTGTTATTCACGTAATTTGCTTCCTCTATCGGATCTGAGAAAACTCCCCGATTGCACCCGTTTACCTCATTTGCTTTGTCAATGTACTCAATTGATTGGTCAAGACGGCCATTTGTCTTTGTCAACTCTTTATGGATCTGAATCGAAACTTGCTACCCTTTTCACGTTAGTCCTCTCGGAGGGCCACCGATAGCTATTCATGGCCATTTCCTCTAACAAGTTGAATGCATCTTCCTGAAATCTCGCGAGTAGAGCGCGCTCCCGCTGCAGCATCTACAAATGATCTCGTCTGTCCCATCAACCCATTATAGAAAAACAAAGTCTGCTGATCTTCGGAAATCCATGTTGCGGGCACCTCCTCAACAAATCCCGGAATCTCTCCAGGCCTCGTACAAAGGCTCGAGTCAAACTGCTGAACTGAGTGATCTCGCTTTTAAGTCTGTAGTGTCTTACTTGGTGGGAAGTATTTAAAACGAAACCTCGACTTAGCTCATCCCAGTTGTTCACACTCCCTGAGTTAGGGTGCCTGCCATTCCTAGCCTTATCCCTTAAAGAAAGGGAATAGGCGAAGACGTATAGCATCATCACCCCCCATTCATCTTGATAGTATTGCAAATTTGTATGAAATTCGCAAGATGAGAGTTAGGATCTTGATCGAAAAGCCCCCAACCCGTTCTCTGCTGTACCATCGAGATCGCGCTGGCTTTAGCTCAAAATTATTCGCATTGATCGGGACATTGGCAATGCCACCATAGTTGCGATTGATTGGGCGAAAGTAATCGCGCATCGCTTCTTTGTTGGGCTACCAGAGCCACTGGAACCTCTGCATGTAACTCAACATTGACCTGTTAGCCTGGTTGTTACCCCGTTATTGCTCTGTTGTTGTCTTCAACTTCTGCCATGGTTTGGTCTGTTGTCTTCCCCGCCCGTTTAGTAGCTGCACTATTTCGCCTAGCAAAAGCTTCAACCTCCGGTATGAACGGGTGCTAAGTCTCCTTGCTTTGAGCGGGTGATCATGCACTTACGAACCAACTAAAGAAAACAAGTTAACCACAATAGAAGTAAAATTGAATAAATAAAAAAATGTCAGATTAAGAATAGTTCTATTTATCGCAATATTAGTACTAAAAATTTGATTAATCCCAACAGCGCCAAAAACTTGTTCGCCTATTTTTATAGCTTCACCGCAAAGTATGCGGATCAGTTTATAGAATAGGGTTTGCAAGGTCGAATCCACAGGATTAATAAATTAATGTACTAAGTATTGGATTATAATAGTCCTATTTTTATCTAAACTATCGAAATTTGAAGGTTTGGTTTTATTACTACTAAAAGCGAAAATTAATCCTAAAATAACAAAGCAAAGAGCGATTAAAAAATCAAGTATGAATGGATGGATTCCTGGGTTATGGTTTCAATTAATATCCCACTTTTATGCTCGAGTTAAGCAAACCAAGGTTAAACGTATTCTTCTCTATAGACCAATCACCAAGTAATTTACCCCTCTCTCGAGATGTATGTAAAAACGTTGATTGAAATATCTATGTTAGCATCTCTACTCAACATGAGATATCCAACTCCCAAAAGTTCAAAAGATTAAAAGATCTCACAAATATTCACAGACTTCTCAATCATGCAATCTATTTGTGTCAAGTACTCAAGATCTAGTATTGAAACTCATCGATTAGAATTATGAATCAATACATCAAACAAGTTTAGATCAAAGGCCTTTTGATAAAACAAGAATTAAAGCAAAGTACTTGAATAGAGAAAGAAAACATTAACTTCAATTATCCTTAATCATCACATAAAAGTGTTTATTAATCTACTCCCAATAAAAGGAATCACAAGAGTTTTAGCCGACATTGAAAATAAACAATTCATAGACAAATTATCCATAATCAAAATCTAACTAATTGAAATACGATACGATGGAATGAGTGACTCGGGGATGACGACGATCTCTCGATCTATCTTCAATCCTCGAAGGTGTGGTTGCGGTCTTGATCAATCTCTCGAAGTTTAGATGGAAAACCGCTCTTTTCTCTACGGTTTCTAGGGTAAAAATCAGCGTGTCCTCGTTCGTGGGTCGCCCGGGTCTATTTGTACTTCGTTGGGTCGAAACCTGGTTGAAATTTGACAAACTCTGTTTTTCACCAAAGACGGCCGGCACGGCCGTGCCTTTAACACGCCTTGAGCCCGTGTCTTGGTGCCGAACCTTTTGTAGTCTTTCTTGAGGAGGGGCACGGGCGTGCCAATATGGCACGGCTGCCCGTGCCTAGGCCGCACCTCGAGTAACCTTGCTTGGGTCGAGCACGGGCCGTGCTAGAGGGGGCACGCCCTGCCGTGCTCACCGGAACAATACGCCCATAGACTCTTTTTCCGTTTCTTGCCCGGTTCGTCCAACTTCTTCTCGACTGACTCAAACTTCACTTGTGTCAAGTATTGGCGGTTGCAATGCTCGAATTGTTGCCACTATGCCACAAATATAGATAAATTCCTACAAAAGAGCAAAGCGTAATCAATTCCACAAAACAAGAATACTACCCAATTTACTTGTATAATGCATGCATATTCCCACATTCTAGCCAATATTAAGCCCAAAATACATGCAAAATACCAATCGATCAATAACCCCAAGCCCTCTGTGTTTGCGCGTATGTGCGGGCAAGTTCAAGTTGAAGGATATTCCGGTTTCTAGAAGAAGATGAGAAGACTTATCATCCGGGAAGAGAAAGTGATGACCTTCCTTGGGATGAGGATCGACGTAAGGCCTTCCCTCTCGGGAAGAGGATTTTGGTCAACCCGTTGACTTGAGTGATTTTCCTTAAAAACAACTTCATTTTGGCGCCGTCTATGGAAACAACCAAAGTACACGAAGATGCAAAGTCGATCATCAGGACAAAAAGTTGGATCTCAAGCTGCAGGTCATGGTGCCAGTGACTAAATAAGGACCATCGAGACGGCGAGAGGCCAGCGACCATTCCACCAAAAGGGCGCCGCCACTCCCGTAGGAAAGAAGGGCGCCGCCGCCTCCCTCTGGAGGCGCTCTGCCTAGTGCAGAAATTCGTCTAACCAAGGAGGCTCTCTGAATCCTGTTAGAAGAAGCTACATGGAACTCCTTGAGCCATCAAGCTGCGGTTGGAACTAGGGGAGCACTATTTCGGGTTCCGCCCGCCATTGAAGACCTTGACCTAGAAGGACAAGGAAAAAGAGATGAAGGACGCGACAAAAAGCCAGAAGGGCCGCCAATATCGAGAAAAAGCTCAAGCAACACCGTCCAACCATACTTATTCACAAGCTACCGCCAAGAAGAAGGAAATCCATTGAGCCCTGATATCTTGGCAGAACAACTATCCCCATGAATTAGGACATCTAATACCCTGGAGTACGATGGAATCGGAGATTACCAAGAACATTTGAACAAGTTCTATGTAGAGGCAAACCTCTATGAGATGACAGAATCTTTCCTCTTTGCCAAAGCCTTTCTAAATACTTGACCAAGCAAGCCCAGACTTGGTTTGATCGGCTCAAGGACTTGATCACTATGATGCACAAGTTTGCGGAGAGCTTTCGTACAATAGTTTTTCGTCAACATGGAGAACCATGAGACAATCACAAACCTATTCTAGCGTGGGTGGGAGAGCGTTGTTCAATTTTATGGGACAACTCATGGAAGATGTAAATGAAGTAACCAACATCAGTGAAGAGACCTTGACAAGGATTCAAAAACGTGTCGCCCTCAAGAGTGTGCTTAGGGCATACCAAAGGAAGGAACTCTCCCACTCCGGGAAAAAAACGACCACACCAAGAGAGCACCCAACGAGGGGAGGTGAAATATTAAAGCTACCATGAAGCAACAAGCGTAAGGCCAAAGAGGATGTCTAGAGTCATCCTCAAAGCCGTAAAACAATTTGGGACAAGTAATAATCATGTTCAATGCACCGGTATTTGAAGTATTAGCCACCACTTGGAGACAAAAAACCAAGAGCCCCCACGGATGAGAGACGATTTCGGACGATGTCGATCTAAATATTTTGTTACTTCCATTATGACAAGGAGATAACCAAACTTGCATTCGGTTGAGAGCCGCTGTTGAAAAGTTAATTTGGAAAAGCCACTTACAAGAGCACGTGGATTACCAAGATCATGATCGACTCATGAACATAGCATTAGGGACGCCCTATACCACACAAAGGGAGGACATTCTAACTCACCATTTTGAAAATGATTTGCCCGGCCAACATGAACTTAGGACATCATCTCCTGGATTGGCTTCGTATCACTTTACCAAAGACTTCCCCTTTAATAAAACTCATCAAGAAGAAGAACGAGATAAGGCGACACTATTAGGACATAGGACTATTATTCGGAAACATTGGTAATTGTGGCAGCGAAGACGAAGTGAATTCTCCCACCAACTCAAAAACATCACACCTCCATGAAAGTCGCAGATCTCACGAGCCTCTGCCTCACTGGCTCTCCTTGTCCTTCCTCGACGGTCTTAGTATTTTTTGTTTATTGTTTTCAATTTATCTCCGCTAAAGAGGCGTTAAACATTTATTTATATTTTATTTCAATCTTGTTTCTGCCCATGGTGTAAAACTTTTATTATAATTAATAAAAGCACTTTCACGTTTCTACTTTAATGTTGTGAATGTAGTTAATGACCACATATGTCCAGGGTCAATGACCAGTTAGACGCTCTCCTCAACCAAATCCCATATTTAAACGCAAACGCCCCGAGATGGGAGAACCTCCTCACGGGGTCCTCGTAAATTCACCTCATCCATTAAGACCCCGAGAGAGGAAGGCCTCACCCGCTAAGAGCCGGTGGGATGACTCCTTCCGGCTAAGACCCCGGGATGGTAGGGCCTCCTCATGGAGGTCATTGTGATTCACCTCCTCGATTAAAACCCCGCAGGGGAAGGCCTCACCCAACTAAGACCTTGGGTGGGATGACCCCTTCGGGCAAGACCCGGATGGAAAGGGCCTCCCTCGTGGAGGTTTTAGTAATTCACCTCCTCCGGCTAAGACCCTGGAAGGCCTCACTCGGCTAAGACCTACTGGGATGACCCCTTTGGCTAAAAAAACCCGGATAGAAGGACCTTCTCCCAAGGATTCTAGTAAAACTATTTCCTCATCCAAGCTAAGACCCCAGAGGAAAGGGGCCTCCTCATAAGAGTCCCCTGAAATCTTTTCTAAGGTGAAATGTGCAAGGAAAAAAGGCGAAAAAAGCTAGCACATGTGGAGAAGTGATCAAAAGCCTATAGAAAAAATATAATGAAAGCTCGGGTTCCTCCAGGCTCGAAAATTGCCCCATGAACTCCGTGAGCGCCCCTCTCCGAGCATGGGAAGAGCATCCATAAAATATCATCCTCAAAGAAAAAAACATAAGACAAATATTATAACACCGGGAAGACATCAAAAAACGATTAAGTAAATCTAGAGAAGAGTTCCATAAGGAGCCCCTTCCGAGCCCTGAAGGGCGCCCTGCGCGAATTGGGAAGGGCACCCGCCTTGGAGCTCCTAAGGACGCCATCAAAGACTCACGGGATGGCACACATTAATTGTGAACACAAGTATTCCCGTATATTTGAAAAAATGAAGACTTCCTCCCAGAGGAAGATCTACCTCATTATGGAAAGAACAAATCTTCTACGAGAAAGAAGCTATATCAAAGCACTACATAAAGCATAGCAAAGAGCATTGGGAGACAAAATAAATATGCATAAGGAAAATGGAAGAATAATCCGCCCACGAGGCAAATAAAAACATCTCAAAACTAAAAGAGGGAGAAATATCCAAGTGCGCAAGGTGAAATATCCAAATCGTAAAGAGAAATATCTAAATGTATAAAGCAAGCCCTAAATAGGTGGGCATGAGTCAATAGCCATCATGCCAAGAATAATCACAACTCAGCGGAGACACCTCATCTCCATCGCCAACATCTCCATCGCCACCGGCATCGTTGGGAAGATCCACCAAAGCCTCACCTCTCCAGCTCTCTCGTCGGAAATGTTGCAATCCAGGGATGTCGATCGACTTGCGAAGCCTTTCCACTCTTTACCATTATAAGTTTTTGGCAATGGTGCACCACATTATCAAAGTTGGAAGGACTCTCTCATCATGTCGGAGCGATAGGACAAGGAACCTTTGTAGGCCTCAAGCTGAATGGACTATCTTTGGACAACAACTTCGACCGAACAGAGATCGGAAGAACAACTCATCCAATACTCATCCTCATGGCGTGACTCTTCACTGAGGCACCAACTGTTGCTTAGAAATCGACATCTCACACTTATGATGGCTAGTTGCGGCCTTAAGAGCCTTCACCTACTATGAAGCCGCGATTCACCACCTCGGTCGCGCCTTGATGGTTTGAAGCGGCTGCGAGTTCCAAGATCTACAACACAATTTGTACAAGTCTTGGCCAAGTGAAGAGACAAAGAATTAAGAATGAAGATGTAGAGTACCTATGGAAGCTTACTGAAATAATGTCCCAACAAAGGTGAGTCTCAATATCCTTGAATGATAGAGACCCGAGGTGGGATGATCATCGGCCGACAAAGCTCCTCGAGCATCGGCATAGCCCAAGCTAGAATCTGTATAGTCCCAATGGAACCGGATCCTCTCGCGACGGTCCACTCCACGGAAGAAGATACATCGGGGACCAACACTCTCGTGGACGCAACAACACTAAGATCCATCCTCTCTCTTCCCTCATAGGAAGGGCTTTAAGAAAGGACAACGGCGAGAACAACATCAACCGATTGGGAGGCGCGAGCCAAGAGTGCCAATCACCCTCTGGCGGGAGGAGAAAGGTGCCTATGACTCTCACGGGGGAGAAAAGGGCTCGGCCTTATCACTTTAGGCGAGGCTCGAGCTCCACCATCGGTAGACTTAATGGCACAGCATTTGCACTTCCCAGCTGTAAGGTCATCAACTTTGCAATCTTTGTAACTCTCCTTACCTAAAAAGCAAGCATAAGCAATATTAGAAAATGGAAGCGTCAAAATGCACAAGTAAATCGGGAAAGCAATGTAAAGAAGTAAAAGCAGATGGGTTATTCAAGAACTCCCAACATTTAGAAGATTTTTAAACAAGCCCGGGGACGTGTAGCTTCCGCCGTCTCCTTCAGGAAGTGGGAGTACCTCGGCGAGTCTTAACCTCCAAAACCCACTCGTGAGGAAGCTCTCAGCCATTATCCCTTACATAAAAGAAGTCCTCATTCCACAACCCACCAAGAAGGTAATCCGTCATGAAACTTTTGCAGGAGACGTGGGAAGAAAAAGAAGGTGTCACCCGGAGACTTTCTTGCATAAAACAAAAATTAAATCCATCTCTGATCGAGAATCAAGCTAACAACCGCATATCAACGACCCTGGGATCTAGATGAGGAAAGTATCACGGAGGAAGCACAAAGCCAGAGAAGGTAGTACCGTAAAATTTGTGATGAAGCCCTCAGTGGATGAGTAAACATTTGCCCAAACCGGGAGCCAACATGACAAAATGCGGAAGGAAGCTCAAGCCACTCACGCCTACAAAGACAAGCGAAGGACACTCGATTGGCCAACTCTCCGGGACGTCTACTCGACTTGGGAGGAGGTACATCTTTGTGTCACAGGCGGACCCTTTCGGGACTATATTTTCGGGACTCAGGCTCGGAAGACTCATCATTTGGCTCGAATTTGGCTTCACCATCAAAGCATAACTACGGAGCAAGAGGGAGGAATATCAAACTCTATGGAGAAGGTGGACATCGAATGGTGAACCTTGAGCGGCGCAGAAACACCTCGGCCTCAAGTGGAATGGAAGAAGTACCGAGTCGAGATATGACTTGAAATATCTGAATGCTCGAAGAGAAAGATGGTGAAAAAAAGGAACAAAAATAGAAACGGGGGCTTGGGGACGCCCCTCGGGGTGTTAGCCAAAAATATTTGGATCTCATACTACAAGTGTACAATGTAGTTTATAAGTATAATGGCAAACGATGTATCGTATTCATAGGGATTGAATCACGAAAGACTTATGCTATAATAACATGTATTCAATTTTTATTGAGCGATCGAAATCACAAGTTTTAAGAAATAAATGAAAATACAAAAATAAAAGAAATAATTTTGTAAAACCGGAACTCCGAAGTCTTTCAATAAATACGAAAGCAACCTGAACCGCATGAAATCTCAACATGCTTCTTCAATATCAAATCCAATTAATGTTTATCAAAGCATTCATTTTGTTTCTATGGGTGCAATTCCTATAATAGTTTCTTCACCCTCCCAAAGCAAATAAGCAGTAGATTAATATCCAATTGCTAATATCACTACTCAATTAATACTAACTCCCCAGCGGAATCTGTGAATTGAATGACTCTCCTGGCTTAGTTATAAACTCGACTCATATGCATTTTTATGCACAGTCGATTTACATCTTTGTTAAGAACTCATCTCGAATTATGAACTAAATATACCAGCATGCAAATTATTAGCCAAATAACGGTAATTAAAAATAAGCACTTCGAATTCATAAAATAGAACCAAATGAATCAATTAAAGAATATCAATCAAAATTTAACATGAATGCACAATTTTGGAATATACCATAATATCAGAAAGATTAGTCAAACTTTGATAACAAATTCATAAAGACAAACTTGAAATCAATAGTGACATCGTTTAAAATCTTGACAAGAGATCTAAACTAAGAAAACCTCTTTTTGTCGGGATGGATCCTCCTTAACGCCCGAAACTCTTGTGCTTCCGTAGATGTGAATGGCACCTTATGGTGTTGCTTCGTAACATAGTCCTCCTCTCGAGAACACATTTGATTTGTGTATTCCTGTGTATTTTTGTATTTTGGATGTAAGATGATATATTTTCATCACGGCCTTGGTCTCCTATATATAGGTGCTTTGAGGTCAACTTGTAGAATTTTGATAGGAAAAGCGGTCAAATCGACGAGACACATCGCCCGCGGTGTCAATTCACGGGAGCGTACCCCACACGGCCATGTGGTCCCAGCATCGTGAACCATGTAACATGTCTCTTGTCTCTGTTTTCTCTCGGAACACTTCACATGATGTGTAACCTTCACCACGGGGAGCTCACACGGTCGTGTCACCCCACTGGTGGCCAGGTGTGAAGCTAGCTTTAAATCTGTTTTCATGCGAAGACTTCTCATTCGGAAAAGGAATAAGTGAAGACTTCCCCTCGGGAAGATGACGGCGTGAAAGACGTCCCTCTCGGAGGAAAGATTTTGGTCAATACCGTTGACTTGGGTGATCTTTATATATATATATATATATATATATATATATATAGTGGTGGAAGAACGCTTTATATTCTTATCGGCACCAAAAAATTATGAAAGAACCATAATCATATGTTATCATCTAACTTAGACACGGCCAAATGGGCAGAAGCCGGGTTCCAAAGCCGGAACAGACAAGTGTCCAACGGTTCCTAAACATGCAGTAACCCCGTTTAGGTTCCAGCAGAGCACGACTTTAGTGTAGATGGGTTCGGACCCAAATCTCGTCTCAAAAACCGTGGAACCGTCGGTTAGAACCGTATATGGAACCGTGATGGAACCGTTTTTTTTAAGGTTAAAACCAACAATCTTGTTTTTGGTAAAATACATTAGAATAAATGTAAAATCATTTATTATGATATTTTAATATTGCACCAACGATTACTTAGGAAAAAAAGTAAATGTAGATTCCTCTAGCTCAAATGTAGAGCTTGAGAATGTTTAACTACTTCTTTAAGTTTAGTGAAATAGATATTGAAGACTTGATATTTTGAAATGGTGGTCACAAAGAACTCAACCTATCTGATCATCTCAATCATCATAAAGGGTTTTGGCATGCCGTTCAAGCTGTTGAAGTAGAACAAGCGTTTAGCTAAATGGAAATATTTTAGATGAATCACGCTCGGCGTTTTTTTCTTTTCTTTTTTTTTTTAAAACTAAATTGCTAAACATTTTATCTAAATAAATTAAAACAAGAGTTCGGTTTAGCAGGAGCGAACCCGGCTATAGGAACCGTGTTCCGGTTTGGAACGGAACCATGGTTGGTAGAACAGAACAGCAATACGTAACT
>CM071926.1:28025088-28211167 GCA_016081115.2 Rehmannia glutinosa
TGCTACAGTGTATTTACACAAGTAAAATACATGAAGGCAACAACACTTCATCGCCTTGACATCATACTCCTCTTGGCTACGCCGAGTCCTTGACTCTTTCTCTTTTTATCTTAACCTTATATAACAACTGTGCTTACGCCTTCTTTCGTAAGCTCTTTGCGATAGGGTCATCCCTTCCTGCAACTTTTCTCCCATTCGCGTGTGGCTTTGGCACTTTCTCGCCATTCTTAAGCAGAACTTCTCAATTTTGTGTTGATCTTCTAAATTTTCCAAGTGATCGTTACCCCGAGTCAATCTGCGATATCCTTTTTTGCTCTTTTCACACGGCTCCTCTTTTGAAGAGTGTATTGCCTGAAAGCTTTGGATTTTTCGGTGAGTGTTTCTTTGAAGCTTTGTTGTTTCTCACCTGTCTTGCACGTCGATCCTTTTTCCCGATAGAGATCCCATACTTTGGCAAGGCAGTCCCTTGAAGTAGCCTTGACTTCCAGTGTTTTGAATTCTTCCATGGATCTGAAGCTCGAGATCCAACTTGCTGCATTAATTCACCGGAGGGTCAATTAAACTTTGCTTAATTGGAGTCCAGTCCATGCTTGTTGTAAGATCTTTTGAGCGAGCTTCCTATTTTTTGAAGAACTCCTCAATCTGCCTTCAATGATCTTCCTTCTTTCGCTATTAGCACTGGTGTCCCATTGGTAGGGTTACGGGGGAGTTTGCTCTGATGGAAGTGTGACTTGACCTTCTTCAGGGGTTTTCGGCTATCATCGAGTTAAATCTTTTGAGTGTTCCCCTTAGCTCCTTTTCCCTCTTCTCGGCTTCTGATTCCTTCAACTTCTCTTCTTTCAACTTCCTTAGAGTCCTCTTCCCCCTTTTGGCATCATCAAAGAAGAGGGACCCCGGGGCACATGCTGCGAGCATAAAGTCGAGTCTGAGCGGAATCTGTTTGGAGTCTGTTGTACGCATAAGTGCCCCGGTCGGCGAGTGGCTTTTGCACTCGGCTGCCACCAATTTCATTTCAGGGCATGAGGAGGCTAAATTTCGCATTCATGGTCTCCTGGCGCGAACTTCTTTTCTCTCAAATTCACGAGAAGATTCATTTCCGTTTTGTGAGATGCATGCAACCTTTATGTATTCTGCATTTTGTGCTGATCAAAGTGTTGTCGGCGCTCCACACAAGCATTTTATTGTATCTTACTTGCTCGAATCGCATGGCACTTTGTTGTTGAGACGACTCACCCGATCAGGTGCACTACTATCCCTCTCAAATCTCTTTGTGAGGTGGCATCTCTGTTGTACAGCACTTAAGTCTAGGAGGCTTAGTGTCATTTGATCTTCTCAATCTCCTCACAGGATCTTCTTGAAGACTTCAAGAAACTCGGTTGTCTCAGGATTCGGATGTCGGCCATTCGCGCCGAAGTTAAAGTCTGTTACAGTGAATGGAGTCGGTAGGGATTAAGGGATCTTCCTACTAATGAATCATCGTTTCTCTTTAGCGGTCTCTTCTGCAGCTCGAGGCAATTTTATAGAAAAAAGAAACACTTGTTCAAAGGCATCATCGCGCACATATGAGATGGTTCTCAGTGCGGTTTGTGCGATAATGTCTCGGCTTGATTGATCTCGGTTGTAGTGGTTTCTTCGGATCTGTCTGGCTGTGGAGAACTGTGATGGTCTTTGGTGGAGTGGGTCACTAGCTGCCCGATTGTGGGAGCCCCGCGAATGACTCGGTTTGTTTCACTGGGCCTGGAATGTGTTGCCCGGTGTGAGCCTCGGTTGTACTTGACTTCTTTGGACTCGATGGATTTCTCTAAATGAATTACGGATCTCTTACGCATCATTAGCGTCATCAGGATGATGATGAGATTTGTGGGGTTGGCTCATTATCGATTAAATTTTTGGCGATTAGCTTTATCACTTGGGGCTCGTAGTTTTGAGAACATCCTCATCTGGGTCCTTTGATGCTGCATAGAAGGGGTGGACTCGGCTTCATCTTCGGACCCCATGAATGATGTATCAAGGTTCTCCTGGGAGTCATGAAGTGCACTTATCTCATCTTCTATTTCAGTAGCTTTGAATAGGAGGGATGTTCAAAGACTCTTGAACTTTGCAGGGGAAGTCTCAACTCTGGCCTTCAATACCTCCAGCGGTTTCAAGCGCGGGCCTTCAATATTCCTTCGACGGTCGCATAAATCTTAGGGTCTTGGACTACGACATCCATAGAGTCTCAACCCTAAGTGTTAACTCCCCGGGAGCATTTCCATCGTGCCTCATTTTGTTTCACTTGATGTTATCGACAAATGGCAGTGGTGACATTTTGGGGGACCGATTCAATCATCGACTTCGTCGATATCAATCTGCGTGGTTCTTTCTCGCCACTTCGCCTCCTCCTTTCAATTTAGAGTCTGCAACATCCTCCCGACCTGTCGTGCGGTGGAGAGTTTTCCCCTCGGTGGCACACATTAACCGAGCGATGATGGGGTCACTCTTCTCCGACTCGCGACTTTTCTTTTGAATGCTCGGCCCGTGCGGTGGTAAAACACCTTCTTCGGGTTGGCTCAATTTGGGTGCCCAAAGTCCCGGTTTCATTGCCAATTCCCTTGGATCCATCCTCCGAAAATCCGGGGACGTGGTTGCGGCGATATGCAGTGGCATTTCTTTGCCCACTCCCAAAGGATCAATCTGCGGGAGAGATTGGGAAACGTGACTCTCCTGTCCTTCAAATAATTGTTGCTCATGCAACTCCCCATTCCCTCATTGCTTCTTTGCATGTCTTCTCTGCGGAACAATGAGGTCCATATCCTCGTCATTTTTGTGTACTCAACTAGATTTTCATGAGTATGCTCGTGAGTTCAAAGAACGTGCACATCTTTGCTTTCTCGAGCTTGTGCTTCCTCATCAGCTGGCTTTTTTATTCTCCTTGAAGATATGGAGAATATCCATGTAGTTATCTTCATTCAGGTCCCTGGCGAAGCACGGTAGTGACTCCAAGAAATCGCAGCAGTTCTTCCCTTCCTCAATGTACTCGGGGTGAGCGGCGATCCCTTGAGTGATCTAGCTTCCATGATCTCCATTCTCACAAAGGCCAGAATGTCCGGGTATCTTGGAGAATATATGATAATATCATCATCATCTTCTTCTTCTTCTCCTTCCTTTTCGAGGATTGAAGGCAAGATACTCGCTTGCTCCTCTCCCTTCAAAGAAACATCGAGAGTGGTGGAGAGACAACTTTTTCAGCGGGATGTTCGATTGTCTCACCGCTTTTCCCCTCCTCGGTCGATGCCCAACCGAGTCTTCATCGGGACTCTACCGATGACCTTGATGGTCTTATCGATTCATCAATTACTTGGAGACCGCACTTCCGAGTTTCGTATCTCGGATGCTTTCTTGCCGAGTGGTAGATTTCACTTTTCAAGCTCGAATGCTTGAAAAGTCTTCTTCTTTAGTCCGAACCATAGGAATTTCTGGTTCTTCTTCTTCTCATTCTTTGGCGGCGGGGCCAGGGGCATCCTTCTTGGAGGGAGTCAGCCCTGGACTTGGAAGTCCTTTTCTTTCGTATGGCTAGGGAAGAGATTCAGGGTTCTCTCTCGGCACAAGGCTGCGGGAAGTAACTCGGCAACACAGCAGTAACCTCGGCTACGGGGGCAGTGCATCATTTTTTTTTTTAGGTGGCGGCTTTCTTCTTCATGGTGCTTGGCGCCTTTCTTCTTCGGTGGAAGGGTAGCGGTTGTGTCCTCAAGTTCGTTGATTTCCCCTCACTTGTTTCCGCCTTCTTCGGCGTGGGCTCTCTTTCCTGGCTCCGAGAGGTTCACCTGAACATCTTCTTTGTTAACATGGAAGGTTTTCCATGTTGAAGGGAATACCCTTCATTTCCATCAAGTGGCCAATCACGAGGCCATATCCAAGAAATCCTCGGATCCAGCATCCTTGAACGCCTTATTCGAGTACATTAGTCGGTCAGAGTCTTAATACGAACTACCCAGTTTACTTTCTTGTCTTGCATGATCGCACCATGAGCGATCATGCTTTGTCTTGACAACGATTAAAGCTTCCAAACTTTATGTTTACACATTTTGAGACGATATCCATCAACTTATGATAGTCGCCAAGCTTTCATCACCCAATTTGTGTGGATAAATTAGCAAATGACGCCTCTGGTTGGCTACCTCTTTTCCACACAGCCAAATCAACATCAGCTTCATTAATCTCCTTCATGCCTTGATGGCAACAAAGTGTGCTCCGTAAAGGTCCTTAGCATTTATCATTTTGTCGCTTGCGGTGGGCCGAAGGACTTGATCCCTTCGTCCTGTCTTCCGCGTTAACATAGAATCTGCGCCACCTCTTCTAGATAGGTGTGCGAGTATTCTAAAGTCGAAAAGCCTTGAGACTGACTTTTCTAGCATTTCGGCTATCTTCTTGACTAGGGTTTCATCAACCCTGTTCATACCTTGAAATCTTATCGACGATCCCGAGTAGATTTGCTTTTAGAGTGTTTAACAAAATCAAACTTCGGTGCCATTTTTTAGAGATTTCCACCGATTAAAACTTGAGTTTGCTTGAGAACACATAGGGTTTTGAGAGAAAATGGCTTGCTTTCTTTTGCTTGAAGATGAGCAGTTTTAATGTGAGAGAGAAAGGCTGGAAAATGTTTATATAAGGGTTATGAAAGGACAAGTTTTGGTTTTTGAAATTTTGACCGAGACCAACGGTTCCCAGTTGCACGCCAAACCGCATTTAATTCCTCGCGTTTAATGCGGCGGTATTTATATCGATCATATGCTTATTGTGCGGACTTTTTTGTGTACCCATCATTCATTACGCGACGTCATCCTTAAAAACATTCCCGCTCATTAAAAACGTCTACGTTTTGTCACTTAACTCATAAATAATTGAACTTATATCCAAAGTGACTTAACTCTTCTTCTCTTTCTCATCATCCGCTGACTTCGGTAATGAAATTAACTCGACACACCCTGACTTTTTCCGATCTGGCTGATTCGTGAACCTTGTTCAATTTTCATCTTCTCATCTTCTATCTCTGCGGATTGAGTCTTCCGAGTGTCAACTCACCAATTAACCCTAGCTCATTCTTAAGCTCTTCAAATCTTGATTCACATAGAGGCTTGGTGAATATGTCAGCAACTTGTGTATCCGTTGAGATATATTCCAAGGTGATGTCTTTATTTTCAACATGATCTCTTATAAAATGATACGACATCAATGTGCTTTGTTCTTGAATGCAACACGATTTCGAGTGATTGCAATAGCACATGTTATCACACATAATTGGAATCTCTTTTTCTTCAATCTCATAATCTCTCATTTCTTTGTCTCATCCATAAGACTTGGGCACAACAAGCGCCGCAACTATGTACTCTTCCAGTTTGTGGATGTAGCTCTTCGAGTTTTGCTTCTTGCTAAACCAGAAAACGATCTATTTCAAGCATTTGACATGTACGAAAGTACTTTCTGTCAACTTTGCATCCAACATAGTCAGTCCGAATAACCAATAAGTTTGAATCCACCTTCCTTTAAATACCATAAGCCACTTCCTGGCATCCGCTTCAAATATCTTAGGAATCTCTTGGGCGCGATCGTGTGGCTCTCTTTTGGTGCAGATTGGAATCTTGCACATACACTTTTACAAAAGTGATGATGTCGGTCTCAACATTAAGTGAAACAATGATCCAATGAGTGATCTATATCTGGTTTGATCTATAGCCTTACCATCTGCATCCATGTCCATCTTGACTGATGTGTTCATTGGTATTTTTACAGAAGACTTCTCTTCCATACCAAATTTCTTCATTAAATCTCTGGTGTACTTTGTTTGACTTATGAAAGTTCCATCCTTCAATTGCTTGACTTGAAGTCCTAGGAAGAAGGTCAGGTCTCCCATCATGCTCATTTCAAATTTTCCTTGCATGAGGTTTGAGAACTTATCACACAGACTCTTTATTTGTGGATCCAAAAATGATGTCATCCATATATTTGAACAAGCAATATACTCTTCCATCTTGAATTACAAGAGTGTTAAATCCACTTTGCCTTTGGTAAATCCATTGTCAATCGTAAATTGAGACAATGTATCATACCATGCTCTTGTGCTGTTTCAATCCATATAATGCTTTCTTGAGCTTGTGCACCTTATCTCCAATAGTCTTCGCTTCAAAACCGGAGGTTGTTCAACATAGACTTGTTCCTCTAATAGTCCGTTCATAAATGCACTCTTCACATCCATTTGATATACAATGAAGTTCTTATGTGCATCATAGGCAAGAAACATCTTATTGATTCTAATCTTGCAACGAGGAGAAAATGTTTCATCAAAATCTATTCCTTCTTCTTGGCAATATCCTTTGGCTACCAATCTTGCTTTGTTTCTTACCACAGATCCTTCCTCATTCATCTTGTTTAAAAACCCATTTTGTGCGATAACATTTTGATGGGTTTGTCTGCACATTCCCATACTTTGTTTCTTTCAAATGATTGACTCTTCTTGCATGGGTTGAATATAATGTGTATCATCCAATGCTTGAGATACATATTTTGGCTCTTATTTGGGAAATAAAACAAGTGAACATTGCTTTTTCATTTTGCTCACGGATCTGGTTCTTACACCATCTCTAACATCTCCATAACTAACTCGGTGGATGGTCTCGGCCATCTCACATCCGGTTGGAGCAAGTTAGCTAGGTTCAGCCGTCTCGCAGCTAAGTTATCTTGAACAACCCTTTCATCTTCATTTACCCTTAGACTTTCACCGCCTTTGAGATTCAAACTATCTCATCTTCATCTTGGTTGATTGCTCTTGCTTGACTTCAACATACGGACTCTTCTCGCATAGTTGGTGATTGACTGCCATTTTGTCTAACTCTTCAATGTCTTCTCCATTCACATTAGGTTCATCAAAAACCACATGGATAGACTCTTTTGTGACCATAGTCCTCCTGCTCGGCCACGCAACAGAGGCTTTGCTCTCGGTGAGTATCCCAAAAAGATACCTTCATCGGCTTTAGCATGATCGAAAGCCTTCAAATTATCCTTTGCCATTATTATGGATGAAACATTTACAACCAAATATCTTGAAGTATCAACATTTGGCTTTCTCCTGTCCCAGGATCTCATAGGGAGTCTTGGTTAGTTGTCATTTTATCATGCATCTATTTTGAGTGTAAGATGTCATGTTAATGGCTTGACCAAAATCTCTTAGGCAATCCCGACATTAACATGGTCGTTCTGCGAACTTCCTTGAGAGTTACGTTCCTTCTTTTCACTTACTCCATTCTCACTGCGGAGTCCTTGCGCAAATAACTCATGAGCAATACCATTTTCAACACAATCTTTTGAGTTATTATCCCATTGACAAACTCGGTTCCTCTATCGGATCTTATCTTTATAATGGTTTTGGCTCTTTTCATTTTGAACTCTTTTCATCGATTGAGATAATTTACGCAAAGTTTCCTTCTTTTTGCACATGAAGATTGTCCATGTATATATTGAATAATCATCCACCTCCACTAAGGTGTATTTCTTTCCACTTATGTTGGTGGTTCAATGGACCAAATAGATCCATATGCAACAAATGCAATATCCTTGTTCAAGAAGGACTAGGTTTATCCTGGAATGAAGATTTGATTTGGTTTCCCATCCGGCATGCATCACATACAATGTCCTTCTTGTACAATCGAGTCCGGCAATCCTTCCACAAGGTGACTCTTGCAAGCTTGTTGATTGTCTTGAAATTCGGATGACTCACCTTGTGCGGAAAGCCAACTTGATTCGTGCTCTTTGCTAACGACAAGTGCTTGGTGTGGCGAGACCAATCTACCACATACATGTTCTTCTCCTCGTCTGATCCTTGCAAAGACTATTTCATTTGATTCAAGATCTTTGATCTAGCGCACTCCCATATTGAATCCAACATTGTAGCCCTTGTCACGAGTTGGGTCGATGCTTAACGGGTTGAAGTTGAGGCCTTCAACATATGCAACATATGTGATTTCCAATCCATCTTTCTTGATGGATCCTATGCCTTTGATTTTCCCTGAGCTTCATTTCCTCCAAATATAACTTTTGCACTCTAACCTCCTTGAATCTTGATGAGTTTTCTTGTTCCCCGTCATATGTCTCGAACAACCACTATCCATGTACCAGGTTTATTGGCACTCGGTTGTTCCTTGAACCTCGCAATCAAGAAAATTAGTTTTTAGGTACTCATACTTGCCTGGTCCCGAGGGGTTAGTATCTTGTAAGATGATCCAACCAACCTATAGCCAAATGACTTGACTCTAAGAGGTTGCCATCTATCCGGGCCATAATCATAGTGCACATTAGCAAATTGCTTGGGGGCTTTTGGTTCATACAGCTGTCTCTTTTGTCTGTATGCATGTGTGTGTGTTTTAGCAATTGCTTTCTTGGGGTAGTTGTGATATTTAAAGTGTAGTGCATGGGTGCATATGTGTGTTATTGACAATAGCTCTTTTGCCTTTGGAATGGCCTTTGTTGAGGTTTAGGTCTTTGCCATCTAAGCTTGTAATCCGTTGGTGTTTGGCTTTGATATTTCACATTGTTCCAATCAGCTTGGCTTGGGTAGTTTCTACCATTCCCAACATATGTGTTTCTCTGACGAAACTTCTGGGGTTTTTGGTAGCTCTGTTTGTTCTTCACATAGTACTTTCTATTTGGAGTTTGCTGAGGAACTTGTTGGATTTCTTCTCACCGTCCCTCTCAAAGATACTCAATCGCGCTTTTCTTTTCCTTTGTATCAAGGCCGGTTTGTTTGTGATTGTGTTTTGGAGTGAATGTGGGTGCAACATTTGGTGTTTTGAATTTTGAGAAACTTCATTGCTTGAAGATCCTTTTTCCAAAATCACTCTTGGAGTTTGACTGCACAAAAGGAATTGAATCTATGCCCGTCTTATCTCCACATTCTTTTACTCATGATAAGATCATCCAATGATTTGGATGCCTTTGTAAAAGAGGCAATCACATTTTTAAGATCATTTTCTCTTTTTCTCTAGCTATATGTGCTAATAGTTTAGCATTCTTAACTTTCACTCTTTGTTCTTATCGGCTATGTGACTTAGAGTACTCAACTCCTTACCGGTTGTGAGTTTTTGGCTTTTTTGGGTCAGTTTTCCTCATTTAAAAGTGTGTGTGAAGATTAAATGTGCTCAAAGTCTTTCATCATTTTGCCTAATGAATCATAAAGATCGAGTGGGTGATGAAGTGTGTGTATCACAATCGCTATCACACGAATCGAATGAGATGAGTTAGAGTGTACCTCATCTTCTTGGTCTGTTGATCTTGTTCTTTAGCCATAAGACATATCATGGCTTCTTCTTCATCACTGAGTAGTCACCACTACTCCCCGAGTCCGCTACTTTAGACGTAGTTATCTCGGCCATCTCGTGACCAACATGGCTTTATTCTTTTCTTGTCTTCTTTCTCTCGAAATTTTTTTCTTTCTTCATTCCTATATTTGTTGATGGTGGATAGGAACAATCAATCGCAAAACATCATGGTTGTCTGCGGTTCCAACACGGGTTCTCGGCTCTTTGATCGCCTCTTTCTCGTCCTTGAGTTATCAGCTCTCTGATATTCAACCCTTTGATGCTCTGCTCTCTTGGGTGGCCTATCTTCCCTTGACTTAGAGGGAGCTGAATGTCTCCTCGAGGTTTCACCTTGTTTCTTTTATAGTTCTTATTGAAGAACTTGTTGAATCTTTTAACCATTAGAGCAATTCTTCCCCGGTCTATGGCTTCCTTAGGTTCAACTTTCTTTCCATCCATGACTATCGGTCAAATTTGTCTTGGGTACAATTGTCTCCTCTTGATCTTTTCTTCTCCAAACTCATAGGCTTTGAGCTGCGAGAATAGCTCATGAGTGGATGTTTTGGAGAGGTCCATTGAACGTCTTAGAGCCATAGTCTTCATTTCCCATTCACCGGGAGGCTCACTCAAGATCTTCATACACATCTCCTTTTGTGTGTATTCTTTCCAAGAGTCGAAAGCTCATTTGTGATCTCGGTGAATCTTGCATCCACTGATCCATAGATTCTCCAAACATTTTGAAATTTTCAAATTTTTGAACAAAGAACAGATAATTTATTTTCTTTAATTTGCTCGATCCTTCACAAATTAAAGTTAGTTTATCCTGATTTCTTTTCTTTGCGCTGCGGGATTTGACTTTGTTGAACATTGCTTTGTCCAAAGTCTTGTAGAGTATGTCCTTGGCCACATTGTCCAAGTTGTATCTTTTCCTATCATCATTTGTCCACTCGGTCCTTGGTTTTCAACCATGGTTGGTCTTTCTTCTCTGGCAGACAACTTCTTCTCCTTCAACATCACCGCTTGCTCTCCTTACGATCGTGTTCACTTTCAATATTTGCGTTGTGCCCATCCTCTATCACAAACCACATTTCATCGTGTAGAGCGGATAGATGAGCCTCGCATACAAATTTTCAATTATCAAATTCTTCAACAAAGTGAACATAGGAATGCGTGTCGATTTTGCTTCCATGATAATAACTTTGCTAAAGATGAAAGATTTTGAAAATACAAGTGTTTGAAACCTTTTTGAAAAGATAGAGATCTAGTTCAAGAACTGGCAGTGTGGAAGGCTCAATGAACCAACCGCTTTGATACCACTTGTAGGTCCCAAGGGTGTAAGTAAGGTTTAGAAGGGGGTTAAATAAACCTTACCAACTTTTTCGATTTTAGTCCTTTTAAAATATTACGAGTTAACACAAACAATCGAGTCCTTGAGGGACAACTAAGTTGGTTATTCAAAGATTAGCCACTCAACAGACTCGATAGAGCTGTTGATAGAATAACTCAGCTGTTTAACCTGAACCTTAACTTGACTGTGTTGGTTTTATCAGCGAAAGACTTAACACCCTTTGATTTGTTTTAAACTTGTTTTAGCACTTGTTTTTAGCACTTGATTATTAATCAGTTGGATAGCAAATAAGTTTATCAGCAGATATAATGTAAGTATGTAGAAATATAAATGTGCTGAAAAATAAATGACACAGATGATTTTTATAGAGGTTCGAGGATGGGGTAATTCTTCCATTCTTCTCTTCTCCAACTCCTGGAGGAATCCACTATGTAAAAGATCTATTTACAAAGTGGTCAACAGTCTAGAGACATCCTTGGTCACACAGTTGGCTTCTCTTCCAACTCAGCTTCTTCACAGGGCAACTGCCTTGCTACTTCAGCTTACTTTCTCAAGCTCTTGGATTTGATCACGAAGCCCTCCAATAACTTGATACTGGTTCGACATTGAACCTTCCTACAATCCTCATTGGAAAGTAGACCCCTTTTGATTCTTCAAAAGTTTCCTCTTCAACAGATTTGAAGTTGTCTTTTCTTCACAACTTGTGTTGGATCGATTTCCTTCGAGTTTCGTGCTTGAGGATTTGTTTGAATATACTTGAGAATATTTGCGGGTTAATAGCTTGAATATTTCTTGCTTGTTCGTGTTGAGTAACCTTTTTCTCAATGAATTTCCTCGGCCTTTTATAGTGAAGTTTCAAAAATCGCTCGTTGAAGAGATAGGTGATTTCAAAAATTCACTTGTGTTCGTTGGCTTGTCTTTTCTTGGTCCTCAATCTTGAGATGTAGACCCTTCCTCGTATTAAATGAATTTGCGGCTTTTCGGTTCGACCTGAGGTGCGATGCTTTCCATTGGTTTATTCCTTTTGTACGCTTAGGATGAGCACTTTAAGACCTGGTAACATGGAAGTATTACTTATTTAAGTAATGTTCTTGACTTACGTGCAACGTGCCTTTTTCCCCAGGTGACTTGAGTCTGCTCCAATCATTGGATGACTCATCTGTTACTTCAATTTGAGACTTGGCTTCTTGAGATGACTTTAACTGACTCTTCACACAGCTGTTCCTCAGCTGGTACATGTTCAGTCGAGTTCTTGATCTTCTATCTTGGCCATACTCAAAATTGTTCCACGTGGAGTCTTCACTTGATCTTGATTCACTTCTTGTATTTCCGGGCGTAGGCGACGATTTGACTCAGCTTTTCCCCCTATCTATTACAATGCAAATTACAAGGAAAATAGGGTGCCAACTTTCTAGTTTAAGTTTTACATGAAATTCATCAAAATCTATAAAATAAATTTCCCAACAATCGCATTCACGGAAAAGTACGAAAAATGCATATTGAATAATACAAGAGGCTGCTAAATGAGGGGCGAGTTTATGCCATCAGAGATTTCTTAGTGGTTAATCAAACATAAGTACCGAGCTTGTGCAACAAAACACAAAATTCTTTTTCATGGCAAAACAAATGTTTTTGAGATGTTTGATAAAACTTTTCCGAGGTTTATGTATGCTTTTAAAGATTTCACAAAGTTTCAGACACTGAAAATGTTGATGATACTATTATTTTTTGGTAAGTTATAAACACACACATCTCATTTTTTCATTTAATTATGTTAATATCAATTTAACACAGACGTCATCGGGAAGGTGGTGTCAATGCAATCTGCACAAACAAAGGAAGTTGATGGAAGGGCAACACGATTTATTGACATAATTTTGGAAGACTTAGAGTAAAATTAATATAGATTTTCGATCATGTCATAATTTGTGTTAAAAAAGATGCTCTAATTTTTTTATCTTTAAATTGCAGCAACAATCGTATAACATGCACCATGTGGGAGGAGTATGTTGATACAATATTGCCACATCTTGAAGCTAATGGGCTTGAACCAATTGTAATTATAGTGCAAATGTGTAGAGCAAAAGTTTTCCAAGGTATTTTTAAATTTTAAATATAAAAAAATAACCAACTTTGTATTTGTTTATTTGTTTTTATGTTATGTTTTTTGTTAAAAAATTTGCAATATGTAGAGCGAGTCAAGGTAAGGGTGTTCATCGAATCGAATTCCGAATTCTTCGACTTCCTCGAATCGAATTTAATCGAATGAAAATTTTAAACATCAATTCAAAATTCGATCCTAATTCAATTAATTCGAATCGAATTTAAACGAATTGGATTTCTCGATTTTCGAATCGAATTCGAGTCAATCCAAAAATCCAAATTTATCGATAAAGTGAATAAGGTTTGGATTTATAACATAATATTTTTGGACTATATCCAATAAAATTCCGATTTTGTTTTTTCATAATTACAAATTATCGACTAACTATTTTTCATTGTTTAATTTAACTAAAGACTATAATAAATTCATAAATCTAACTCCCCTTATATAAATTTAATAAATCATTTTGTCCCAATTTTATACCAGCACTAGTTACTTGATAAATAACTTTTATACTCAAGTATGAGGTATCAAATTGACAAAGTGTATGTGTGTAGATAAAGAGATATAATGTGTGTTATCATATAATTTATTATTTTAATATGATCGAAGATAAATATATGTAATATAGTGTACAAATGTATAATGTATAATGCATATTGTAATAAGATTTTAAAACAAAGGAAAAAAGTCAAAGACTATATTGTATAAATGTATAATGTATGTTGTATAGTGTATGTACACAAGTTTTGTACTTTTCCATACAATGGACATAGCTGGTGGAATATTCTTATAGATTATTTCACCACATGCCCTCGACGTAGGACTGTAAGAGATAAATTGTTTTACCTAAAATATATTTTTAGCACAAAATTAAAATTGATTATTTGACTATGGTCTAAAGATAAAAATTTGAAGTAATGTAAAATGTATTTCATATACTATTAAGTATAATTATTTCTAACAAAAACTAAAAAAATACAAGAAGGAAAGAGCATATATTTATAATTTTACATTTTCATTTAAACATTAGTGTTTTATTCATTTATATATATTATAAATGCATGTGTATAATTTACATATATACAATAAATAATTATGTATAGTGTGAAATATATACATATAAATTTCAAATTGAATTACAATTGAATTAAAATAAGAATCCAAATTGTAATACGAGTTCGAATTGAAATACGAATTCGAATTTAGTTGAATTTCACCTCGAATTAGGATTTTCGAATAGAATTCGAAAAAAAACCTCAATTCGTTATTCGATTCAAATATTCATATTCGAAATTCGAGTTGATTCAAAATTCGGTTCAAAATTCAAAAATCTAATTCAAAACTAAAATTGAATTGAACAAGATCGAATTTGGATCCATTCAAAAATGAACACCCCTAAGTCAAGGTGTCAAATACTTTTCATGTAACCAAATTGATTATCAATGGAGATGAATCAGAGGATAAAGAATTCAAGTAAAGGTAATAGTTTTAAAATATGTTTGTATTTCTTATATAAATTTCTTACTTATATAATTTTTTAAATATCTTACTTTTGTTACTGTTACATTCATATGAAACATAATTGTTTTTAAAATTTTTAGGATTGTGAATAAAGCGGCAACCCGACATGTTCTATCGGTCATGTGACAGTGCCATCGGCGGGGCGATTTGAAAGAATTGAAATCGAGAAATCTTTTGTTAGAACAATTGAACAACTTTATACAAAGAGAGAGTAAAAAATTCGTGTAATATTATAAATTAAAATTAGAACTATAATGTATTTATTATAGATAAAAAAACTAATAGTTTATTTTTTTGCATTGTTAGTTTTGGGTTTGTGCTACAATTATCAATTTCATTGGAGATTGGTGGTACCTCTCTTGCCCTCATTGTACGAAAAAAATGGCGATGCGGGAGAGTTATTATATTGTTATGGTTGTGACAAGTTTCAAAACGGGATAATAAGGTATTTATTTAATTTGATTTGTTAATTGTTTTTTATATTATTACATGTTTGGTTTTTTTCATCTTCCGTATTATATAATAGGTATAAGATGCACATTCCGATTGTGGGCGATCAGGAATGCTCCACTTTGCTATTATGGGATCGTGATTGTGAAAAGTTGATTGGAAAACCTTGTGAAATTTTGAGGAGAGAATATATAGATGTAAATTTTGTTTTTGAAATGGTTATATATTTTTATACATGATTAATTTGGTATATAGTCTTATAAATCTTTCTTTTCAATAGGACAATGTGGTATAGACATTCCAAATGAGATTGCAAGTTTGATAGATACTCGGGCTTTCTTTAAGGTGCGGATAAAAGGAGATCGAATCGGCATTTTGATGGGTCATTCTCAGTTTTAAAACCGACTACAAATGATTATTTGATTAAAACTTATTCAAAGATAGAGAGTTAGGTATTCAATAAAAATATTATTCTGAATTTTTTTATATCTTATATGTAAATTTTTTATGTAATAAAGACAATTTCTTTTGTTGAAACATGTAGGAATCATATTTTTGCAAGCCGCATGTTGGTGACAAGACGACGAGGAGGTAGATTTGCTTATAAAATTTTACAACAAATATTAAATTAAAATATGGTTAATAAATTAAAAAAACAAATTTTGTTTTGTTGGAAAATTCTTCGGAAGATGAAGTCAACACCCCAAGTAAGCTGAGCAAAGGGAAAGAGTTGGTGAAAGATAGCCCATTGTCTAAGCGATCTCTTCTGGTTGATTTTCACATTCTACGAGTTCAAAGAAGTTGAAGTCATTTCTGAATAAGGAAGAAGACACTAACAAGAAATAGAGATGAAAATTTTGGTTATCATTAGTTTAAGTTTTTTTGATATTTTTTTCGTATTAGTTTTTAATCATTATCAAGAGGTATAGTTGAGTTTTTGGGTTTTAAACTTCCTATCGGTTTTCAATTGAATATTTTGTTTCAATGAACATAATATTCATTTTTTTATTATTACTCGAAGCTTTTTATATTTGTTGTTGTCCCGGTGGCTTTTGTTTTTTAATTTCAAATTATGCTTCGCAAATATTTATTTTTGAACAATTATTATATTTGTATTTTAAGGTAAAAAAAAATTTAGTTCTTATTATCTTTTGGAGATTAATTGATAATTTAAAATTATGCTTCACAAATATAAAATTTAAGAGTTTTATTTTCATCATTCAAATAATTTTAATTTTAATCCATTATAATATCAATTAATATTTATTAATTCTTTATATTTGTTTTTTAAGATTGATATTCTTTGATTGCTTTTACAAATTCTGTTTTTTATTCCGAAAATTTAATAGCTTGACTTTTTCAATAATATTTTACAAGTTTAAATTTTTGAGTTAATTATATTAAGAAATAGATGTTTATATTTGTATAAAATATTTTTTGATTAGAACTTATTAAAAAAGGAGTTTTAACGGTGATTTTTATAAGTCACCTATTACATTAGAGTATTCCTTATATAGCTCGGAAAATCAATGATCATTAATGGACATACAATACTACAAATAAAGAGCTAAAAACAATTTAAGTTATAACATATGCATGCAATTTATATTCCACGACAAATAAACGAAATATGTGCGCAACAAATGAATATATACCACATAATGATCCATATTATGAAAATGACAAACACCATCAGGGTTCCACTACACTAATGGTGCAGGGTCAAGTGGCTTATTTGCTTAGAGTTTTCTTTATATAGATCGAGAAAATTAATTATCATTAATGGACATAAAATACTACAAATAAAGAGTTAAAAAATAATATAAGTACAACAAGTGCACTGCAATTTATATTCCTCATGACGATTAAATTAAATAAGTCATATCGAGATGAAATTAGAGAATATATGCATATTATATGAATAAATTTGGTCAATCATGCCTTACATGTATGCTGAAAGTATGACAAGAAAATTGATTTTAATTTGGCGTAATCATCCTACTTTATCAACAGATTTATTTACATAAAAAATGGAAATATTAAAACATAATTTTGATATTAATTTGGCCAAATCACGGTAATTTATGAATGTATATTTACTTCCATATACAGTTGTCACAAAATTTATAAATATCTTAATTAAAAATGGTATCTTGATTATAAATTATTTCCATGAATAGATAATTTGCACATATAAATACTGATTCAGTTTTCATTTGTGATTTTAATCACAGAAACACAACATACAGCTGAATGACAATGATCATAAACAAAAAAACTCCTTAAAACTAAGCTGAACACAAAGTATATCATCACACAAACTTATAAAAATGAGGCAACTCAGAGGATTCACAGTATTGGGGGGAATAAATGCACAAGGGATACCAACATTGAAGACGACATTTGTCTTTATTTTGTTGTAATGATTTATAAGTTAGATAAATAGTTGTTTATAATAGCATGCGATTTAGAAAATAAATTAAATTATAATTTAATTTACAGTTTTACTTGCCTGGGTATGTGTTTTGATAGGATGTTTGTTTTGGTTTGTAGTGAACAAATAGTGTAGAACCTGGAACAAGTTAGTAAATTCATAAGTATATTGCAATATTTTTAATGTATGAAACACTTATAAATTTTAGAGCAACTTATCTTTATAGTTTCTTGGCTTTTTGTAATCTCCATTGTTAACCATTTATATCTGCATGAACAAAAAGAACCGAGAAAGTGTTCAGAAAATGTCAATGTCCATAACAGATAAAAACAAAATTATAAACAGAACTTGAATACATATGAACAGATCTGGAAAATAAATCATTTATTACCTAGACAAGGCCGTCAAATGTACAAATTCAATTTTTACTCTTCTTCAACATGCACACATAAATATTTAAGATTACAGAAGTAATACAACAAATAAACTGGAATTTCTAAATTTAAAATACTTAAAAAAATCATTTATAATTATATCTCGAAGATATAATAACAAATATAAAAAAAAAGATACAAGAAACAGAAATTATTCAACTGTTTCATAAGAAAAAATAACATCCACATTTTTCATATCCGAAAAAAATAAGACTATGATAAAAAAATTAAATTAAAATTCCAGAATAAATATATGCTGAAAAACAAAAATCGAAACCAAAAAAAAATTATATGCTAAAAACAACGAATACTACCCACAATTTCAACAAATACCGATTTCAAGGGAGCTCGAGTCATTTCTCAAGAAATGGATCATCACCATTTTTCCATTTTGAACATGCAAGAGGTAAAGTCAAAATCATTAAATAAATAAAAAAGTAGTTTGCATAATTTAAAATACGAACTGAAAAATAAGAATAAATAAAATCATAAAAAAATTAAGGGCATATACCTCTTTTTCGGATCTGGGTTCGTCATTTACTCTTTGAAATATCGACATAAACAAAAAACAAATACATGTATCGAACAACAAGATCAAGATCTATAATCGAAAAGCTATTTCTTCCAAAAAAATTCGAAAACATAAATCGAAAAACCATTTCTTCTAACACCTTACTGACACCTTGAAATATTTTTCCAAAAACATAAATTGAAAAAGTAAACGGATGAAATGATTTTGTGAGAATTTTTCGAAACATTAAACATTTCATCACTTTGTTTGAATATTTCAGGGGAAAGAGTATAAAAATGGGATGAAATGGCCGATTCAAGTTTGAAAAGGTATCATCAAACCCTAAACTCAGAATCGGCCCCTTGAAAATGAAATGGGTTTGTAACCCTGAGAAAAAATTCCTTTTATTTGTTTTGATCCAAGAACCCTAAATCCTGGTCGTTCATTTAGGACAAATGTATGGCTGAGATTAAGCCTTGTGGGTTTGTGTAATAGTGGACACGTGTTTGGGCGAGTTTCTATGTGGGCCGAAAACTTGGATTTAAAATGATAAATTTCAAAATCTGGTAATATCTCTTTGGGCTTGAGGATAACTTGACTTGGGCTTTTTACATTTTTATATGTATAGTTTATTGTGTGTGTATATATATATATATATATATATTTAATGTAAATATAAAAATATCAGATTAATGTAATATATATATATATATAATATATATATTTTATATATAAAAATATCAGGTTAATGTAAATAATTTAATTAAAATTGTGCAATATAATGTGAAATATATTTTAATTATATTTAAATTTTTATTTATTCAATTATATTTATATATATTACATTGTATTTCACATATATTAATAATTATAATATTATAATTGTATTATCATATTAACAATGAAAAACGAAAAATATATGAAATAAATACAAAACTATTATAATTATATACCAATTTATTTTAAAAACGTATGAAAATATATGTATCCACAAAATATACTTACAAATAAATTTAATGAAAGTCTACAAAAATATAATGAAAAGTTAGTGTTTTGTATTAATTAGAAGCTAAATATTAAAAAAAAAGGTTAAATCTAATAATCTATATGTAAAATCTATTCTAAAATCATTTTATTAAATTTAGTATTTTTTGTGAAATTCAATAAATGTATAGAAATAAAATATATATGTAATTAATATTACTAATTATATTTATACATAATCTTTGTAACAAATTTGCATATTTATTTTTATTTTTTAAACAAAAATGGGAGCATAGTAGGGAGAGTATCTGCGATGGGTCTAAAAGAGTCGTTTCAATGAATGCTTGAGCAATATTGTTTATCCATTTTTGAACTCTCCATTCAGTCACATCACAAACGGTACATTTTATTTTATTGTTATTATATATAGATATATTAATATTTACTAACATTTTTATTATTGTTGTATTAAATTATGTTTTTATGATTTATTTAAAATTCGAAGTTATTTTTTACTTTATTGTTTTGGATCGGTGGCTCCCAAATGAGAACACCACTGTTGGGAAATTTATTGTTTAGATTTTGATGAATGCCATGTAAAACTTAGAATAGGAAGTTGACACCCCATTTTTGTTGTAAAATGCATTGTAATAAATAGGGTTGGTCAAAGCGTGTGTTAAGTCGGCTATGCCCAAACATGCAAGAAGACAACGGAGACTAATAGGAAGACTCACTTGGGAGTCACCAGTTTGGCAAAAGAAGAGAAGACGGGAACTCATTGAAGATGCAGATGAGATACAACAGTAAAGCATCGATCAAGTCAACTCAAGATAGTCAAGTCTCTAGTTGAAGTGATGGAAGAGTCATTTAATGATTGAAAGTGACTCTAAGTCACCTGGGAAAGCAAGGAAATGCGGTCAGTCGAGATAATCTGAAAGAGATCCGTTGCCGCGAAAATCAAGAGAATTACTTAAACAAGTAATATCTCGATGCTACCTTTATCGGAGTGCTCGATCCGCGAGAAGCGTGCAAGGGAATAAACCAATGGGAAGCACTACACCGTGTCGATTAACTCGAAAAGTCAAGAATAATTCATACGAGGAAGTGGCAATTCCAAGGACTACAACAAGACAAGCCAACGACCACAAGTGACTTTCAAAAATAAGCCTATCTCTTCAACGGGCAAATTTTTGAAAGATCACTATAAAAGGCGAGGAATGACTCGAGAGAAAAATACGAACCACGGCATTCAAGAAATTACTTGAACCGTAACCGAAAATACTCTCAAATCATTCAAGATTAATCCTCAAGCCTACATTACGAAGCACATCAATCCAACACTCACTGTGAAGGAAAGATAACTTCAATCGGTTGAAGAGGAAATTCTATCAAGAATCAAGGGGTCTACATTCCACGAAGGATTGTAGGAAGGTTCAAGGTCGAACCGGTCTCGAGTTTTTGGAGGACTTCGTGATCAAATCCAAAAAGCTTGAGCAAGTGAGGTTGTAGTAGCAAGGCGGTATCTGTGAAGAAGAAGCGAGTCGTCACGAGAAGCCACCGAGTGATCAAGGCATCTCCGGGCCGAGTCCCAAAGGATCAAGTCACCGTGTGTGATCAAGACTTGTATCCGGGGCTGTTACCACTTTGTATCTTGATCAATACCTAGTGGATTCCTCCGGGAGTTGGAGAAGAGAGGAGTAGAAGAATTACCCCATCTTGAACCTCTATAAAAACTTATCGTGTCATTTACATTTCAAAGACTTTAATTCTGCATCTTATTTGTTTAACTCTGTGACATATTTGCTATCCAACCGATAATCTCTCAAGATCTAAAAACCAAGTATTAAATCATAACTAAACCAAACTTAAGGGTGTTAAGTCTTCCCCGAAAACAAACCACGGTTGAGCTAATTCGATCCTAACAACAGTGAGTTATTCTATCAACAGGCTCGATCGAGTCTGTTGAGTGACTAGCTCTCTTGATTAACTAAATTGGTACATCACCAGGACACAACTGTGTAGTATCAACTCGAACTTTTAAAAGGACTAAATCGAAAATTTGGTAAGGTTTATTCAACCCCCCTTCTAAACCTTACACTCACACCCCCTTGGGACCTACAACCACCACTTCATAACAATATTAAGAATTTGGACAATTCTTATCGTTGTATGCCGTCTGCGTCCTCCAATATTTCTCATGTCTCCGAAATTATTGACCTTACTATGGATGGCTCTGTTCAAACCGTTTTGAACTACAATTCAAATACAATAACGAACAATACAATAAAGTCAACTACAACTCCATCTCAGTTGCATGATACAATCGAATCCATTAACAATGGTGAGAATTTTTTTAATTATATTTAATTTAAGTATAACTTTATAATAAATTTTTAATCAAAAAAAATTATATATTATTTTATTACAGAGTACTGGGATATTGGAGATGCAAGTTATATATGCCAATTTTGTGCGGCCATGTTTTGGTACGAAGAAATGATACAATCCCATGTCAGACTACTTCTCCGAAATATGGCTCATGTTGCAATCATGGCATTATTCAACGTCCTCCTATGAAACAAACACCTACTTTTCTTCGTGATTTATTGTATGGAGACAGCGATAAAAGTAAGCACTTTCAAGAGAACATAAGATCATATAATAGTATGTTTTGCTTTGCATCTATGGGAGGAAAGATCGACACAGACATTATTCGAGGCCAACGTGCTCGAAAGATTCCGGATGTACGGTCAAAACTATCATTTAATTGATAATTTCTTTGCCTTCCGATGGATCAACACCTAAATTTGCACAACTTTATATATAAAATACGAGAGAATGAGATAAATCATAGAATGAATGATGTCGGGTTTGTTTTTGGAAATTCTTACTTAATTATAAATTACGCAATAATATATCTAGATATCTATATTAATTCTTGCTAACTATGGATTTTTGACGTGATTCAATCGTAGGCAAGGAAGTGATACTAATAATCTACACCAATATTGATGTCGGTCTTCAGAAAATGTTAGATGAAAATAATATATTAGTGAAAACCTTCAGAGTAGCTAGAGAAAATATTCGAGAATGTACAAATTCAAATGTTAAATTACGTCTTATCGGTCGAAGAGGCAAGGATGCTAGAAGATACAACCTACCATCGAGCTCTGAGGTCGCAGCTTTGATTGTTGGTGATTTTGATCAGGCTTTAGGAGAAAGAGATATATTGATTGAAACCAAAACCGGACAGTTGCAGAGGATAAATAAGTTGAATGATGCGTATTTGGCATTTCAATATCCTTTGTTGTTACTTTATGGTGAGGATGTCTTCAGAGAAGACATTCCATTTTCGGATTTGAAGAGTGTAACTCATGGAGGAAGGTAAACAGTTAGTGTTAGAGAATTCTTTGCCTATCGATCGCATGAAAGGAATAACGAACCTTCTACTATTGTGTCTTCAAGAAGATTGTACCAACAATTTATCGTGGATGCTTATACAATGGTTGAATCGGCCTGATTGAAATATGTGCGCTTACATCAAAAGAAGTTGCGTTGTGATATATATAAGGGTCTGGCAGATGTTGTATTGAATGGAGACACTGATCCCAGATCACAAGGCAAACGAATTATACTTCCATCGAGTTTCACCGGAGGAGCACGATTTATGATACAAAATTGTCAAGGTGCGATGGATATATGTAGATGGGCCGGTTATCCCGATCTATTTATAACATTCACCTCCAATCCAAAATGGCCTGAGATTATTCGTTATCTTGAGCGGAGAAATCTTAATGCAAGAAGACCAATTCCGACATTATTTGCAGAATATTTAAAGTCAAACTAGATGCTCTTATCAAGGATCTTCGTCATAATAAAATATTCGGCAAAGTTGTATCAGGTTGTTGAATCCTCCATATTATTTTAGTACTTTTTATATTCTTTGATATATTATATTATTTTAATACATTAATTTTTTCTTTTTATTTTTAACCTTTACAGTTATATATACGATAGAATTCCAGAAACGTGGATTGCCCCATGCTCATATTCTTCTCTTTCTGGCCAAAGAAGATAAATATCCAACTACAGATGATATAGATAGAATTATATCGGCCGAGATACCAGACGAAGCCGATGATCCGTGCTATTTTGCGGCAGTTAGAGATTTCATGATTCATGGTCCGTGCGGTGAAGCAACCCCGAAGATAATGCCCTCCACAAATAGGTTTTCCTTGTACCTCCGTATCCATACACAAAGAAAATACGACCTTCATCAGATTGAACCGCACCCATGCTTTCAGAATACACGTGGGTTTGAAAGAAGATCTTTGTGCTCTGCGGCTAATGCCTTATGATCGTATCGAAACTCGTCATAAACCAATCTGTTTAGGCTGAGTTCAATATTGTCAACGTTTGGAAATGGCATCGTACAGAACTCACATAGACTCCTACCCCGGCTACGCAACAATTTTTCAATTTCTGACAGGGCAAGATTTTTAATTTCATTCTCACTTAGAACCAGATCTATCAAAAGAGAAAAAACGTAAAACAATGAAGGAAGGATATAAATAGATTAAACCAATTCAACAATTAATATAAAGTATAATATAATTTCAAATGTGATACCTTGGTGTTGAAAAAGAATTCGCCGTCTATATACAATATCGTCCGAAAGAAGTTCCCAGCATTTATCCCACACTTCTTCAGGTCTGCTCAAAGAATCTGATGACAATAATGATTCAAACAAACTCCTGAGAGTCTCTGCATATGCCCAGTGACTCGCTTCAATGATGCCATCATGAATATACTATTTATCGTCTTCTAACAAACCAAGAGCATAGCAAAACTCACGATAAGAACTGTGTTGTACACCTTGTATTTTTTTGTAATCATCATGACACGTAGCACCACACACAACATTGATAAGGCATCTCAAATAATACATGTCACCTGCCCCTGGAGGAACATAGAAAACACGTCATATACTAAATCCAGCCTTTCTCGGCTCCCACTTCTTCAGTTTTGATTTCCATGTAAATTTTGTAGGAGCTTCAGCATAGGTTAATTCTTTGGCTTCAGGATATATTTTATTGGCTTCCATCCAAGCCAAAAAACATGCTTTCTCTGACAGTGCTTCTCTTGAGAACATCGTCTATTCTTTCAAAATCATGAAATTTTACAGATTATTCGTTCTCGAGATGGAAACTAAGACATTCAACGGGAGGATATTTATATTGAATTTCATATCCAAGTAATCTCTATGCTGCCTCATATGATGAAATGTATCTGTTAATACATGCTCACTTCATCAACAGCTTTTCCCGATTCTTCATCACCACTGGTCTGGAAGAATGATGCAGTCACCCGATCATGTCCCTTATTGACATATTTGAACAAATACTTTATAGATCTAGATTGATTACACCGTTCTACGTTAATGTGGGCACCATATTTAAGGAGCAATCGGCGATTATGCGGCACGATGTATCTGTTATCAAGAGGAACACCGTTTTTCTCGACAACCCTGCCATTATTCCTACGCTGATAACATAGAGTTTTCCAAATGGATTGCAAATATCGGAGATGGAACACTTGGAGGAGAAAATGACGGTTCTGCCACTATTGAAATCCCTGAAGATATTTTGCTTGAAGCTATCGGTGATCCGATTTCGACTATCATTGAAAGCACTTATCCAATGTTTAAAGATGCAATTGAGGATCTGACATACCTGAAGTAAAGAGCTATTTTGCCACCTACTCTCGATGTGGTTGAGTCGATAAATCAATATATGACTTCCTTAAACACTTCAGAAGGTCAAACTTATTTGAGTTTTGATAGCACTTGCAAATCGGATGCAAATGTTAATTTCTTACATGATCTGCACACACCTGAATTCTTAAATGGGATAAGATGTTCCGGAGATCCTAATCATGAAATTCATTTGAAGGTTGGCACTCTTGTTATGCTCTTGAGAAATATAGACCATTCAATTGGTTTATGTAATGGTACAAGATTGGTGATTATAAGACTTGATAAACATGTGCTTGAATCCAAGATTCTCAATGGAGCCAATGTTGTGAAGCCCTCGATTTTTATTCGAACATGTACTTGTCTCACGTATCGTCTTTGTACTATTTGACTATTCTACCGCGTCGCTTTGACGGGTAAATATTAATGATAAATATATTTTGTATTTAAATTCTTTTATTTATTACTTGTGATCGTAATCATTTATTAATTTATTTCACATTTATGATTACTTGGTTGATCATCATTATTATTACTTTTGTATTTATTAGTCACCTTAGAAATTTAAGAGACTACTTATTTTAGAGATTTATACCTTATAGAATTAAGAATTCGATTTAGAATAAGTGATCATGAGACTTATAAGTGATCAAGGAAATCGCTAATTATTTTGGAGATTGATATTATTCATCTATTATCATCAATTTTGGGACAAAAAAAATGAAAATACCACAATTACCCTCATATTGGACGGCCATGATGGAAATTTTAGGGTAGAAATACCTCCCAACTCTTATACATGTACACCTTGTGTATTCATCTTGTGTATTTTTACACCATTAATTCAAACCTACATCTCAGAATTATCTTACAAATCCAACCACCCAATTGGTCAAACAAGACAAATTTAAAAATTCCCCCTAAACTTAGCATTTTGGCTAATTGTCCCTAATAAAGTTGCCTAAGTATTACTTTACTCCCTAATTTCCTCAATTATTACTCTAACTTATCATCTAATCAAACAAGACAAAAAAAAAAAAAATTACCACTCTCCTCCCCCCCCCCCTCATGGACGGCCAAATGGCCATATTGGGAATCAAATTTTGTTTCAATTTTCATTCTTCTCAACTCTAAGACTTGAAGATCCTCTCAACTCTCTCTAAAAATCCTCCTACATCTCTCTACACATTTTCTTCTTCTTCTTCTTCTTAACACTTAACCAAAAATACAAGAAATTCCCCTCTTAAACTTCAGAAAAATTCGAACCATATACTACACAAGGTAAGTCTTCTTCAATCTATTCTTATACCTTCTAGCTCATCTCTTTCACCTTCTAATTTAAGTTTGATTTTTTGATATTGAGGTATACCTAGAAGACCTTTGAAGATATTAAGAGACTTGTCATCTTGAAGAAAAATTGTGAAGAAATTGGACTATAAGGTAAAGAAATGGAATTTTTAGTACCTTCTTCTTCTTCCCTATTAATTTCGAATTTTAACACCAAAATTATAAATTTGAGGTGATTAGGGGCTGACCTTGGAGCTTTGGTTAAGAGGTGATCAAGTTATTAAGAGACTATCAATTTTTGACTACAACTTTCAACTACACAAGGTAAGTGTGGTACCTTTGGCCTATTCCTCCTCTTTTTCCCTCCTTAGTTCAATTCTTCATTTTCTAACTCAAAAATCCTTGTATTATTTGACTTAGGGGCTGCCTTAAGTGAAGATTAAAATCCTCAAGGTCCAGTGACATATCACTTTATACCAATCAACCAAACAAACAAGGTGGGTGGAAAAATTCTTTCAACTTCTAGGTGTTTTATTTAAAAAAATGCATGTAGTATTTTGATTTTGAGCACTTGAGATATATATTATGTATTGCATGCTATTTTCTTGTATCAAGTTGGAAAATTTCTCAAGTGTTGCTCAAAAAGGCGATTTATCGAAAAATAGGGCATACATGTACACTTTATGGTTATACTTGATGAAATTTTGTATGAGAATGATATGAATGTGTATGACTCTTGAAATATATGTTTTGAATGATTTATAACCTGGACAAGTCGAGAATAATTGATTAAATTTCAACTTTTGGACTTAAAATGCAAAAATGGAAAGTTGGTGGACTTAATTGCAAGAAAATAAAACTTAAGGGACCCCTCTGTAATTTTCGATTTTTGGGACTGAACTCAGGTCCAAAAATTATGTTTTGACATTTTAATAAAGTTTTAAGAGTTTTTAGATAAATAAAATCAACCCTTAAAAGCCCAAGGACTAGATTGTAAAATTTTAAAAGTTTAAGGGCTATTTTGCAATTTCAAAACTGTACCAGACCCAAATTTTAAAATTTAAAATTTTAACTCTTAAGGGACTGGAAATAACATATTTTAAGTGTATTCCAAAAATCCAAGTGTTTAGAGCTTGGGAAGTAATTTTATAAAAATTGAGGGACCAAACTGTAAGAGATTAAACTTGAGGACCAAAATACAATTCCAGGACTTATGCAGTCCATGCACCTGGAAATACTAATTTAACTATAACATAATTATATCTTGGACCCAAGGATCAAATTTCATAACAATTGGACCCCTAAAAGCCTTAAAGGCAATTATTTCAAAATGGGACAAAAATGAGATTTTCAAAAGTTAAGGGACCTATACTTACTTCTTTTTAAAACTGCTTTTGTCCAATATCCCACTGACCTTAGTGACATTTTAACAAATTTGGGGCCAATGTGAGAATTTTATAGAAACTCGACCTCAAAACTTTAAAAACCTAAATCTCTGAACAATTTAGAGAATTTAGGAACTGACCTCATAAATTTTCAAGGTCGGGACATTTATTTATTCAATTTTTAACCCCAAAAGAATTGATTTTTACAAAACGGGGCTAATTGTAAATTTTCTTTTTACAAGGACCTAACTCGAATTATTTTTATTTTAAAGAAATAGCCCTGGACCCTCTGACTTTACTTATTGATTAAAATATGTTATTTTCTCAAAAATCCCTTGATTTATCGGATCGTCTTGACTGATTAATACGCGATCGTGGGGCGACTTCCTCGTTTTGCGATTTCGAATCTATAACGGACTTATGTTCCACCTAATCTTTCAAGATATCGAATATTGCTTATCCTCCCGATAATCATCTTCATCCAAATAACTCCACCAACGCCATAATTACCTTACGCAAATTTCCGAAAACTTTTCATGAACTACTTCCCGAATCAATATACTCGACTGCCTGGTTGACTACCTGAATGTGTATTTAAATTACTGCCTGAGTCAACTTGGTGTGTCGAGCTCACGATCGGAGTGGATACGTCGGGGATGGGCAACCGGCTCATTTGCTATTTCACTCTCCTACCCCGTCGTCCTAATCCCGCAACTGAGGGACGGAGTTTGTCCAAGGGAAGCGGGTCGTAGTACTTGAAGTATAATCATGATTATGACAAATCCGAGCCTTGCTAGCTCCACTGTGGATTTTGTCTTTGCCTATGGAGCGATAAGGTGACAGGTCTTGGACCATCTTGGTCGGGGAGTTACAAGGAAGAACGAAGGAATCGTTATCTGATCCACACGATTCTGGAGTTAATCGGACCTGTTAGATTGGCGCTACAAATCCGTACGCAACCGCTACTTGTCTTGCATATGATTGGCGTTACAAATCCGTACGCAATCCTCATGTTTGCTTGGACCATAGTGTCTGCTTGACCACGAACTGTTTTCTTAACTGTATAAGTATATTACTTAAATATATTTATCACGACGATTGTGGGCTGTAAGTGAAATCATGCATCATCTCTCACGCGTTTTCATACAACTAAATTTCTCGCATTAACTATATACATATCGCCACACTTGCACACGATCACCCCATCCACTGAGATTTCTGTCTCACCCCCTCCTGTTTTCTAACCTTAGAAGATGACTTTGTCGAAGAAGTTGAACCTGCTTTGGATTGAATTCTCGTGCTCCGCCTGTTGGACTTACTTCCTATTGACACTTAAGCTGGTGATATGATGTGTACTTTATTTCCTAGTTCTGGACTGTAAGCTATTTGGTTGTTGGGGTGTATTTGTAATCGTGCTGTACTTGTAGTTTTCCGCTGCTTTAGACCTTGTTTCGCTTGGGATTGTTGCATCGTTTTCTAGAATATTGGGTTTATTTCTGTTTAAGAGATTGATCGTCGTCGCGTCGCGTTTGGGGGGTGACAAATGTAGGTCATAAAATGTTGACTCCGCGAATGACTCTTACCCCTTCTGACTTCAAGATTCCCTTCAAGTTCCAACGAAGGCAGTTTTCTTTGATCGTGTCGTAAGCCATGGCGATAAACAAAAGCCAAGGATAATCTCTCTCTAATGTTGGCCTATACCTCAAGAAGTTTTCAGTCATGGCCAATTATATGTGTCAGTTTCTCGAGTTACCAATTGAAAGGGACTGGAAATATTAGTTTGCGGCGGCGATGCGTCAAACAACAAACAAACGACTAATGTTGTATACAAAAACGTTTTTCAAAATTTGTAATTTTTATTTTGTTATAGATTATATTTTTTTACATCTTATTTATATAGTAACACCACACCCCGAAAACACTCCCGTGCATCGCACGGGTAGAAAACTAGTTAAATTATAATGATATACCACCATTTAATGCAATGGCAAAATAAGAAGAATATGGAAAAAAATTATAATCCCAATTACATTTATTATGTTTTCTTAATCTGTGTGAATTGTTCTACTTGTCTATCTTTATGGGAAGGAGGGAGTATTAGTTGGAATCAATGTTTTTAAACCCGGACCGAACATCGAACTGGATTAATAACTAGGTCATTAGGTAACTGGTTCAACCGGTTAGACCGTTCTAAAAAATCCAGTTGACCCATATACATACACACACATACACACACACATATATATATATATACATGTACAAATGTAAAAGATAAATACAAATACAAATATAAAAAAATAACAAATTTAAATAAAAACAAAAAATATAATAAATTATAATATCCAAATATAAGTATAAATCGAATATGAGGAAAATTTTTATGTAAATTTACCAAATATCCGTTCACTTTCTGTAATAAAACAAAGAAAATATTGCTTAAAAAATTTGAACCAAACAAACAGGTCGCCGGTTTACGGATTTTTGCGGTTTTTTTTGAGGGTGGCAATGGTTTTTTAGCCACCCAGTTTTAATAAAGAATCGGACCGGACATGTGACCGTTTCCTGGTTAAATCGTCGAAACGGTCGGTCCGATCCGAGTTTAAAAACATTGGTTTTGGAATTTGATTTCATTAATTTTTTTAGTACATATCTTGAGAGAAAATTGTTGACCAGAATTGAACCCTAGACCTTAGGTGTGTGCTTGATAATTTTAATCACTCGACCACTGTCCAATCCCGATTTCGTTAAATTCAGATTAATTACATAGCAAATAAATTACGATTATCATATAACTCATATGGTATCTAAGAATCATATACTACATGAGTAATAATTTCCAAGCAAGAATTTTCTATGAGTAGAATTAATTTAAGCTAACAACTATTGCTTCTAAATTAATTCTACTATCAAAGGGATATTATAAGATAGGCATGCGCACCATGTGATGTGTGTATAAAATGAATTCATTATATATTCAGGGTAATTAAGTATCAACATGTATACTCCAATATTCATATCTTGAGTAAAATCCATATTAACATAAATTCCATATATAAATATATAGGATTTAAAGTTCGCCCCTATAAAAAACCAAAATTAATTTACACACAAATGAAAATCTTTCTTTATTTTATTATTTATGAGGAAAAATTATATTTCATTTCTCAAAGTAAATTTTTAAGTCCATTCTAAACCTCAAGTAGTAAGTTTTTTTTTTCTTCTAATAAAGCACCCAATGTGGGAGAGGGATTGAGGCATGATCCCTAACCTGTATATTGGCAATTATTTACAGAGTTCATGGAATACATTAACAAATCAATGAAATATATTCTTAATTCTAAAAGAAAAAATTTCAAGTTGACCAAGTCTAGCTAAACTACTAACATTTCTAGGAATGTTAAGATCAGAAAAACACAAAAATTATGTAGCAGTTCTCCCTAAGTTTGCTAAGCTATCAGAAACTTGGTTTGCCTCTCTGTGAGTATGTATGAACTTGATGCTTATGTGTAACAACTGCTTCTTGATATTGGTAATTTTGTGTCTTAAAGTCCACTGCCCAGGTAAATACATGTTGATGGTGTTGATAAGAATTGGAGGAATCTAATTCAAAGATGATGTTGGTTCCATATATTGAAGGTAGTAAAGTTAGCCCAACTTCAAAAGCTGCAAATTCCACTTCAATACTGCTGGAACTAGTGATAGCTTGGAAAAAGCCAGAGAATATTGTCATTCCAATCCCTTAAAACTCCACCAATTCCTGCACAGTTAGGACTTTGGAAAGAACCATTTATGTTAACCTTAAACCAGTTAACAAGTGGTTTTTCCCAAAGGACTGGGAGGGGATGTTTAGGAGCCATTGTTCTGAAATTAATCCCTAACTGACAAGCAATATGAAAATATCCATGCCAATACGTTTTGTGAAACGGTCTACTTTTAAAGAGAAGAAGTAAATGAGCTTCAACTTTCCAAATTATTCTTCTGAAATTAAAATTCAAATTCTCATGTTTGCAACTGTTTCTTTCTTTCCATGTGTACCAAAAAATTAAGCAAGGAAGAAGAAATGAAATATGTGTTGTATGTGCATATGGTGTAATATTTCACAAAGCAGAAAGAAAAAAGTGTATTTGCTCAGTGTGTGAGACAATGAATCCTACCCACCTTGAAAAATGGTTCCACACTTTTTGAAAATGGGGATTGAGAAAAAGAAGATGTGAACGTGATTTAACCGGTTACCTGTATCTGGGGAGCCGTACCAACATTTAGAAGCAATGAAAACACCTATATCTTGTAGTTTGAGATCCACGGGGAGTATTAAGGCCAACCTCCATAGGAAAATGGATATAGAAGGAGTAAGAAAAGGGGTCCAAAAATTGGTAAGGAGGATGTTGTGAGGCATGGGGGTTTTGATAACAGCCCAAGCTGAGGATAATGAGAATTAATTATTAGATGAGGGTTTCCATTTCATGCAATATGGCTGCCCTTGGAGTAATGGAATAATCTGGCTTATATTGACAGCCCAGGGGGTCCCCACAATATTAACTAATCTTGAAAATCCCAGTTACTATTAGGCATAAAATAATCAACAACAATATTTTCAAGACTAGTTTTATCAATGGAAATTAAATCATGTAAAGGAGAGTCTTCAAACCAAATGGCATACCAAAAACTAACCTTACCAACCCCAAGTGACCATGCAGTATGAGTTTGCATAGCATGCCTTAGTTTACACATTCTTTTCCAAGTAGGGATGTACTAAGGTAAAGATGCAACAAGTAAAGCAGGAGATCCACCAACATATTTATCCTGAATGAATTGTGCCCATAAAGAGTTTTTTTTTAACGAAACGGCAAAAAATATATTAATACCCAATGAATTTAAAAACCATGGGTTAACTAACCCAAAATTCCAAGCAGAACTAGAGAGATTCTAGTACCCACACAGGAACAAGAGATCAAGGCAAGCAAGACCTAGAAAACAAACTCAGGTAGGACAGACCCACAACCTGAGGCCTGATGGCTTTGGCTATTCCTAAACAAAGTAACAAAATAGCTTGAACATCAAGGCACAAGCGAAAAAAACTGAAAGCAGCAAAACGGAGCAGAACCAAGTTGAGCAGATCCAAAGCAACACTGAAAGTTGAGAGCATTCCTGGAGACAATGGAAGAGTCGGACAAGGTAGCCCATAAAGAGTTAAACTGTCTAAATCTCCACCAAAGTTTAAGAGTAAAAACATCAACCATGTCAAAAATATTTCTAACCCCTAGACCCCCTTCAGTAATAAGATGACATATTTTATTCCAAGCTACTTAATGGATTTTATTGGAACTATCACTAGAACCCCAGAAAAATCTAGCCATGATTTGCTCAAGAATATGAATAACATACTTAGGGGGCTTAATTAATGACTTGAATCAGATGTAAGAACATGGAATTAAGGGCACTTTTAATAAGCATTAATATTTCCCCAAATGAAAGAAGTTTCCCATTCTAGCTTCTAACTCTGGCATGCATTTTACTGATGACATTTTGAAATAAAAGACCCTTCTTATGACCTTTAAACAAAGGAGCGCTAAGGTAGGTAATGGGAAGCTCTTGATTAGTGAACTAAGTGAGGGCAACCACCCTATTAATGCAAGAAACGGGGGTCCCTTTGTTCATAACAAAAGAACTTTTACTAGAATTCACAGCTTGGCGAAAAACTGCACAATAGTGATTGAGTAAATGAACCAGAGTTCTTAAGGATTGATCCTTAGTATTGGAGAAAATGATGATATCATCAGCATAAGCTAAATGAGAGATAGGTCAACCAGCATGAGTTTTATAATACATGTAAGGATGACGTTGAAACATATAGTCTAGCCCTCTAGACAAATACTCAGCAGCTACAATGAAAAGAGTGGGGGAGAGGGGGTCACCTTATCTAAGGCCCATGCGAGACTTAAAGAAACCAGAAGGACTCCCATCCGTCACAAGGACAGTGAACCAACAATTAGAGATACAAGCATCAATATAACCAACCCACCTATCAGGAAAACCAATAGCAGAGAGCATAGCTTCAAGAAAAGGCCATTGGACTCTATCATAAGTCTTTGACATATCAAGCTTGAAAACAACATTGTTAGCACAAGAAATAGAGTGAACCATTTTATGAGCAAGCAATATATTGTGACTAATAAGTCCGTGCCTTAGAAAACCACTCTGATGAGGGGAAATTAACATAGGAAGGATAGATGAAAGCCTAGTGTTGAGAATCTTAGTAATAATCTTATTGGACACATTACACCCAGACTGATAGGTCTGTAATCTGTCCAATAAGTGAGAATCTTAGTAATAATCTCAAGTAGTAAAATTTTGACAACAAAGATTATATTATAATATATATTTACATATGCAAAATATATATTGAAATATATCTTAAAAATACAAATTCTAGGAGGGACGGGGCGGGATGGTACCCGCGGGACGGAAGTGATACCCGGACCCCCGCCCAACCACGGAATATATACTTTTTACGTTCTGAAATCAATTATCCAATCACAATATGAAGAAGAATTTGGTCTATTGGGCTGAGCGCCATCCATGTTTCCAGGGTCAAAGGCCATTTCTGGAAAGTTCAATTACTGTAAAAATCTTGACCTAGTCAAAAAAGAATCACATTTTATAAGTAATGGGCCTATTTACTGTAAACTTTACCTAAAGAAATTGGGTCATCCTTTTACAGGTCCATTAGTTTTAACATGATCCGGTATATACTAGTCTAATTCATCCAACTTTCAATGGACTTATGGTGGACAACAACGGGTGATTACTCGTTTAATTTTGTACTTGGTTATTGTTGCCAGAACTAATTTTATCAAAATACAAAGAGCAAGTCTCTTGTGAGACGGTCTCACGGATCTAAATCCGTGAGGCGGACCTCCTAAGGGTTCCATCTTGAGAGCATGAACCATGAAAATAAATTTAAAAATAATAATGAACCATGAAAAAACAAAATAAACCCTAAAATCATGAACCATGAAGAATAAACCCGAAAAACAAAAATAAACCCAAAAAATAATTAAAAAAAAACTAAAAATCCTAAAAACCCAAATCAATTAAAAATAAACCCAAGAAACAAAATAAACCCTAAAAAAACAAATATAAACCATAAGAAAAATAAATCTGAAAAAAAAAGCCTTTAAACTTTTGTGTAAGGGCTCCGTCTCACGGATCTAAATCCGTGAAACCGTCTCACACAAGTTTTTGCCAAATACAAATTAAGATGACAAATTTGTTGCCATCCTTCCACAATATGCGAATAACAAGGGTCATAAGGTGGAATTCAATCTACATGTAGTGCATGGTACACAGAGTGCTGGATTTTATATAATTCTAAAATGAGATGTTCATAGGATTAATGATGCACACAAGTGCGACATTGAGTACAGAGGGCGATCCCAATTGTGTTGTTCATTGGTTTTTGATATTAATTAATTTTTTATGGAATGAAGTACAAAAACAACACTTTTATCCAAATTAATTAGAAAATATATTGTCTTTTAAAATCACAAATATCCTGTTGACATTTAATTTTATTTTACAAATTACACCATCAACAAATCTGTAAATAAAGACAAACCTCAAAATGACAACTGAATTTATAATTTTTTTAATTATAAATAGAATTAATTGTAATAATTTATCCTTATTTGCATATGCTTTATGTTTTTGTTTGTAAATTCTCTTGATTCTTGACAATGTTTAGGTGATTATTCATTGGCCAACTCATTAATAAACAAAGATAGTTGTATCTGTAGCGACTTGAGTTATCCCAAATAGGCTTTTTTCTTGGGCTTTTAATTCCTTTGGATTTTCTATATCTGTAATGATCGGGGATTGTCCCAAAAAGAGATGTCAATAAGGGTCGGCCCATCCCGGTCCTACCCTTGCCCTAAAAGCCCTAGCCATTAAGAGCTAGGGCAAAAAAGCCCTGAAGTCATAAGGGCTCGAAAATTCTAGGCCCAGTCCTATAATTTTGTTTTCGTTTTTTTTCTTTTGAATGAAGTCATTCCATTATAAGTTTAATATTCCTATCAAAATTAAATATTAATATAATATAATCTAATAAAAATGAAGTAACAATTAACGAGGTTTCTTCTAAATAATTTTTAATATTCCTGTCTAAATTAAATATTAATATAACATAATTTAATTTTTAAAATGAAGTAACAATTAATGAAGTTTCTTCTAAATAATTTTGTGAATTGATAAAAAACATCACAATCTAATATTCCAACAATAGAAACACACATCATAATATCAGATTCATTCATCTTCATCAATTATAATTTACTAAGATTAAATGATAAGTGATAAATGAGATGAAAAATTACATTTGGTAGTATTATATACATAAAATTTAAATATAAATTTATAAAATATAAAAAGCTTATTGAAAAAAAGGCCCTAAGGGCCAGCCCGACCCTAGTTCGACTGGCCCTAGAGCCGGTTAGGGTCGGGCTAAAAAGCCTTCATGTTATAAGGGCCTATGGAATATAGGCCTAACACTCAATTTTTAAGGTCGGGCTAGGGTCGACCCTCAGGGCCTGGCCCTTATTGACATCTCTAATCCCAAATCGAATTTTTCCTTGGGCTTTCTATTCGGGCTTTCCATCCGAGTCGCACTCACAGACTTCCCAGTATTGAAAGTGGGTTTCATTTCTTCCCACATACTCAAACTCAGGACCTCCAGGATAAATATTAAGTTTTAAGAATGTGAGTACAACCAGCTGGGTAGCTCAACTGGTGGTACTCACACTCTTAGAACACAGTACTTAGTTTGGGGTACTGGGCTCGAGTGTGGGGCAAGACATGAAACTCATTTACAGGAGTAAGAAGTCCATGAATGCGACGTGGATGAAAAGATAAAAAAGCCCATTTGGAATAGTCCCCGATTGTTGCAAAAAAAATGACGCCAGAATTTAGCTGGGTTATTGATTTATACGAGAGGCTAATTATCGAAAGAATAATCGTTGCCTTGAGGGGTATTATTAGCTTGATATATTATGCACAAGTTTATAATCTCTATCAGGAGCGATCGATTAGCCAAGGGCGAGCTAGGAAGTTCCCATATTTGAATATGTATTTTATTCGGATAATTGGTCTGGTTAATAGTCTGGTTAATTCTAATAAGTTATATTCCATTCGGATAATAATCATTAAAAGTGTATTTTAATATCATATAAGTATGTTAAAGTTGTAGAATAAGGTTCCGAGGTCCTTAGGTATTTATAAGAACACAAAAACTCCTTTCAGATCGTGTAACGGTCTTTTCCGTTAGATGGATACAACCCGACCCTGGTTTTTTCGTAATTTTATGCACCGGTGGCATGTTTGTAATATTCTGGAATAGTGCATTTGAAAAGTAATAGTAGTTCCTCGAAAAAATATTAGCAGTTCCCTGGAGAGTATTTTAGTAGTTCTCCTAAATATAATTAATTTTTTCTCCCGAAAAGTATTAGCAGTTCTTCAAAAAAGTATTATTAGTAACGATGAAATGTATTAGTAATCTGTTTGAACAGTTTTTTCAGTAATCCTCTTGAAAATTTATTTTTTCCATCAAGAGTATTAGTATTCCTACTAAAATGTATTAGTAGTCTTATTTAAAAGTATTATGTTTTCCGATTAAATGTATTTTAGTATTCCTTTTGAAAAATAATAGTTTTCCTCATAAAAAATATTAGTAGTTCCCCATAAAGTATTAGTTCTTCCCCCAAAAAGTATGAGCAGTCATCCTGAAAATTATTTGGTAGCACTCCTAAAAATATTAGTTTTTCCTCCGAAAGTATTAGTAGTCCTCCTAAATGTATTAGCAACTCTCCTAAAATATATTAGCAGCGGCCAGTGGAGTTCGATCCACTGTTGGTGGGCTGACAGGTCAGATATTTCGATCCGTCTAACGAATTAGATCTGTTATTAGATCGTCTGATAGGAGAATACAAGTATCCTTTTTGAAACACAATTCCTATTGGATTTTGAAAATTCAATAGGTCCTAGTCTCGAATTCGGAAAATGCAAGGTCAGTTTCTAATTTTCAAAAAGTTTGGAATTCAGGAAACCGGGGCCATGTTTTATAAACTTTACAGGTTTGATCCCTCATTTTACCAAAATCGACGTTTTGCACTTAAATTTTACAAATACGACTTAAAATCCGGGAGGGTTTTTAATATATTCAAACTTTAAAATTACACTTAGGGCAGTAGATTTTTGAGGTAAAAGCAGTTTTAAGAAATTTGTAGTTAGGCCCTCCATTTTTGGAAAATTGCAATTCTAGTCCGAAATTGGTTATGTCGTTAAGGGCTCGTTTTAAGTCCGATTATTATAAAATTTTAACCAACAGTTCATGGTATCATAAAATTTAGTTTATATGTTTTTCCAAGCATAGGTTGTACAGGTTCCAAAAATTACAATTTGGTCCTTAAGTTTTTTAGTATTCATTCATGTTTTAGTCCTTACACTTTCCAATATTGCATGCATTTCTTAAACCAAATTACTTTAATATTTCTTAATCTCTTAAACTATTATCATTCCAGTCCTCAAAAGTCCAATATTTTGTAAATTTCCATACAGTCCTTATAAAGTTTGTTATTTACAAACTAGGCCCTATATTTTGTAAAATTTGCAAAAATAGCCCAATAATCCGGATTCAAGTACCAAACCAAATTTCCAGAATATAACCCAAGTATACAACATAACTTTAAGCATAAATTATTTATGTTTAAGGTTGCAGAAATCGTTAGGCGCTAGTCGGGCGGCAGCCCAGCGCCTAGGGCGCCTAGGCGGCCGCCTAGAAATAACATATTTTTCTTCTTTTTTTTCATTTTTTTTATTTTTACCAATTTTTGGCCGATTGTTTCTACCTAGACCGCCTAGCCCGCCTAGGAGAGCGCCTAGCTCCGATTTGGTGTCGCCTAGCCCGCCTAGCCTGATTTTTAGCCAAACTGATTTTTTTCGACCGATTTGGGCAAAATCGGATCGGCCTAGGGGCACCTAGCGCCTAGTCGGTGCCTAAGCCGATTTTTACAACACTGCTTATGTTATCGTATAACATATCAAGAAGCAAAACAAGAAAACATTCAAGTCACCATTTTTGCAAAAAATGTGTAACACTCTCACTTTTTTAAACTTTCTTGAAATTTATATTCAAAATATTCATGCAATACATATTTATAATATTCCAAGACATAATCATGGTGATACATTCAATTTTATAAGAAATTACAATTAGTTTAGATAGGTTTTATCCACCCACCTTAATATCTTTTAAGTAGTCCTTCTAAAATTGAATTTGTTCTTTCTTGAACCTCTTGCTCATGGTACACCACTCCAACGTAACCTCTAAGCGGTTCAAAATCCACATTTTACGGTCAAGAGTTGGAGGTTTCAAGCCAAGAAGAAGAAAAGTGACCCAAAAAAAATCAAATGGCCATCACTTACCTTAATACTTGAAGATAGATTGAGGTCTCAAGACACCACATAACCATAGTTTCTTATCTTCTTCTTCACCTCTAAAACTCACGACCTTTAGGGGTTTTCCAAGAAGAAATGGTGCTTAAAGTTTAGTGTGGCTCAAAAGCTACCTTTAAAACCTTAGGCAAGTGCACCTATCGTTTTATAGAATAGATTGTTGACTAACGAGTGTCATTCCCACGAGGATTTTAAGTACTAGTAATTACTGTATTTCTTTTTATCTAATCTAGCAATTTTCAGAGTTTTTGTTGGTTTAAAAATGAAAAATAAAGAATTTGGAATAATTGCAACTAACAAAAGATCAAATAAAAGTAGATTGTAGAATAAGAAATCAAGAGCTAGAAATGTGTTTGGATGTAAATCCCTCTATAATGTTTTTGTGATTTAACAAGATAAAGATACAACCAAAAACCATTTAGCAAAAATCATCCTCTTTAATAAAATCTCATGTTTCATGGACCGTAGAAATTCCCGATTTAAGTTAAACCCACTATCGAGCGCGAATAACTCCTAACCTCAAGTTGATTAACTGAAATCTCTTTCTAGTTAAAACCCCCAAGATTGCATTATAACGATTTGTAAATTCCCATATTAGGTTTGACCCTAATCCAGAAGATTTATGTCGTCCTATATCTAGGATTCCATGCAACCCTATTCACTTATATAGGTTCTATTTCACCATGAATCTCTCTATATCCCGATGAAAAATAAACTTCAAATCAATATTGTGCATATACCAATTTGAATGAATAAAGCATAATATAAGTGAATCACACAAAACATGAAGATTTTATTAAAAACATATAAACCTTAATCACAAATTCATTCTAGAGTTCATTACATTCAAACACTAGAAATTTAGCTACACATGGCTTTGATAAAAGAGTATACTACACAAGAATATATGAATAAAATGAACATGGTGTACTTAGATCTTATTCAAGACCAATACAAGACTTCCTTCTTGGTTGATGATGTTGAGCTCCAAGCCTTCTCCTCTAATGCTCTTCAACTTCCAACTCCACCTCTCTTTTATTCTCTCAATGTATTTTGCTTTGTAACTTAGAGAGAATGAATCAATGAATATACAAAATGAATGATTCTCCCAACTCATACTCTTGGCTTTTATAGACATCATTTTTGTGCAAGAACACATTAATAATGTCATCCTTTGTTAAACAAATGCTCCAATTCATTGTTGGGTTGGTGAATTATTGTATTCATATGATAATTGAGGGAATATGGGGACATGTTGCAGCAAAATAGGGTGTTAAAGGTGTACAAAAGTGGTCAAAAAGCTTGTTCGGTGAGTTTTCCATAATTTCCGCATGGAAATGTTGCAGAAAAGTGCCCCGGACAAGGCCATATCGCCAAAGACGCCGGCCGTCTTTGTTTTTCCTGCGAGAGCCGGGCCCGACACGGCGTGCTCCCAACACGGCCAGGCCGTATTGGAGGTTGTTTTGTGCAAAGTTTTTGAGTTTTTCGCTCCTGGTGGAACACGGCTGTGTTGCCCAACACCCCCTGCCCGTGTTGGACCAAAAAGGCCCCGAAACGACGCGTTTAACTTGGGATTTTGATTGTTTTTGCATCCTTAAATCCCCCGGTATGTTTTGACATGAATCCATGGTCCGAAATTCACCAGAATTAGCCCCGAATAGTCAATCTACATCAATAAAAGCACCTCGGAGTAATATGAACTATGTACAATCAAAAATTTACAAAACTAACAATAAAATAACTTAACTTATACTCAAATATACACATAAAACATGCATAAAAAGACCATTATTAAACCACCTCCAACTTTGAACTTTGCTTGTCCTCAAGCAAAATATTAAATCAAAAAGAGGGATTCAATAAATCACAACACACAAAGAAGACTTTTTTTTTCAACACATTGAACCCAAGTAGTCAAGTTCTTAGCCTTCTCAACTCGAATTAACCGTTCAGTAAAAATATAGTTTTGCAAAGCGATCGACTGTCAAGAAAGACCGTAATATCAGCAGGCATTATTCAGACTTGAAATAATCACTCCCAAATACTGATAGTTATGAACAACTTCAATTCAATAATGCTAAGAAAATACAAGAACTACATAGATCTTTGTCGTTAGCCTACTAGTCATATAACCAAGCTTCTTGAACTTTATTGGAATGAGAAGTCAAGGAGTATACATTCTCTACTTTTCTTTTTTTCGTTCTTTTTTTTTTTGGATCTTTCGAGACATGCTTCCACTAGGTTTATATTTTGAATTTCCGTTCAAACACTCCTAGGGTGGTTTCCCATACTCATATTCTTGTCACCGTTTTACGTAAAAGACAAACATGGGGCTCATGAATGCTCCTAGTTACTAAGCAACAACAAATAGAGGAGTATAACCTCGATTGTTCCATTTTTTTTCTTCTTTTTTTTTCTTTTTTTTTTCTCATTTTTCTCTTTTTTCACAAGCTTGGTTTAACAACTAGTTAACCACTACTAAATCATGAGTTCTTGGACGTTCATAGCGCTAGGTATCATCGTATATGCCTTAACACATCAAGTATTTATGGTGCTGGAAATCTCGCCAAAATTTAGCCCGCATCCACGTCAATCTATCCTAGACAATCAATTGTTTCACATTGAAAACACAAATTAACAAGTTAATAAAGGTATAATTGGGCCAAGTTATTGACTAGCAAACATTCAATTTGTAAAAAAAAAATCACATCTCTTGCGGACAGACTCAAAATTAAAACAAACACACACAGACTCATAATAAAAACAAGCACACAAACATTCCGAAAATGTTATTACACCCAAACCCAACTTAAAGGTTCACATTGTCCTCAATGTGAAAGAAAGAGATGAACAACCACACAAAAAGTAAAGAAACTAGAAGAAAAATAAAAGAGGTGGAAAAAGAAAAACACGACCTTACTACAAGAGTGAAATCGATGTTGAGCGACCATTGAGTTGTTTAGCACGGGACCTTCGTCAGCATCTTCATACCTATTCAAGCATAAATAATACACAACTCGAATACCGTGAAGGCTCAAATTTTTTCAATTAAGACAACAAAGAAAGATGTCCACACCATTTTTTTTACATGACCCAAAAATAATCAAAATGTGGTTTGAAAATGACTCTAAGGACTTGTGTTTTTTTCTTTTGAAAGAAAATAAAAATAAAAATAAAAATAAAAATAAAATGCATACAAACATCGGGTTGCCTCCCGGGTAGCGCTTCTTTAGAGTCGTATAGCTAGACTAATTCACCTAAATGTGAAGATTAATCGGGTGGAGCTTTGATCTTATGAAAATACCTTTGGCATTTAGTAGAACTACCTCCAACTTCATGGTTCAAAATGTGCTCTTTGACCTTTCGGGTCCCTATTTTGGATATAACCTTCCTAAGAATATTATTTTTCGTGGGTTTGCCTGCACCTTGAACAAAACTTTCTCCAAGAGATTTTTAAATTTCTCATCATGCAAAGGAATTGAAGCAACAAAAGAACAAGTAGTATCCTTTTCAATATCAACATGAATTTTAAAAATTACTTGTTCATCCCCCACTCTCAAAGTTAATTTTCCCTCATGCACATCAATGAATGATTTTGCCGTAGCTAAGAAATGACGCCCTAAAATTAATGGAACCTCTATATCATCATGCATGTCAAGAATAACAAAATCAACTGGAAACACGAATTTATCAATCTTAACTAACACATCATGAATAATACCTCTATGATGTTTAATCGATTTATCGGCTAATTGAATGTCCATCCTAGTAGGTTTAAGTTCACCTAATCCCATATGCTTGAATGTTTCATAAGACATCACATTGATACTAGCTCCTAAGTCAGCTAGCGCCCTATCAACAGGTAAACCATAAATTGTACAAGGGATGATAAAACTTCCTGGATCATTAAATTTTTATGGTAGTTCATTGGAAGAATATTTATCATTCAATTGCACATTTGATAATTCATTAAGCTTATTTTCATTAGAAATTATGTCATTTAGATCCATTGCATTCTTCGAAAGAGGTTGAACAAATGGAATATTGGTATGTAATTGTTTGAACGATTCGAGGTACTTACCAAATTTGTCCTCCCTTCTCTCTTCTTCGGTTAGACTCCGATAGGGGATCTTGGGATTGTATTCTGCAACAACCGTTTTCCTAAGCTTTTCCTTGAGTATGTCATCCTCCACATATTTCAGCATGGGGGTGTTGGCACAATCATGTCCATGTGGGAAACTAATGGTAATTGCCTTTACGTGCTCCCTTAGGTTTGGCTCAGTGTTACCCGACAAACTCCCTTGTGGCCTTTCGAAAATCATTTTCACAATCTGGCCTATTTGGTTTTCCAAATTATGGATAGATGCCTCTTGATTTCTTAAGGATGTTTCGACCGCCTGGAATCGGGCATCTGTTGATTGCACAAACTTTGTGATAAGTTCTTCCAAGTTAAGCTTACCTTGAGTTGGCTGGAATCCGGGAGGCGTGTGCAGATTAGGATTGGGATTAGGCCGTGGTTGGCCTTGATTACCCCAACCGAAATTAGGATGTTGTCGCCACCCAAGATTGTATGTGTTGCTGAAAGGATTATTTGGGTGATTTCTGGCTTGATTCCCAACATAATTGGTCTGTTCCGCTTGCGGTATTGTGTGTGGGCACTCCTAATGATTATGGGGTCCTCTGCAAGTTTCACAAGATAAAACATGCGGTGGTGGTGGTTTAGGAGCCACTAGATCGTAGATTTTTTGGGCCAAAGCTTCGACCTGTAACTAGTGTAACCACTGCATCTGTATTGGATACACCCACTGTTCTGTTAGTTTTACCTCGTACGGATTGCCATTGATAGCCATTCATGGCCATTCCCTCTATTAGATTTCATTCCTCAGTCGTGCGGTTATAGCCGGTGGAAAATACTTCAAAAGGAACTTTTCAGCCATAATGCTCCATGTTGTGATTGTTCCTTTTGGTAAAGTATTTAACTCACTGTTTAGCTCGTCCCCGAAGAGTAAATGGGAATAGGCGTAAGCGGATGGCATCATCAGAGACCCAATTGATTTTGAAAGTATCGCAAATTTTGAGGAAATTTGCGATATGGTTATTGGGATCTTCGTCTGGTAGGCCGTCGAATTGAACAAACTGTTGCACCATTTGAATAACATTTGATGACCTGCCGTCCATAGATGGCTTGGCGTAGTCGTACATGGTTCTTTGTTGTTCATCCGCCATGACAGGATCCTTGCCTTCGTTAATATCCTCCTCGTGGTCTGTATTAGTGCTTTCCTCTGTGTTGCTACCGGTGGTCTCGCGCTTCCAAATTCGGCGACGAGTAGGCATGCACTGCAGTAAATAAAGAGGATAAATGTAATCCAAGACTTACAAGGATAAATAAGATGAAAGGCAATAAATAAAAAAAATGATTAGATTAACAAAAATAAAGCGTTCTTAATAGAGATAATTATTTTTAACCACCCCAACTTTACCCCTTTTTACAATTCACAACCTAAACTTTGATTCGTAACACTTTGCACCCTGAACTATGAAAATAATTACACTTTGCACACTATGGACAATTTTACCCCTAGGATTTTATTCTTTAATATCAATAGTTCTAGTTATCCCTCTAAACTCCAATTTGTGGCAAATTACTACATAATAATAAATTTATTGCATTATTCAATAAACATAAAAAAATTTACTCCATAATCAATTTGTTTTTCGGATTTTTCGAGAAATAAGAACCCTTATTCTTTGTAACTTGTTTTGTTCGTGGCATTGTTACACCTACTTAGATCCAGTCTCTATTCAGGGGTTTTAAATGGATCATGTCAGGTTTCCAGCCTATAAACTCAATAATACATACTCTTATCAAGATCTCATTTCAAGTATTTATCCGTATACAAATTGGGTCTTTAGACTGAAAATGAAAATAGTCCATTACGACCATATCAGGCCCAACATGCTTCCGTAAAATTAATAAATCCCTTAAAATTCATACCTTCTTTGACCGAAACAACAGCGGGTGAAATGGTTAGCAACACCACCAGTCGGAAAATTATTGCCCCTAGATCGTTTGACAAACATCTCCTCACTGTTCAACCTCACCCTCAGGGAAGATGATCTGCAAGTTATCCGACTCCTTCAGCAACTTTTAGCACAGCCTTGGTTCGTTTCCTACTCCAGGCGTATAAGTAATTCTTAAATGGGATGAATTAATAGTACATTATGAAAACATGTTGAAGCAGAAAGCCTCTTTTTATTAAGAACTTATCAAAATATTTATTACATTAGTAATCTCCTTTTGGAAGGAGAATACCGGTTTAGCCTCTCATAGATGAGGCTTGCACTCGTAAATACATAAAATTTAAAACTAAAACACTCAAAATATTACAAATATTCTCTCAGAATTTATTATGAGAAAACTAAGGGAAATGTTCGATGTCCTTAGCTTCCTTCAACTCTCGGCTTTTATAGACTTGAATCCAGACTTGAAAGGCGGACTCCAAATCTTGTTGATAGTTATGACGTCACTGCTTACGTCATATCTTGCATTATTGCCTCGCCAATTGTTTTCCTTTTCTTTCCGCGTGACTCAGCCCATGTGATGTTTGTTGGAGAATCTTTTAAAAATTTGGTTTGCGTGGTCCCCGAGGATAACGTGTCTTGTGAGCTGGGCCCTTGTCTTTTCCAGCTGTATGGTCCTGTCGGTCGGGTTTGGGTCAAAATTCTTTCCCAAAGTCGGGTTCTTTCTGTTCGGGGCATGCTTGACAGATCCGATCGATCCAACGGCCAACATACGCCATGTTACAGAATTTCCGATAGGTTTCTTTGCTAGCCGGAATCTTGTTCTCCCAGAGAATTCTTCTCTTTGTCTTGAAAAGTTCCTCTGCGAATCCTGTTGTTGATCCAGTCATTGAATTCAAATGAAAAGATCCATTTGCTGAATTCTGGAAAAACTTGAATGGATATTTGACTTTGTCCATTTCGGTTAGACAAACCCAAAGTCCCCATGCTCGCTTTGTAGAAGCTTCGTCTTCAGAAATTGCTCCTACTAACGTTGGTACTTCTTCCGATGAAGCTGCCTTGATGTATTTTGAAGCATTTCCATCCGGTCTTCTTAGCTTGATGAAATGAAAAGCTTCATTAAAGCCTTTCTTCGCTGGTTCGGGAGCTGCACTGATAAAATACAGTTCCAAAATATCTCCTCTGGCCAAATGTGGATTGTTGGCCCAAGTCTCGTAAACCGCTTCCCCAATCCATTTCGGTAATTTTGAAATTTCTGGGAATCCGGGTGATACAGTATAAATTGAAGCTAAAGCTCCAAACGTATACCATTCATGTACTTCATTTGGATGACTTCCTGGTTTCATCCAAACTCTGGGATACTTGCCTGAGATATCAACCATTGATTTTTCTGGGTTAATACCTCTTCTTGTAACTAATTTCTCCCATTGTTGTTGATAAACCTGCATTGGAGAAATCTTAATCTCGTCAGTTTGAACCTTAGATTTGCCTGTCTGTGGCCTAAGATTCAACTCTCCCTCTTTTACCCCAGAGGTGTTGGGTTGACTTGAAGACTCGGGTTGTGACACCGGAGCTTCAACATTAAATTCTGATTGTACACCTTCAGGGGATGCATCACCTGCAACACTTGTGATTATGGTACTTGAATCCGTAACCTCCGGGTTAGAGCCCTATTCTCTATTCGCCCTTTTTTGCATCGTGGGATGCAGCCTGGAGGAGAGGCCCTTGCAGCGCTAAGAACAATTGTCCTTGAGCAAACTGGCATGCTTGTATTTGACTAGAAACGGATTTCTAGTCGGCTATTGAAGTCGTCCAAAGAATCAACACGCATTGAGACATAACGTCCCAAAATCTCGTTCAAGACTCTCTAGGTTTTTCTGAGATGTCTTACTCGTTTAAGGACCTCGTCGAATGTCGTCCTTCCATCTCGTGTCAAAAAATCTGCAAGACCATTTTCATGAGATTTTATAATGACAATATCATAATCATAATATTGACATTCAGCTTGCCATCTAAGTAATCTAGCCTTTTCTGGTTTTGATTCAATTTTGTTTCTCAGAAAAGCTTTGACACTTGAATTATCAATTTTTAAAGTAAACTTTTTAGCAGTAAAAATAGAGGCCATTTTATGAAAGCCTTTCATTTTGCAAAGAATTCTTTCGTTGATATGCCATCGATTAAACTTCACTGTCAGTAAAAAGACCGCTGCAATATCTGCATGGCACTTCGTTGTTTGGTATAGCTTTTGTAAGAACAGCTGCCCACCAATAGTCACTGGCATCTGTGTATAGAACTAATTCATCTTTATCTTGTGGAATTGCAAGTTTTGGAAGCTTTTTACAAACTTCTTTAAGCTGCTTTATTCATTCTTGATGTTCAATTTCCCATTTGAATGTAGCATCTTTTTTGAGCAATGGGCTAAACACCTTCCTGTAATGTGCTAGATTGTTTATGAACATTCCAACAAAATTAACAACTCCAAGAAAACTCTGAAGTTGCTTCTTGTCTTTTAGTGTATCTGGAAATCCTTGTATCTTTTCTACAATATGACTTTGTAGGATGATTCCAGATTCATCGATTTCAATTCCGAGGAATTCAATGCATCTTGTTGCAATCACCGCTTCTTCTCCTGCGAAAGCACTAATCCTTCCTTGTGACAAACATCCAAAATATTTCCAAATGTTTGAGATGCTCCTTCATGTTCTTTGATGCGATCGAGAATGTCATCGATATACGAACATGAAATCAAATAATCTTTGAAAAGATTATCCATCTTCCTTTGATATATCCGGGGTGCATTAGCCAATCCCATCGGCATCACATTCTAAATATAATGTCCTTGTGGTGTAGAGAAAGCTGTGAACTTCTTACTCTCTTCCTCCATCTTAATGCAAAATCCGGACTTACAATCGAACTTTGAGAATATCTTGGCACCTTTGATACAATTAACCAGATGTTCTCTGCTTGGGATATAGTATCCGTCGAACTCCAAAATTTTATTAATCCCTTTGTAATTAATAACAAGTCTTGGCTTCCCTCTTTTAATTTCTCCATGGTTTCTGACTAAGAATCCTGGACTGCTATATGGAGAAACTCCTGGTGAAATCAACTTAAGATGTTCCTTAAGTATCTTTTGTATATCCTCACGATCCTCCTAATTCATAAGGATTGGTTTGAATCTCACGAACTCGTTTCTTTTTCTGGTTTAACCTTTAAGGATGCTTTGAGCTCGTTCTTATCCCTCCATGCCAAAGGATTTTCATTATAATTCCTTTGGATCTTCTTATTGATATCCTCGAGTAATATTTGTTTTTTTATTGTAACATCACTTTGGGGATTCTCCATTAGGCTCATCATCAATTTTGCAATTGCCTCTGGAGGTACTCGTTTTTCTCCTTGTATTTTGAATGAATACAAGTCATTATCCCATTATTTTATATCGTTTTGCTTCGAACCATATTGTCGAAAGGATAATAATGTATCACCAAATCTTCTCTTATCCGCCATTTTTGGATTTCGAAGTTTGACTTCATCACCACACTTGCTGCGAAAATTAATAGGCATTTTCCTATAAAATGCTTCCCGCTGTCTCTGGACAATGATCTTATGATCACATAATGTTGTGAAAATAAGTCTTCTTGTCTCATTTTCTTGTGTAAATCGCTTAAATATTTGTAGGAAATTATTTCCTAGCAAAACATCTGCTCCCGTATCATGGAAATAGATTGGTGGTGTCTTCACTTGGTACCATAGGGTACCACCTGCACCTCCAATCATAATTTCTGCCTGTTTAATTCCTCGATTAAGGATAAGAATCCTTTTAGAGAAATCCCTTCCTGCAATAGCTGGTAAATCTTCTCCAATTTCTTTAGAAAAAACATCCGGCTTTGCAGTACATATTCCGGCACCTAAATCAATGTACGCGGCGAAATATTCGGCCTTGTATTCAGCATATAACATTCCGATACAAATGTATATGGAGAATGGAATAATGGTCATCTGATTTTGTATCTTTTATCAGCCATTGTGAACTCCATTCCTTCTTGTAATCTTTCCCAAGGTTTATGATCCTCGATAAATTCAATTCCAAGTATTAATTGCTCTGGGATTTTTCTTGCAACTCCTGTGATAGTAAGCTCAATTTCACCTATCTTCAGGCTTTCTTGATACCTTCCAACTATTGGTTGTTGGAGGTAATATAGAACATCGCAAGGAAAAATATTATCCTTTTGAGTGATTTCGAATATTACTTCAACCTCTCGCCATCCTTCTGGGCACTTCAGCTCTCCTGCTGTTTGAAAACATCTGGGATGCGCTGAACTGTACTTGGTCTCTTTTCTTCCCAACGGCTACTGCTTATCATTCTGTCCTATTGGAAAGACATCCTTCTTGGCTCACCTCTGAGACTTCGACTTTTGTTGAAGACTGGTTGATCTTGTATTTTCATATCAATCTCCTTGATAGTTGGAGATTCAATGATTTCTGGTAAGACCACCCGGGCAAAGTCCTCAAAGATTCTGGGGACTTCAATAAATTCCTTTATCAAGAATACCTCTAAATGATGTGTATTCGAGAGAGCATAGGATATCTTGTATGTGATCGAGTAGGGTCTGTTTCCTTCTTTCATCAAATCGTCTCTTTTGAAATTTTGATAAAGGGTTAGGACTCTGTTAAAATCTCGATCTCCCAAATTGTATGCAATTCTAGGATAGACATTAAATGCCAATTTCCTGCATACAAATTTCCTGTAACTGCTCCAAGTCATGAATCCTTCAGATTTGAGATTCGTTTGTCAAAGATAGCTAGATTGAGTTGCGAAATTATTCCTTCTTTGAATGTTGCTTTACTAATAACGCTTATGGCTCCGATGTGAATCCATAATGTGAATCCATGAGAGAGTATTTGCAACTTCCCTTTTTACTTTACTTTTGATCTCCTGAACTTCTTGGTAAGGGACCAACTACATCTCGATCAGGTTCTCGGTAAACTCCATCGGAATGGCAAATTCTCCGGTTGTTACCCTGTGGATAATTTGGTGTTTTCTATTACAAAAACCAATCTTATCCAAAGCCTTTTCCATAGCTCCGATTGTAAATCCATCATATATCTGAAGCTTTGGATCTTCTTTCATAATTCTCATAAGAGTCTTATGAGAAACCATAGTGTGAGAGAGGAATCTCGACATATCCTCCCTGACCGTCTGCTAAAGAATTTCTTCTTCATTCTGATTTTGAGCTGGAGTCACTTCCATCGTCAGAATAGATCTCTTCTTCATAGATGCTTTCATCTGAGGGGATATCCTCAAATTGATACACCTGTATTAGGTCTTGATAGTAGACAGCTTCCTCGATTTCTGGTGTTGCTTCGAACTGTCTGACTTCTCGTTTTTGATTGTCTAGGCAATCAGTTGAGATATGTCCTCTTGCTCCACAGGTCCAGCAATTACAATCTCTGAAACTTTCATTAGCTCTGGTGTGAGCTCGCCTGAAAGTTCTCCTTCCTGGGGTTCTGCTGGTACTTGCCTGATTTGAACCTGATGATGAGGCTCTGCTCCTGCTTGGTGCTAGTCTTTGCCCTGATTTATAACTTCGGGCTTTTTGTTTTGACCAGAACCTTCTAGGTCTCCATGAAGACCTACTTATTTTGTTCTTTGCTTCCCAACGGTATGGATGGCTTCTCTCCTTCTTCTTTTTATGCCGCCTTGGTTGACCTCCCACAACTGTTGGGATATCATCGTCTACGCAACATAGAGGAACTGATTTTTTAATTCCTCGTAATCTCTTATAATTTCGGTATAGTGCTGCTTTGTAGCACCATTCAGATAACTTGGCCTTCAAGAAAGACATTCTTCTAGTCACTGTATCTAAATCCGTTGCATCCTTGTATTCCCTAATAAGCATTTCTCTCCAGGGACTTGGAATTTTTGCAAAGAATAGCTGTGAAGCTTCTTTGTCTCCAATCTTCGACTTCCACCAATACTCGGTGAACAACTTGATATATTCGTCAATATGATAAATATCATGTAACTTCGAGGTCAGAGATGGCTTGTTTATATCTTTTTCTTTTTCTTCTTCTAATCCCTCAAAGTAACTTTGTGCGATAAAATAGATTTTGAATAATTTTGCCATATCATCGACAATTTCTTTTAGTGATTCTCCTCCGATGTGACCGCTTTTCATACTTTCTTCGGTCATATCCCATGCAATCCTTACGGATCCCTCAAGACTCATTTCAAGGAGTAAAATGAAGGAATCTTTCGTAAGATCAAGGGTACCTGCTTTGCAATCCTCATAGCCGATGCCCATTCATCAATCAGAACTTCGATTTTTAAAATCGGATATCCAGTTTAACATCAACCCATATGGATGTATTGGGTCAAGATGTGATCTTCTATAAGGCGTTTGATAAACATTTGGCCTTTTAGAAGGTTGTCGAGTTCCCGCAAGAGAGGGTTGAGCTCCTGTTCCTGAAAGTGTTTCATTAACTGTGGTGAAATTTCCAACGTGATGCATTCTCTCATCCTGGGTTCCATGATTTGAACCCGCACTTTCTGCAACATTGGGATTTAGTGTTGGCGGTGGTGGAATTGGTCTACCTTGTGGGTCATAGGCAACCAAAGTTGTTCCATCTCCTGTGTTCATCTTTAAATCTATATTTCCTAATCCTGCGAAGGATTCTGCAAGGTCATGTAGATCTTTAAGATTCATTTTCTCCATATCCATCACTTTTAATTTGTGAAGGATTTTCCTTTGATGATAGCAATAAGCTTTTCATCATCTGTCATTTTTCGTACCACTTCGGTTGGTTTCCCCTTTAGGTGTAAATAGTGTACTATCCTGAAATCAATACGTTTCTTTCCTCCGGATGAACTTGGTCTGTCTTCTAGATTCTTGACTCGTTTCTGAATATCATGAAGGATTGCAAGAGTCTCCTTCTGATATTTCACCATTGTATCCATCTCAGTTCGGATCGATCGATGAACTTGTCTTTGGTAAATGAATATGGCGGTTGCCATAATTCTGCACCGTCTTCTGGACTTCTTATCTTTTGAGATCTTAGATGTGTCCGAAAGTATCTCTCTCCATTCTGGTACTCCATCAGGAATCATTATTCTGATGGGCATTTTCATGGACTGCTTCTTGGTGATTCATCAGATCGACATATAATATCTGGTTTACTGTAAAGAAACTCATATGATATGTCGCTCGTATTTTGCATTTCCTCAAGGTTTTCCTGTCGGCTCCTGCGCGTTTTTTTTCTCATATTGGTTGTTCCAATATGCTATCTTATCCTGGTGTTCTTGTGCATACATCGTCAAGATTTGACGATATGTCCTGTATGGTGTACATCTCGGACAATTGTCCGGATCCATATTCTCGGAGTAATTTCTCCTCACCAATTATTAATTACATAAATATAATAAATATAACTAAAAGTTCTTAATAAATTTAGGCTCTGATACCATTTTCGAGGATCGCAAGACCTTGGGGAGTAAATGTAGAAAATGCAATAAAATTTATCACTTAGGTTGCAAAGTGCAACAACTTTAAAGTTTAGATGGTAAACTGCAAACCAGCTTTCATGAAACCAGGGGTAAATCTGGAATTTTATGCAAAGTGCATTGTAAAGTTGAGGTTGCAAACTGTAACTTTTCAAAGTTCGGATTGCAAAGTGTAAAAACCTGAATAGTTTGGGGTGTTAACAATCTTTATCCCTTCTTAATATTACAATCCCCAGCAACGGCACCAAAAACTTGATGGCTCAAAAGCTACCTTTAAAACCTTAGGCAAGTGCACCTATCGTTTTATAGAATAGATTGTTGAGTAACAAGTGTCATTCCCACGAGGATTGTAAGTACTAGTAATTACCGTCTTTTTGTTATCTAATCTAGCGATTTTTAGAGTTTTTGTTGGTTTAAAAATGAAAATTAAAGAATTTGGAATAATTGCAACTAACAAAAGATCAAATAAAAGTAGATTGTAGAATAAGAAATCAAGAGCTAGAAATGTGTTTGGATGTAAATCCCTCTAGAATGTTTTTGTGATTTAACAAGATAAAGATATAACCAAAAATCCTTTAGCAAAAATCATCCTCTTTTAATAAAATCTCATGTTTCACGGACCGTAGAAATTCCCGATTTAAGTTAAACCCTCTATCGAGCGCGAATAACTCCTAACCTCAAGTTGATTAACGGAAATCTCTTTCTAGTTAAAACCCCCAAGATTGCATTATAACGATTTGTGAATTCTCATATTAGGTTTGACCCTAATCCAGAAGATTTATGTCGTCCTATATCTAGGATTGCATGCAACTCTATTCACTTATATAGGTTCTATTTCACCATGAATCTCTCGATTTCCCGATGAAAAATAAACTTCAAATCAATATTGCGCATATATCAATTCGAATGAATAAAGCATAATATAAATGAATCACACAAAACATGAAGATTTTATTAAAAACATACAAGCCTTAATCACAAATTCATTCTAGAGTTCATTACATTCAAACACTAGAAAGTTAGCTATACATGGCTTTGATAAAAGAGTATACTACACAAGAAGATTTGAATGAAATGAACATGGTGTACTTAGCTCTTATTCAAGACCAATACAAGACTTCCTCCTTGGTTGATGATGTTGACCTCCAAGCCTTCTCCTCTAATGCTCTTCAACTTCTAACTCTACCTCTCTTTTATTCTCTCAATGTATTTTGCTTTATAACTTAGAGAGAATGAATCAATGAATATACAAAATGAATGTTTCCCCCAACTCATACTCTTGGCTTTTATAGACATCATTTTTGTGCAAGAACACATTAATAATGTCATCCTTTGTTAAACAAATGCTGCAATTCATTGTTGGGTTGGTGAATTCTTGTATTCATATGATAATTAAGGGAATATGGGGACATGTTGCAGCAAAATAGGGTATTAAAGGTGTACAAAAGTGTCAAAAAGCTTGGTTGGTGAGTTTTTCATAATTTCCGCATGGAAAAGTTGCAGAAAAGTGCCCCGGACACGGCCATGTCGCCCAGCACGGCCAGGCCATGCTGTTTGGTTTGTGCAAAATTTTCGAGTTTTTCGCTCCCGGTGGAACACGGCCGTGTTGCCTAACACCCCCTGCCCGTGTTGGACCAAAAAGGCCCCGAAACGACGCGTTTAACTTGGGATTTCGAGCGTTTTTGCATCTTTAAACCCCCCGGTATGTTTTGACATGAATCCATGATCCGAAATTAACCAAAATTAGCCCCGAATGGTCAATCTACATCAATAAAAGCACCTCGGAGTAATATGAACTATGTACAATCAAAAATTTACAAAACTAACAATAAAATAACTCAAATTCTACTCAAATATACACATAAAACATGCATAAAAAGACCCTTATCATTTAGTTAAGATGAAAAATAAGGCTGGAGTTTGAGAAGAATAGAAGTCAAAAATTGAAAGACAATTTTCTTACCTTAGCCTCAAAATTTTCGGCCATTACTAGAAATGGAGAAGCTCTTGTGTTTTGGTTTTTGGACAGAAATGTGTCTAATGAGAGAGTGGAATGAGAGGGTCGTGCAGTGTGAAAATACAAGAGTTATTTTCTCTCCCTTAGACTATGAGTGCCGCCCCCCTACAATGCACACACAAACACTCTTTTGTGGATTCTTGTGTTTTGGATTAAATGCAAGAGCATGCTTGTATTCACGACTCATGCATCCTTTTATAGAAATATTTTATTGCATAACTGTAATCCTCACTCGCACCCATGCATTAATCCATTGATAATTTTTGTCTCACCCCGTCTTTTCAACGACTAGATATCGCGCCTCCGTACCTAACTGACGGTGCCTAGGATAATCAGGCGACAGACTAATTCCGTACCATAGTTCAACCAGTTTAGGCCCTGCAGATTTGACTTGTAATAGACTATGTTTTGTTTTAAACAATTCCAATTTGTAATAGTATGGCTTTGGACCCCTTAAGCTTGAATATTGTACTTGACTTGTATATTATCTTTCTGTTGATTTGTATTCGATGTTGACGTTTTATGATTTCTATGATAGTTGAGAATTATTATTGGTTTCATGTGATTGGATAATTGAGTCGGGGTTGCCAATCCGACATATGTTTGAACACTTAATGTGTCGCGCCTCTCGTTTTAGGGCGTGACAATATCAGCCACTTCTTTCTAATTTCTAGAACTTTCACAATATGTGGAAATTAAAATCAAGTTCTATAATTTTCGTGAATACTAACAAAATGTCATCTTGAATGGGGACTACAAGAAAGGGACTTGCATGTTCTTACTTCTTAGTACAAAAGAGGCACGTTTGTTTGAATGGGATTTGTTGTGGTGTTCCATTGAAATCTGTCATTTTATGTTTGTTTATATGTCGGTGAAACAACAAATATTGTTGCATTTTGGCTTGTTGTATCATTTAGATCAAAAACTTGGGGCTTGCAAAGTTGTGTTGAGTCACCACAAATTTTATGCGCATCCTCTTATTTGGATAAATGACAATTGTCCCAAATGAATACTATTAGCTAGGATGAATGTGAATCGGTATGTATATTGGCCATTTATCCCTTGAGATGAAATGACTTGTTAGAAAAGGACAACTTCTTCACTTGTGAGTGTTGCCATGCTTTGGGCACTTTAGACGTTGCAATTGTTTGTGGCGCAGCTCGGATGGGGCCGAGTCACGAGGGTGACGAGAAGTCCAATGGGACTAAGTCATAGTCGAATGTCGTGGGTGTGTGCACATGAATACAAATATACAATATAAATATAAGGGTATTCGTCTTCCTAACATCAATTGGTTTTATGTGAATTGGTAGTACCTGAGATCCTACAACTGATATCAGAGCAAAAGTCACGGGTTCAATTCCCTATGGGAACAAATTGTTGAAGGTGATTGTTAATTGCACTGGAGAGTCACTCACCACAGTAGGTGGTGAGAGGTCTTGTGCGTGAATTTCTCTTAACACCAATTGTTTTTAGGCGAATGGTAGCGCCTGAGATCCTACAATGGGTTTTCGACCCAAAATACCAAGTCGAAACCAATTTAAGACCTAATTATTCAATAATTTTAGTTGGGACAACCCAACTAAGTTAGCATGTATTCAATTTGTAGGTTCGTTGAACTCAAATCCTAGTACCTTTCAAATCTCAAGGACTCAAACACGAATCAAAAGGATAATTTACTTAAATCATAAGCAATATTTCTTGATATCTCAAATCATTGTCCTTTTTTCTTTGTGGTGGTAGTAATTGTAGTCAACTATTGTTGAACAGATTATTAGTAAACTCAAAAGGGGATCTTGGGATGTCGTCCTGCCGCTTGGAGGTGTTGGTTCTCTCTCTTGGGAAGTGTGTGTCCTCCATGTGGGGTTGAATACTAGGTTGTTATACTAGGTTTTCCTTTCAAAATCGCCGTCATGAATGCTTTCCAGATCTCAGCTTCAAGATTATTCAATACTCATTAATGGTGATAATTAATCTTCTATAGTTTATTCCTCAATCTTCCTTTTGTTTTTTGACTGTGTCTATACCTTTTGTCCCTTCTACTGGTGCCCTTTTTGTCTTTCTCCTTAACCTTAAATTCTCTTTTAACTTCTATCCCCTCTATCTGACTCTTGTGCTTTTAGTGGTTTTTTTTCTTTGTGTGCTTTTTGTACTTTATTTTTGTTCACAGGTGATTTTCTCTTTGTGGCCTAGCTGTGATAGAGTGAGTACCGGGACAAGATGGCTGAAGAGTTGGAAAATAAGCTCAGAGCTTTCTCATTGACTGAAGAGGAAAAGAATGAGATATCTCTTGTAGCCGGAGATATTCATCGCAGCATGAAAGAGTGTACCTGGAGCTTACTAGGAAAAATATGTGGGAATAAAAGAGCCAACTTCACAGGATTGAGGAAAACTCTTTGCTTCATTTGGCCAACAGAGGGGCCTTTCAGTATCAGAGAGATGGGATACAACTACTACCAGTTTGTGTTCGCCTCAGAACAGGATAAGAATATGGTGAAAGATGGGAAAAACTGGACCTTTGACAACCAGTTTATCATACTACGTGAGTGGTCTGAGGAACTGAATGAAGAGAGTGATGCTTTCAAAGAAGTAGATCTATGGGTTCAGGTGTGGAACATCCCAAATCACTGGCTGAGTTCCGAAGTTGGTCTGAAAATTGGCAAAGCCTTCTCGAAAATCAGCGACATTAGTATACCAGAAGGAGGTAGTGCTAACGGACGAATCATGAAGATACTTGCTACCATAAACCTGGAGAAACCTCTAGTAAGAGGAAAAAATTTAAACCTAGATGGTAAGGTTGTATGGACTGACTTTAAATATGAGAAGTTGGGAAATATCTGTCATTACTGTGGTAGGATAGGCCATTTGGATAAAGGATGTGAAACAAGAAGAAACGATATTGTGTCGAATAATCTCAGAGAAGGTCAATACGGAGATTGGATTAAGGCACCTGAACTGTCATTCTCATCATCTACCAACATCCCAAAGCCACCCCATCACAGAGACCCCCTGAACCAAGAAAGAACCAATAACAAGCCTAGCCTTACAAAAATCCCAGAACCACTACCAGTTGAAGCCCCACCAAATAACACAAACTTAATCCCCCCAGAAAATAATGAAGTTACACTAATCAGCCCATCCACCCAACCTCAATCAAACGCCATAAAACCAGCCCAAACTCCGATTAGTAAATCCCAAGTATATATTGAACCAAAGTCCCCTGCCCCACACCCATCCCCCTCCCCACTTGCTATAACCCAAAAAACTCTTGTCCCCAACCAAGCAACCCTCCCTGTTAACAATGTGTGCACTGATATGATTACTGATGAGCAGGACATAAGCACTTTGATCCCTGTCCTATCCATTCAGACCTCCCTAGAACCCCGCTCATGGAAATCTCAAATTGTCCTTCAGAACTGTGGCATAAAATTCCTGTTGAAGGCCTAAATGGAACATCAAAAACTTGGAGCAGGAAAAAAAATAATAAGGCCCTCGTTGTGGTGAAAAAAGAAGGGAAAAAAGTGGCAAAAGAACAAAAGAGTGGAGCTAAGAGAAAAAGCTCAGCAGTGGATGAAAAAGAAAACAGAGTGATGAATGTTGTGGGAGAAACTAGTGGAACTAAAAAGCCTAGAATCAGCGAACCAAACTCTGAAATGGTGGGGGTAGCCAACCAAAAGTGGCCCCAAAGTGATCAATGAAAGTTTGTGTGTGGAATTGTAGAGGTTTGGGAGGACCCTCTACAGTTTCCCAAGTGAAGGAGTCGTGGAGATCCTACTTCCCGGAATTTTTATTTTTGAGTGAAACAAAAAAAAAATAGCATTTGTTAAAACTGTGATGAGAAAACTTTCTGTTGGAGATAATTGGTTTGGTGTTGATCCGATTGGCATTGGTGGGGGAATGGTCGTTTGTTGGAAGGACAATGTTGAAGTAGTTCAAATTGCTGCTAATAATTTCTGTATTGAGATTGAATTCTGCTGCAAAGACACGGATGCTAAGGGTTGGATCATTTTTGTGTATGCTAGTACGGACCCTATGGTTAGGAGAGAGCAGTGGGATTTTCTTAAAAAAGCAAGACCAAAATGGGGGAAAGTGTGGTGCTTAGGAGGTGACTTCAATGATATTCGTAATCATGAAGAGAAGAAGGGGGGCAGAAAAAGAAGTGATGCCAGCTTTGTAGATTTTAATAACCTCATTGTGGATCTGTGCATGCTTGAAATTGCTTGGAAAGGTGATGTTTTTACTTGGGGAAACAATCGGGAGGGAGAAGGCTTCGTTGAGGAAAAGTTAGATCGAATCTTGGGCTCTTTGGAATGGCATGAAAAATTACCCAAGGCTGTTGTTTGTAATACCTTTAGGAGTTCGTCAGACCACTCTCTTCTTTTACTTGATGCCAAGCCTAATTTGCAGCTGCCAAAAAAACGCTTCTTTTTTGATAAAAGATGGCTGCTCAAAGAAGACATCAAAGAGGTTGTGGAAACAGCTTGGAATCATGTTCAAGAGGGTACCTTGATGTTTCAACTCCAAGAAAGGATAAAAAAATGCAGGATTGAACTCCTCAAATGGAGCAGTTCTTTCAAAACCATCTCTGCCAGAAACATTTGTCAGCTCTCTGCCTCTCTAGAAGATCTGAGAAAGCAGGGGGGATTTAGAGACTGGGGGGCTTGGAATTCTCTTAAGCAGAAACTTGACAGTGAATATCAGTCGGAAGAGCTCCATTGGCATCAAAAATCTCGAGTTTCTTGGCTCAAAGAAGGGGATAAGAATACTAAATTTTTCCATGCTCTGTGCTTGGAAAGGAGAAAGCATAATTCCATAAGCAGACTGATTAAGGATAACAATGTGGTGTGTGAGAAGGATGAGGAAATTGGAGAGGTGGTGACGGAGTACTATCATAAGCTGTTCTCATCAGATAGATGCTTTGGGGATTTCAACCTCTTGGAAGGGATTACTCACTCAATCACAGTTGAGATGAACAAAGAGCTAATTGCACCTATGGATGAAAAGGAAATCAAACAAGCACTCTTTGATATGAACCCCTCTAAAGCACCAGGACCGGATGGTATGTCTCCCATTTTTTTCCAAAAATTCTGGACTATTATTAAGAAAGACCTTTGTGATGCTGTTCTTAATTTCTTTTCTACAGGAAAAATTTTGAAGCAAATGAATAATGCCCTTGTTACCCTTATCCCTAAATGCCCTAATCCCTCTTCTATCTCCCAATTTCGCCCCATTAGTCTTTGTAATGTTAGCTATAAAATCATATCCAAAATCTTGGCTAACAGACTTAAAATATGTCTTCCATTCTGTGTAAGTTTAAATCAATCAGCCTTCCAATCTGATAGATATATTCTTGATAATGTGGTTGTGGCCCAGGAAGCTTTCCATTTCCTGAATAGGCACAGATCTGGCAAGAAATATTTTATGGCCATTAAATTGGATATGAAGAAAGCCTATGATAGAGTTGAGTGGAGGGGGTTGAGAGCTGTGATGTTTAAAATGGGATTTGCCCACACTTTTGTTAATTGGATTTCTGCCTGTCTTACGTCTTCTTCTCTTTCTTTCAATATTAATGGGAGTATTAAAGGGCTTGTTAGGCCTTCTAGGGGGCTTAGACAAGGTGACCCTATCTCGCCTTATCTCTTCCTCCTTATTTCTGAAATTTTTTCCAACCTTATCTCTTCTGCTGCTAAAAAAAAGAACCTCAAGGGACTGTCAATCTCTAAAAATGGGCCAATGATCACTCATCTTCTATTTGCTGATGATTCAATTATGTTTTGTGAAGCTAACCCCTTACAGGCTAATCTTGTTATGGAGATCCTTGAGAATTACAACACACTCTCGGGGCAAAAAGTGAATTGGGAAAAATCCTCAGCTTTCTTTAGTAGAAATACACCTTTGGAGGTTCAACATGATATTTGTCAAATCCTTGGTGGTATCCAAAAGCATTAGTCTAGTAGATATCTTGGGCTTCCACTTGCTATTGGAAGATCAAAAAAGGAGACCTTTGATTATGTGGTGAATAGAGTCCAGGCTAAACTTTGCAGCTGGAAGAACCGATTCCTATCCCCACCGGCAAAGAGGTGTTGATTAAAGTCATTATTGACTCACTTCCTATCTATGTCATGGCATGCTTTAAACTACCTCTGGGCATCTGTCAAAAAATCAGCCAAATGGTAGCTAAATTTTGGTGGAATTCAGGAAACAAGGAGCATCAAGGGATCCATTGGAAAGCCTGGAAGTATATCAGTGTCCCTAAAGAGCAAGGAGGATTGGGATTTCATGATATTGTGCTATTTAATGAAGCACTTTTGACTAAGAATCTTTGGAGAATAATCACTAAGCCAAATCTTCTTGTCTCCAAAGTTCTTAAAGCCAAGTACTTTCCCAATGGCAACCTCTTGAACGTGGAGATTAAGCAAAATGCATCGTGGTTGTGGAGATGTTGGCTTGGAGTGAAAGATGTGTTGGTGCAGGGCATTAGAATGGAGATTGGAGATGGAAGATCGACAAGGATTTGGAATAGCCCCTGGATCCCCGACTCATTAAATTTCAAGCCTACTACTGTGCCAATCACTGAAAATGCACTAACCTGGGTGCATGAGCTGATCTCTGGAGATGGAAGATCTTGGAATCTTGAGCTGCTTAATGAAACCTTTAATCTTAGAGATTGTGAGAATATCCAGAAAATAAAAAATTTGAACCAAGAAAGAAAAGATAGATTTTTTTGGCACTTTGAGAAGAAAGGGATGTTTTCAGTTAAGTCTACATATTCCTACCTTATTCTGAAAAAGATTGAACAGATGGACATTGCAGAGAGTAGTGAGAAGGGTTTGTTGATGAAGAAGATTAGAAATAGGAGCTGGACAATTGTGACAAAAGGTAAAATCAAGCACTTTATTTGGAAGTGCTTCACTGGCATTTTACCAACTAATCACAACCTGAGAAGAAAAGGAATCGAGCTGGACATGATTTGCAAATGCTGTGGGGAGGAACAAGAGACTATTGAGCATATCTTCTTTCACTGCAAGAGAGCAAAATTGATCTGGAAGCACGCACCAATTCAGTGGGAGGGGCTGGAGAAAGAGACTGACTCTTTTTGTGCGTGGTGGAGCAAAATTTGTTGCTGCGGTGAGAGTTGGGTTGCGAAAGATAGAATCCAACTCACAACGTACATACTTTGGTGGCTATGGAAAACACGGAACTTGTGGATCTTTGAAGGATGCTGGAAACCTGAAGATAAAACAGTGGAATCGGCTGTGAATGAATGGCTAGAATTTCAGGCTGTGCGTATAAAGAATACTCTCTAGAAATCCTTGGATTTAGTGGAGCTATGTTCTTTGTGGGATGGGGACTGCTGTTGTGTATGGTTGCTGCTCCTTGGTGTGTATTTTTGGATGTTTTGTTGATGGTAAGGCTATTGGATTGACTTGTCTACAAGGCCAATATCCCATAACATCAATTGCTCTGGTTTGTTCTGTTTTTTGGGTGATTTCCCTGTTAGTTGTTTAGGCCATTTATGGTTCTCCTGGATTGTTGCTAGTTAGGCTTTGTCTGCTAGATTTGTCCTTGGATCAGTTGATCCGCGTTGTACGTTTGATTAATGAGTTTAATATAAATCTTTCGTTTCGAAAAAAAAAAAGATTATTAGTAAACTCCGTCATGAACTCCAACAATTCATGCTTTTAATTTGGTGCCAATCAACAGCTAATACATCATCCAGACAATATAAAATCTATTTAAGAAAAACACCTGTACAATGAAGACTCGTTTAAACCTTTTAGTAGGAGTCCAGTTATTTGTTTTAAATGCACGTCAAGTGGCAACCACGTCAAATTGCTAACTTCACTTTTATTAGTTATTATTGTAATCGGAAACTAGTACCAATCTTTAATTTGTATACGTGAATCAATTAATTTATCCATTTCTATAAGTATTTTACTGATAATTAAAAATATGTAAAGAACAACAAAAATTCTTTTTATAAAATAAATTAAATGAATAAATTTTCTTTTTATAAAATAAGTGACCTCAATACTACACTTCGATCCTCTATTACAATTAATATTTCATGTATATTTATATATATCTTATTACAATACAATTAATATTCACCAAATATATAGACTAAAATATTAAGTTATTATATATTAATAATATTCCAATATAAAATAACTATTAAAAAATAAGTACAGCTGCTCGTACTGACTACTGATATCACAAAAACGAACCCTATATTATAAGAAGAGTTAGGAATTAGGAAAGAAAAGAGATAAAAACAACAGTACGTGCCAAATCAGACCAAATTCAACAAGGTACAACTGTACGATGCACAAAACATGCGATTAACACAAGAAGAATGTAACTAAACCTACTTTCCCTTTCCCCAAAACCCACATTCTCAGGCCAATCAAAAACACCTCAGCGCGCGAGGAAAATGACTCGTCCAAACCTCACAAAACTTCCGTGAAAACAAAATCTCTTCACAGTTTCTCTAATTCGCTGCCGGCGATGGCGACAAAACCCACATCATCGTCTACAGCACTACCAGCAATTCACCAAAAGCAACACCCCCAAAAGCAGGCAGCAATCGAGCAACAAGAGAAACGAATCGAAGACGTTTTATCTTTTCCGATCCTGTTATCCGACCAAATTAATCAAGCAGTTAAGGAAGCAGAAATCTTCAAATTCGGGTGCTCCGAGGTCGGGGAGAAAGTCGAAAGCCTCTGCCAAATGCTCCGCTCCGCCGCCCGCCTCGCCACGTCATCCCCCTGCGCCACCTTCTACGACCGCCCCCTCCGCCGCGTCGCCGCCGAGGTTTCGAAGAATCTCGAGAAATCCGTAACCGTCGTCAGAAAATGCAGGCGGCGTAGCATCTTCAGCCGCGTCGTCACCATAGTCTCCGCCGCCGATTTCCGAAAGCTGCTCAACCTCCTAAAATCCTCCGTCGCGGACATGGAATGGGTTTTAAGCATTTTCGAGGCCGGCGCCGCCGGAGGTATTGTTCTCACTTTGCCCCCAATTGCTAGTACTGATCCTATAATCTCTTGGGTTTGGTCTTTTATCGCTTCATTACATATGGGTCAATTGCAAGACAAAATCGAGGCCGCAAATCAGTTATCTTCGTTAGCTAAGGATAATGATAGGAACAAACAGATTATAGTTGAAGAAGGCGGTATTTTGCCTTTGTTAAAAATGTTAAAGGATGGTTCTTCGTTAGACGGCCGAATTGCAGCTGCTTGTGCGCTTTATAATTTAGCTAACAATGTCGAAAGGGTTCGAGCCATTATCGATGCTTTAGGGGTTCCGATTATCGTACACGTTTTAGGTGATTCGCCAATGAAGGTACAAATAAGTGTAGCAAATCTTGTAGCTAAAATGGCAGAGCATTGCCCTATAGCGAGAGGATTTCGCGAGGGAGAATGTGATTCGCCACTTGTCACGCTGTTGTCGTTCGATTTGTCGATGGATGATCCTAAGCTCAAGTTTGGTAAACAAAGTATCCACTCCATTGTTCATAAGGAAATGGAAATGAAGAATTTGTATAACACAAGACTTGTATCATCATCTTCGCGTTCCATTACTCAGAGGGAAGTAGTAAAGGAGGGACTAATAGGAAAGATAGGGAAAATGAGAAGCCTGAAGTGAAAATCGGGCTGAAAATTAGTTGTGCCAAGCATTATGGATGTTGGCTAAAGAAAGTGTGCCGAATAGTAAGAGAATCACAGATACTAAGGGTTTGCTTTGTTTAGCTAAGCTTGTGGAAACAGAAGAAGGAGAATTGCAATATAACTGTTTGATGACGATAACGGAAATAACCGCTGCGGCCGAATCTAACGCCGACCTCAGACGGGCCATTTTCAAAACAAATTCTCCGGCTAAAGCGGTCGTGGATCAGCTGCTTAGGTGATTAAAGATTCTGATAATCCGAGGTTGTCCGTTGCGGCTGTAAGAGCAATAGGTTCGTTGGCTAGAACATTTCCTGCGAGGAGACAAGGGTTATTGGTCCGTTAGTCGAACAGCTTAGTCATAGGAATCAGGATGTTGCAATAGAAGCAGCAATTTCACTCGGAAAATTTGCGTGTCCTGATAATTTTCTTTGCGTGGAACACTCGAAGAGTATTATCGAGTTTAGAGGTGTTCCACCTATTATGAGACTGTTGAGAGGAAACGAGAGGGCACAGTTGCATGGACTGATTCTCGTCTGTTACCTTGCGATTCATGCTGGAAAGAGCGATGATTTGGAACGCGCAGGAGTACTGAATGCGTTTGAGGGGGTGGAGCGTGCGATTATTGCTCAGCATCACAAACTGAGAGAATTGATACCACAGGCCATTTACCATCTAAGTGTGTTTCATCAGTCACATTCTGGTATGCTTGCTCAAAGGCCATTTTTAGCACACTGATATTGGGTTAGAATCTGCTGTCATTGTATGTATGTGCATAATGCATTTGTGAAAATGAAAAGGATTCGAAGAATATTGTGTCTTGACAAAGAATTATGAAGAAAAAGGTGACAATTGCGTGAAAACTCACATGTAGCTGCTATATTTAGTGGGGTTAAGATTATAATCAGTTGTTTGATGCTCTTCATTTTTAAATCCTATTCTTTGGGATTTTGTTTTTATTCTTTTATACTTTGCAGCGTAGAAAGTGTACACTGATTAAGGTTTTGGAAGGGGACTAATTTCTTGACACTTTTGCCACTTTCTGATTCTTATAGTTTTTTGTGAAGATGAATAGTCCAGAGTTTCTGCATATTTTAAAAACAAAATCTCTTTGTTCTTTTGTCCTGTTTGTCACTAATTTCGCTTTAAATTATTATTATTCACACGTTCTAGATTTGTACCAAAATTCAAGCTTTGTTTATAAATAGATTCGGATTGATTATTCACATGATCTATAAGTGTTCAAAAATGGAAGCTTGAAAAAGTTCTCTGGCATCCGCTCATTCGGAAAATCTCCCATGTTTTCATTCTCATCGGATTTCTATGCAAGAAGATATTCATTGCAACCCAGCATTAACAAATGGGGAACATGTGAGAGAATTGATGGAGACAACGTAATTTATAGGGAGAATTTTGACAGATAAAGCAATAAGGGAGAGTTGACGAATAGATGGAGGCCTATACAAGTTGAGAATCACTACTAGAACAGGTGTTGATGTGTATGATTAACTCGTACATGTACAAGTTGCTACAATTATGATGAATTGATATCACTATTTTGAGAATTATTAAACTACTCAAAATTAGTACAATATAATTCATGGAAGTTTCAACTTTGTTGACTATGACAAGAGTCATTACAAAATTAAGTGGGAAGTCTCAAACTATGAAAATGTTAAATTATTATTTTATTCCTCGTAAAGGATACATATAAACAAGACATCCTGCAAAATATATACTAAATGTTTTTTTTCTTTTCATTTATCGTGTGTCATTTATGAATTCAGTTATTGATCTTGGGTGCATTTTGCATTAGCAAAACAATGTCCACCTATCAAAAGTACATTTTTCCATAGCCAGTTTTCTTCTCTTAACCCTAGCCGGCCCCTACCTCCTCTTCTTACTCTCCGTGAAAATAACATATTCTCCTCTTCCTCCTATAATGGGAGGTGGGGAAAACAATTTCTTTTGTAATTAATGTTCTTGTCTTCTTCCATATCCTATGTTTTTTCAATTTGTCCTCTTGGTGGAAGTAGTTTCTCCCCTATGTGGAAATAGGTTTCTCCCCTCTGTGGGAGTTGGTTTGCTTTTTTTGTTTGTTTTTTTTTTCCTTCGTTTTTTAGATCATATTTGTTCTTCTGGGCCTCAATCGGAGTTCTTCATCAGTTTCTGGTAGATCTGCATATGAAAAATGAGTTTGGTGTGAATCATTTGAACCTTGTTTAGAAGTGCAAGCAGTCACTGAATCTAACCAAGAATCACAACCTACTGAGTTTTAATCTGATACTTTATGATCCATCGTATCTGCTTAATTTTGCTCTTTATTTGCCTCTCTATTTTCCTTTGTTTGAAACGTGGGAGTTTATTTTGACATTTTTCATCTGGCTTCAGGATTTTGTATCTTGATTGTTTCATATTAATTAATAAAAATACAATGTCATTGTTTAAAAAAAACAGTGTCCAACTATATTAAAATAATAATTAAGATTATTTAATTGAATTATATTCATGGAAAGGACAGCATGCAGAAGATCACTATAACATAAATTTTTATTGTCTGCAATTTAACAAACAAGAAAAAGCGTACAAACTAAATCTATATGAATCAAATTAAAAAATACAAGTTACAATCTCTATTTCTCCTCTGATTCTTTTCTTCAAGAATAAAATATCCGAAATTTGAGAATTTGGAGTTGAACTCTTCAGTTTGATCTTCTCCAAACTTGAACTTGAAATTCAATAACGTTAATCGAGGGCTTGAAAGCTTAATCTCGAATCAAACGTGGATTATTCAATATATTTGTTTCTTCGATCTTCCTCCAATATGGATTTGACTTCAATAACATTAACTCGAGCGCTTGAAAGCTTATTCCCGAATCAAACACCATGATTTGAGTGGACTCCGTGATGAACGCCTTGGATTTCGCTTTGAACACCGTTGATCTCCTTGAATTTGGTCTTCCTGACTTGTTGGGAAATTTATTGTTTAGATTTTGATGAATGCCATGTAAAACTTAGAATAGGAAGTTGGCACCCCATTTTTGTTGTAAACTGCATTGTAATAAATGTAATTTGGTCAAGCCGAGTTAAATCATATGCCTAAACATGCAAGAAGACAATCGAGACTAGAAGGAAGACTCACATTGCGAGAGGCAAACTGAGTTTGGCAAAGAAGAAAGACGGGAACTCGATCAAGGTGCAAAATGAGATGCAAATGAGTAAAGCATCGATCAAGTCAACTCAAGATAGCCAAGTCTCTAGTCAAGTGACAAAGAGTCATCCATGATTGGAAGGCGACTCTAAGTCACCTGGGAAAGCAAGGAAATGCGGTCAAGTCGAGATAATCGAAAGAGATCCGTTGCACATAAATCAAGAGAATTACTTAAACAAGTAATATCTCCAGGACTCTGAAAAGCTGAAGAACAATTCATACGAGGAAGTGGCAATTTCAAGGACTGCAACAAGACAAGCCAACGACCACAAGTGACTTTCAAAAATAAGCCCATCTCTTCAACGAGCACATTTTTGAAAGATCACTATAAAAGGCTGAGGAATGACTCTGAGAGAATCTTCTTGATTACCTGAACCACGAACATTCAAGCTAACATCTGAACTGTAATCAAAATATTCTCAAAAATCATTCAAGATTAATCCTCAAGCCTACACTACGAAGAAAATCAATCCAACACTCACCTGTGAAGGAAAGATAACTTCAATCAGTTGAAGAGGAAACTTTTGAAGAAAAGGGGTCTACATTCCACGGAGGATTGTAGAAAGGTTCAAGGTCGAACCAGTCTCAAGTTTTTGGAGAGCTTCGTGATCAAATCCAAAGAGCTTGAGCAAGTGAGTAGTAGTAAAGCGCACTTTGCCAGAAGAAGGTTTGAGTCATACGAGAAGCCACCGAGTGACCAAGGCATCTCGGTCGAGTCCCAAAGGATCAAGTCACCGTGTGATCAAGACTTGTATCCGGACTGTTTACCACTCAGTATCTTGATCAATACTTTGTGGATTCCTCCAGAGTTGGAGAAGAGAGGAGTAGAAGAATTACCCCATCTTCGAACCTCTATAAAATCTTATCGTGTCATTTACATTTCGAACTTTAATTCCTCGCATCTTATTTGTTTAACTCTCTTTGATAAATTTGCTATCCACTTGATAATCTCTAAGTACTAAAACCAAGCATTAAATCATAACTAAACCAAATTTAAGGGTGTTAAGTCTTCCAATAAAACAAAGCTGCATTGAGCTAATTGATCTTAACAATTGAGTTATTCTATCAACAAATTTCGATCAGTCATTGAGTGACTAACTCTACTGATTAACTAAATTGGTTGTCCACTAAGGACACAGTTGTGTAGTATCAACTCTGAACTTTAAAAAGGACTAAATCAAAAAGTTTGTAAAGTTTATTCAACCCCCCCTTCTAAACCATACACTCACACCCTTTGGGACCTACAAGTGGTATCAGAGCGGTTGGTTCATTGAGCCTTCCGCACTGGTTACCGAACTAGATCTCCAAATTTTTCAAAGTCTGTTTTAGTACTTAAGTTTTCAAAACTCCTTTTATCATTAAAAGTTATTATAATGGAAGCAAATTTGACACGCATCCCTATGTTCACAATTGAAGAATTTGATGATTGGAAAATTCGTATGCAGGCTCATCTATCAGCATTACATGATGAGATGTGGATAGTGATAGAGGATGGGCCACTGCAAATTTTAAAAGTGAACATAGTTGTAAGAAGAATGCAAGGTGAAGGTGAAGAGGATGTTTCTCCTGACCACTATGGTTGAAAAACCAAGAACCGAATGGACAAATGATGACAGAAAAAGATACAACCTGGACAATGTGGCCAAGGACATCCTTTACAAAACCTTGGACAAAGCCATGTTCAATAAAGTCAAATCATGCAAAACGGCTAAAGAAATGCAGGACAAGCTAACATTGATTTGTGAAGGCTCGAGCAAATCAAGGAAAATAAATTATCGGTGGTCGTACGAAATTTGAAAATTTCAAAATGATCGCAGGAGAGAACCTGGATCAACCGGATGCTCGGTTCACGAAATTACCAACGAGCTATCTCGCACTTGGAAAGGAATATACACGAGAAGAAATGTGTATGAAGATCCTACAAAGTCTCCCAAATGAATGGGAAATGAAGGTCATGGCACTAAGACATTCCATGGACCTATCGAAGACATCCAACCATGAGCTATTCTCGGATCTCAAAGCCTACGAATTTGAGCCGAGAAGAAAAGACCAGGAAGAGACAAGTTGTACCCAAAACAAATTATCTAATTGTTAAGGATGGCAAGAGAGCCGAGGTCAAAGAAGTCATTGACCCGGAGAAATAGCCCCGATGGTTAAAAGGTTCAACAAGTTCTTCAATAAGAACTACAAGAGAGGCAAGCGGCGAATCCTCCGAAGACACTCGGCTCCCAAAATCAAGGGAAGATAGGCCAACCAAGAGAACAATCATCAAAAAGTCAATATCAAAGTGACAATCCAAGAATGGAAAGAGAGCGATCAAAAGGTTGAATATCTATCTTTGAACTGTAAGCAACCAGGTCACTATGCCATTGATTGCCCATATCCTGTAGTCAACAAATACACGAATGAAGAAGAAAGAAAGGTCTTGAGAGAAAGAAGACAAGAAAAGAAAAAGCGAATGTTGGCTGGTCATTCGGATCTTTAAAACAACCAAGTCAAGAGACATAGCCGATTGAGAGTAGTGGTGACTACTCAAGTGACTCTAAAGAAGAAGCCCCGATCTGTTTGATGGCCAAGGAACAAGATCAACTTTGACCAAGAAGATGAGGTACACTCTAACTCATCAAACTTAGATTCTAGTGATAGTAGTATCATGACATACACACTTCATCACCCACTCGATCTTTATGATTCATTAGGCAAAATGATGAAAGATTTTGAATACATTAAATCCTCACACACACTACTAAATGAGGAAAACACCTACTCAAGAGCTAAAACTCACAGCTGACTAAGGAGCTGAGTACTCTAAGTCAAATAGCTGATGAGAATGAAAGTGTAAAGACTGAAAATGCAAAGCTAATAGCAGAAATAGCTATTATAGAAAAGAGGGAAAATGACCTCAAAAATGTGATTGCCTCATTCACTAAGGCATCTAAATCATTGGATGATCTTATTATGAGTCAAAGAGAATGTGGAGACAAGACAGACTTATAATTTAATTCCTCTGTGTTATGTCAAGCTCCAAAAGTGATTTTGGAAAAAGGATCTTCAAGCAATGAAGTATCTCAAAAATCCAAAACTCCAAATGGTGCACACATATTTAATCCAAAGCACAATTACAAGTAAATTGGCCTTGGTTATAAAGGAAAAGGAAAACAGCCAGTTGAGTGCGTTGAGAGGACATATGCGCCTAGGCACTACACTCAGAGATATCACAACTATCCGAAGAAGGCAATTGCTAAAACTCACATACATGCATATAGACAAAAGAGACAGCTGTATAAACCTAGAATCCACAAGCAATTTGCCAAAATTAATTATGATCATGGCACTGATAGATGGCAACCCCTTAGAGTCAAATCATTTGGCTCTAGGCTGGTTGGATCATCTTACAATACTAACCCCTCAGGACCCAGGCAAGTATGGGTACCTAAAACTTAATTTTCTTAATTGCGGGCTCGAGGAATGTACAAATGAGTGCCAAGGAACCTGGTACATGGATAGTGGATGTTCCGGACACATGACGACAGAAACAAGAAAAATCAAAAATTCAAGGAAGTCAAAGGAGCAAAAGTCATATTTGGAGGAAATGAAGCTCCAGGAGAAATAAGAGGCATTGGATCCATCAAGAAAAATGGATTAGAAATCTCGGATGTTGCATATGTTGAAGGACTCAACTTCAACTTGCTAAGCATCGACCAACTCGTGAAAAGGGTTATAATGTTGGATTTAACACGGGTATATGCCAAATCAAGGATCTTGAATCAAATGAAGTTGTGTTGCAAGGATGCGGACAAAAGAACATATATGTCGTGGATTGGTCAATCGCAACACCCAAAGACTGTCTGTTAGCAAAAAGCACAACCAATCAAGTTGGGTACGTGGCACAAGAAGCCGAGTCACTGAATTTCAAAACAATTAACAAGCTTGCGAAGTAATCTTGTGGAAGGACTTCCGGACTCGATATCTGAAGGAGAGTATATGTGACGCATGTTAGAAGGAAAATAAATCAAATCATCATTCAAAGAAAAGAAATGCCCATCTTCAACAAGAATATTGCATCACCGCTACATATGGATCTATTTGGTCCAGTTGAACCAAACTAGCATAAGTGGGAAGAAATACACCTTGGTGGTAGTAGATGACTACTCAAGATATACATGGACAATATTCATGTGTAAGAAGAAAAAAACTCTCGAAACTACCACAATCGATGAAGAGGATTCAAAATGAGAAGAGCCAAACCATTATCAAAATAAGATCGAGACGAGGAACCGAGTTTGTCAATGGTATAATAACTCGATATTATCTTGAAAATGGCATTGGTCATGAATTATCTCACAGCAAGGACTCCACAAACAGAATGGAGTTGCGAGAAAGAAGGAATAGAACTCTCAAAGAAGCGGCGAGGACCATGTTAGTCAAGCGGGTTACCAAAAAGATTAAAATTCAAGCATAAACACAAAGATGCTACACTCAAAATAGATGCATGATAAATAGACAACACAAAGACTCCTATGAGATTTGGACGGGAGAAAACCAAATGTTGCATATTTTAGAATATTTGGATGTAAATGCTTCATCCATAACAATGGCAAAGATAATCTAAAGGCTTTTGATGTTAAAGTGATGAAGGTATCTTCTTAGGATACTCACCAAAGCAAAGCCTACAGAGTACTCAACAAGAAGACTATGGTTACGAGAGGAATCCATTCATGTGGTGTTCGATGAACCAAATGTTAATGGAGAAGACGTTGAAGAATCGGTGATAAGTCAATCAACCAACCATGCGAGAAGAGTCCCTATCTTTGGTGTCAAGAATTATAAACTCGGATGAAGATGAGATAGCCGAGTCTCAAAAACAATGGAAAATTTGCGGCTAAGTGATTACGAGAGAGTCGATCAAAGCAACACAAATTGCCAAGGCATCAATCCAAATAACTTACTCCAACCTTGATGTAAGATAGCCGAGAGACCATCCACGAACTTGTTATTGGAGATATAAGAGAAGGTGTCAAAACAAGATCCGAACTCAACAAGAAGTTATGTTCACATGCTTTATCTCACAAATAGAGCCTAAAGATGTGTCACAAGCATTGGATGACACACATTGGATTCAAGCTATGCAAGAAGAGTTGAATCGAGTTTGAAAGAAATAAAGTATGGGAATTAGTTCAAAGACCCACCCATCAAAATGTTATTGGCACTAAATGGGTGTTCGAAACAAGATGAACGAGGAAGGTTACGTGGTAAGAAACAAAGCAAGACTAGTAGCCAAAGGATATTGCCAAGAAGAAGGATAGATTTTGATGAAACATTTGCCCCTGTAGCAAGATTGGAAGCTATAAGGATGTTTCTTGCCTATACGACTCACAAGAATTTTATTGTATATCAAATGGATGTAAAAAGTGCATTCCTAAATGGTTTATTGGAAGAAGAAGTGTATGTTGAACAACCTCCGGGATTTGAGCGAAAGACTCTTGGAGATAAGGTATACAAACTCAAGAAAGCTCTATATGGATTGAAACAGGCACCCCGAGCATGGTATGATACTTTGTCACAATTCCTAATCGAGAATGGATTCACAAAAGGAAAAGTAGATAGAACACTTTTCGAATTCAAGACAAGAAAAGCATCTTGCTTGTTCAAATATATGTGGATGACATCATCTTTGGATCCACAAACAAAGAGATGTGTGATAAATTTTCAAACCTCATGCAAAGCAAATTCGAAATGAGCATGATGGGAGAGATGACATTCTTCCTTGGACTCCAAGTGAAACAATTTGAAGGATGGAACCTTCATAAGTCAAATAAAATACACCGTAGAGATTTAATGAAGAAATTTTGTATGGAAGAAAAGTCTTCGTGAAAATACCAATGAATACATCGATCAAAATGGACATGGATGCGGATGGTAAGCACAGAGATCAAACAAGATACGAGCACTTATTGGATCATTGCTTTATCTCACGGAAGCGTGCCGGACATCACCTTTCTTTGTAGGGGTATGTGCAAGATTTCAATCTTCTCCAAAAGAGAGCCATATGATGCACTAAGAGGATCTTGAGATATTTGAAAGGAAGCCAAGAAGTTGGCTTATGGTATCCAAAGGAAGGTGGATTCAAACTAATTGGCTATTCGGACTCGACTATCTTTGAATGCGAGTTGACAGAAGAGCACCCCAGGCACATGTCAAATGCTTGGAAACAGTGATTTCTGGTTTAGCAAAAAGCAAAATTCAATAGCCATATCTACAAATTAAAAAGCAGAATACATAGGCGGGCAAATGTTGTGCCCAAGTCCTATGGATGAGACAAAGAAATGAGAGACTATGAAGTTGAAGAAAAGGAAATTCCAATCATGTGTGATAACACAAGTGCAATTGCAATCACTCAAAATCTGTGTTGCACTCAAGAACAAAGCATATCGATGTCGATATCACTTCATACGAGATCATGTTGAAAAGAAGGACATTACCTTGGAATATATTTCAACCGATAAACAGTTGGTTGACATATTCATAAAACCACTATGTGAGTCAAGATTTGAAGAACTCAAGCATGAGTTAGGGTTAATTGGTGGTGACACTCGGAAGATTCAAAGAAAAGAAATGAAACACAAAAAAAAAAAAAAAGAGTGAACTTTCAAATCGGCTAAGTGAATCACCAGTATCGGAAAGACATCTATACCGAATTTCTTTGCCAATTTGAGTCACTAAGAGAACTGTGTGAAGAAGGGTTAAATCGGCTAAGGAATAAGTGGTCATTTATGAGCAAAGTGACAAAAACGCATCGTTTTACTAAGCGGGAATGTTTTTAAGAATGACGTCGATATAATTATGACGTGTCAGGCAAAAGCTGCACACCAAGCTTATGATTGGATATAAATGATGCCGCATTAAATACGAGACATTAAATGCTAAATCGGCGTGCAAAATCTAAGCCGTTGATTTTGATCACATTTCAAAAAAACCACCCGCACGTCCTTTCATGAACCATACTTCAACCTTTTTCGTCCGTTTCTCTCACACATTACCAAAACTGTTCATTTCTCTCTCAGAAGCAAAGGCAAAACTCTCTCAAAACCCTATCAATCTTCAAATCAACTTCTAAGTTTCTTTCGGTGAAATACTGAAAAATGGCATCGACTTATGATTTCGTCAAGCTAGGAAAACAAATCCACACCGGGTCTACTGTGGATTTCGAGGGTATGGTCAAACAGGGTCCGATGACGCCCTTATAAAGAAGATTCTGAAAAGCTCAAACGTCCCGGCTAAAACCATTTTCGACGATGGAGTTCTCGATGACCTATGTGGAAGAGGTCGCACGCGTTCTCGTGAACGCCGAGATTCACGATGAGGGGATCAAATCCTCTCTGTTCACGGGAAGGAGTTCATCATCTCTGCCAAGGATTTGGCGAACACCGCTCATTACTCATTACGGAAGGAAAGGAGCACCGAAAATCAATGAAGCTGATGTAGACTTGGGCTGCTTTGCTTGGAAGGAAGTAGCCAAGACCGACTATCTTTGAAAAGATAGTCTACCACACCAACAACAAGAGGCTGGCTTTGAAGGAGGACTACCACAAATCTGTTGGACATAGTTGCCAAATGCATAGACATCAAATTTGGCGGCTTTGACCAACTGTCAAAGCAAAATTGATCGTAATGGCTGCGATCATTGAAGAAAAAGCAAATGTAAATGGCTGAGTTTGTCTCACAAAGCAGACTACTGCGAGAATGTAGGAACAAATCCTTCAAGGAGAATGGTGCATTTGGAGGATCCAGGGATATGGTCAGTGATCGGCCGGATGATGGAGGTCAAAGAGTCCTCTTAGACATGGAAAGGCGTTCCATGTAAACAAGAGGATGTTCGAGATCAAACCTCTCTCGGCGCACGAAGAGAGCTACACCAAGAGAGGCGATCACGAGTGAGGGGAATCACCACCACAGAAGATCTGATTGTCTCCTCTCCACCAAAGAAAGCGCCCCTGCAGCTGCTAAGAGAATCTGTTGCCCCCGCAAAGAAAAACAAATCAAATCCCCCCTGCGCAGCCGAGTCACCGCCCCCGCAGCCGTGTCTCCCCCCCAAAGCGTGCGCCGAAAGGAATCTCAAATACCTTCTCCGTCAAAAAAAAAGAGAGAACGATAAGCCAAGACGGCCAACTCCTCGGAAAAAAATACAAAGACCGGCCCCCGCCGCCCAAGACTCGAAGAAACTCTCTCCGAACCAGGAAATCCCTCCGGTACAAACTAAGAGACGAAGAAGAATCATCAAGCGCTCGAGCTTGAGAAACCGGCCGAGTCGACCACTCAAGTGAAACAGATATCTGGAGACTACTGGAGAAGTAGAGTCTCCGGATATTATGGATGAAACAACCAAGTCTGTTGAAAGCGTCAGTGAGAGGCAAATCAAGACCAGTTTGTAGTTCGAGCAAAAGAGACACAAGAAAATAGGTAGAAAGCACACTCGCTGCTGGCAGATCGTATCCCCTCCCGCAATGACGCAATGTGATATGGAACACGAGCTTGCTACCTTCTATCCCCGAGAATGAGGGACAGCAAGAAGAAGCTGATAGAGATGATGATGATGTGATGATCCTATCCCCACTTTATCCGGACATCCAAAATCGTCTGCGAGAATGGAGGAAGTGGAAATTGAGTCGATCCAGGGAACAGTTCCAACGGCTTTATCGAAGAGGAAGAGGAACTTATGAACTTTCTTGGAGTGACCACTGTGGTCCAAGCACTGGATGAAGAAAACTGCACAGATTTCTTGCAGATCTTCAAGGACAAGGAGAAGGAAAGACAGGCGGAGAGGAAAGGCGAGGCACGTGAGAAGGCCAAGATCTCGTCCTATCACCGGCAGCACAGAACACACACATTATCTCCTTGACGTCTTATCAGATAGTGATGAGGATTTAGACCCTATTGCCGCCACAGAAGGATTGCAAATGCAGCAAGCAATGCACGAATCCAGAATCCTTCACGAGCAAAGAATGATGGAGGGACCAGGAGAGTCCTCCAAAACACAGCTGGAAATAGACCCAACGGGAGTGGTGCAGCATATTGCCACCGTTGTTCTTGCCGCCACCACTTTCCCACTCACTCGAAAGAAGGAAATAAGGAATCTGGCGATGAAACGGGTTAGTGGGGACCCCATCGAGCCAACCCCTAATGAAGGTATCTTACCACCAGCCCCAACAACTACCGAACACTCGAGAAAGCAGTGGGAGTTTGGAGACGAGTGACCCCATTCAAGTCACTCACCGGTGGTGCGCCACCGAGAGGGGAAACTCCTCCACTGCGGCAAAGGTCGGAGGATCTTTGCGATGACTCCACAACGAATCTAGGAGGTGAAGTGGAGAAGGAACAAACACAAAATACACAAAGTTGTCATCAACGAAGCTCGGCGATTGAGACTGTCTTAGGTGAGGTGCCAACCGCTCTGAAGGCTAATGACGCTGGCGATGCGGTCGAGGCACAAGAAGGAATGCCACGGAGTTAACACTGCAGGCGATGAAAGTGCAATCCATGGGGTTGAGACTCCAATGGATGTCACCGCGAAGACCCTAAGGCAGTGACACATCGAAAGGGGTGTCCAAGGCCTCGTTGCGATTGAGACCGCGGGGAGGTAATAAGGCCAACGGGAGGTTGAGACTTCCCTGGGGTAAAAGAAGCCGAACTACGAACATCCCTCCTACTATCATGATCCATCCGAAAAGGAGATAAGCGCACTTCACGATTCCCGGGATAATCCTAATGTAACCTTTTTGGGATCGGAAGAAGACAATGAAGCCGAGTCATCCCCTGTGACGATCCAAAAGACTCGGCTAAGGATGTTCCAACCACGAGCAAGTCGACCTCAAGACTACTCGTCAAACTTTCAATTTTGATGATGAGCCACCCATGGAAATCTCATCATCGTCCGATGATGCTTCGATAAGGCCGAGGACCAGATCAACTCAATTGGAGAAACCAAATGAGACCGAAGCGAAGGCTGTTGAGATAGCCGAGGCTCGGCAAGGTGGTCAACTTCACAATAGACCCCAGTGAAACAGTCCATCGCGCAGCTCCCCCAAGCCGCAGCGGTTCGACTCCTCAAGGAACTTCACGCGCACCATTCATCGTTGAACAAATCCCGATTGCCCGTGATGATTCCTTTGTAGAATCATTTCCCTTCTCTCTGGAGGTACCCGATCTCCACGAAGAGTCGAAAAGAGATCTCGAGCGCTTCCCACGACACAGATCCTATCATTCCATCGATACCATCGTTCGGTGACTATGATTTTGACGCTGCTTGCGTCACCGCAATGAAAAACAGTGAAGTTCGGGAGGTGTTCAAAGCATTATTTCTTTGAAATTGAACGGATGGAGAGGCACCAGGCCTCGATGGACATGAGACTGATAACGAGATACCAACCTTACTGGCGACTTGAGAGGAATAATAGTCGAATCCGGGAGTGGTGGCAACAAAGACAAAACAATGCGTGTGGAACAAGCTAGATGTTTGAACATTGTTCAACAAGTCGTTGATCCGCAGCGGCCGAGAATGCTTGATGCAAAGACGCAATTGAGAGAACACATTGAGCACATGCATGAATCTCACACTTTCGAGATAAAGGCTGCTGCGTGAGCAAAATAAGAATAAGCTCCTGCGTATGGAAGAAAATATGGATAGAAAATTCAGCCTTCTCATGGCCGAGATGAAGCTAGCTTAAAGCCGAATCCAACGCTACTCGTTACGAGTTTAGGTGCGGATACTCCGCATGAGACTCAAAGCGAGAACTCGGCTATCGCAGACTCGACTTCTGCTTGCTAGTATGTTTCCAGGGGTTCCTCTCTCCTTTGATGATGCCAAAAAGGGGAAGAGGAATACCCAAAAGATCAAGAGATCGACGTTGAGAAGGAGGGAGCAAATGTGAAGGAAAAAAAGACAAATGAGGAAGTGTCAAAACAAAAGAAAGAAAAAGTCCGTGAGGGGGAAGGATCGAGAGATGTAATCTTAATGACCGCGCACAAACCCCCAACAAGGTCTTGTCACAACTGATATTATCAAGAAGAACTCCCAATGACTCGCCACTCCAACACTCACCGTATCTATGGCAAAAAAGAGAAAACGATTGAAGCGAGGGATGGAGGAAGTGGGAGGAAGGATGAATGCCCGAGTAATGGATATCTTGAAACAACATGGAGGCATTCCATTAGACAGAGACACTTATGCCATCTCGAGATGCTGGGAGCCGAGCCAAGATCGATTGATGAATTTAAAATGCTCGCATCCGAAGGATACTTCGCAAACATGTCCATGGCTCAAGCCGGGACTTGTCTTGGGAAAAGGGTCTCACGCTATGTGAAGAAGAAGCGACGAGGCGGACTACCAGCGGATCTCTGCTGGTCACTCCGCTAGTCACTCACCGGGAAGAAGAAGACCCCAAGATCAATACACGCCCGAGAGGAAGAGGTAGAGGAAGAGGATTCGACCTGGACCTCCCCCTAAAACATTGAGTACATAGATCCGGCAAGAAAGGAGGGATCTCTTTGAAAGTTTTGACGAAGTAGCCAATCTGCAAGTGGCTAAAAACAATCTTTGAGTATGTGAAAAGAATTGAAGAAGAAAATAAAAGACAAACTCAGCTATGGGAGGAGAGACAAGAAAGACTAAGAAGAGATGAAGTCGCCTGGGAAGGCATATGAAAAGAAAAAGAAGAAGAGTCAAGATGAGAAAAAAAAAAGAAGAAAAGAAGAAGCGAGAAGATGGCGGGCAGAATCAAGAAGAAAAAAGGAGGAAGCGTGAAGGAGATGAAGTGTTTTTGTCCACCCCTTCATGTATCTTACTATGTAAATACATTTCATGTAAGTCTCTTACGTAATAAATCAGAAATTCTCTATTTTTGCGTAGACATAAATGTTTGCTCGATACACCTTGTAAACAGATTTTGTAAAAGAACAAGAATGTTATGATCAATAAAAGGATTGATTCTACGCATACATTCTCTGTGAATGCACTATCTGTATGTATCTTTGCTATTTACATTTTGAATGTTTTAAGTTTTGGCATCATCAAAAAGGGGAAATTGTTGGGAAATTTATTGTTTAGATTTTGATGAATGCCATGTAAAACTTAGAATAGGAAGTTGGCACCCCATTTTTGTTGTAAACTGCATTGTAATAAACAGGGCTGGTCAAGCTGAGTTAAGTCAGCTATACCTAAACATGCAAGAAGACAACTGGAGACTAGAAGGAAGACTCCGTTGTGAGACAGCTGAGTTTGGCAAAGAAGAGAAGACGGGAACTCGATCAAGGTGAAGATGTGCGGATCGAGTCAAGTCAACTCAAGATAGCCAAGTCTCTTAGAGTCAGTCATCCATGATTGGAAGTTGACTCTAAGTTACCTGGGAAAGCAAGGAAATGCAGTCAAGTCGAGATAACTGAAAGAGATCCGTTGCACAGAAATCAAGAGAATTACTTAAACAAGTAATATCTCCATGCTACCTTTCTCGAAGTGCTCAGTCCCAGAAGCGTGCAAGAGGAATAAACCAATGGGAAGCACTACACCGTGTCAGAACTCTAAAAAGCTGGAGAGCAATTCATACGAGGAAGTGGCAATTTCAAGGACTGCAACAAGAAAAGCCAACGACCACAAGTGACTTTCAAAAATAAGCCTATCTCTTCAACGAGCAGATTTTTGAAAGATCACTATAAAAGGCTGAGGAATGACTCTGAGAGAATCTTCTTGATTACCTGAATCACGAACATTCAAGCTAACATCTGAACTGTAATCAAAATATTCTCAAAAATCATTCAAGATTAATCCTCAAGCCTACACTACGAAGAAAATCAATCCAACACTCACCTGTGAAGGAAAGATAACTTCAATCAGTTGAAGAGAAAACTTTTGAAGAAAAGGGGTCTACATTCCACGGAGGATTATAGAAAGGTTCAAGGTCGAACCGAGTCTCAAGTTTTGGAGGGCTTCGTGATCAAATCCAAAGAGCTTGAGCAAGTGAGTCATGTAGTAAGGCAAGCGCCCTGTGAAGAAGGCCGAGTCGTCGAGAAGCCAGCCGAGTGACCAAGGCATCTCGGACCGAGTCCCAAAGGATCAAGTCACCAGTGTGATCAAGACTTGTATCCGGGGCTATTACCACTGTATATCTTGATCAATACTTTGTGGATTCCTCCGGGGAGTTGGACAAGAGAAGAGTAGAAGAATTACTCCATCTTCGAACCTCTATAAAATCTTATCGTGTCATTTACATTTCAAAGACTTTAATTCCTGGATCTTATTTGTTTAACTCTGTGATAAATTTGCTATCCACTTGATAATCTCTAAGTGCTAAAACCAAGCATTAAATCATAACTAAACCAAATTTAAGGGTGTTAAGTCTTCCATAAAACAAACTGATTGAGCTAATTCGATTAACAAGTTATTCTATCAACAGCTCGATCAGTCTTTGAGTGACTAACTCTCTTGATTAACTAAATTGGTTGTCCACCAAGGACACAACTATGTAGTATCAACTCTGAACTTTAAAAAGGACTAAATCGAAAAGTTGGTAAGGTTTATTCAACCCCCCTTCTAAACCTTACACTCACACCCCTTGGGACCTACAAGACTTGAGAGAATTTCCTCCACCGCCTTCTTGCTTGTATTTCTTCTCTTCAAATTATGATTTAATTCCTTGAGAATGACCCTTATTTATACTTGTAGGAGAGGGGTTCTTGGATGACTCATATGGTGAAGACTCTAATTTGATTGGTCCTTCAAGATTTAATATTATCTCTTTAATCACAAATTGTGATAACTATCAAAAGAAATAATAATTTATCAAAATAAATCTTGATTTAGAATAATTTGACATTTGGCAATCTTTAATTGGCAAAAAAATAAATTAAAATATCAATTAATTAACTATTTAAATTAGGAATAGGCCCAATTAAATTCCAAATATAAATTAAAAATTGATATTTAATATACTCTTTCACATGTGTCACCATTTAATTAATGAAAATTTAATTTATCTACAAATGTCCCCTCGACTTGTCCACTTACAATGTATTTTCATCAAACTCAATATAAATGGATTTGTAGCATGGACTAAGCACTTTTATAAATAAAAATGCGCCCGTCCCCAAACTTTTTCTTTCCAAGTCCGGCCCACGTGCATAACTTTTGAAGCCCATACACCCAACAAAATGCATGGTGACTTGAGAGACAAAAAAAAAATCATGAAGAAGCCCAAATGGAACTTTACACAAATTTATCCAATAAAATTAGATGGAACTCTTCTCCAAGACATCAATATGTTCTATAAAAGGAACTAGATCCCTTTTTCATCAAACTCAAGCATGGACTCTCAAAAATTGCCACAATTCTAAAGTATATTTCTTTGTTTGAAGAGGATATGGATTTCTCAAATTCCAACAATAGATGGTACTAATAAAAGGGACTCCGTTTTCTTCACATAAACGAGGAAAAAAATTGCAACACCATTCTAATGATGCTCGCACGCATCTTCTGTACCAACGGAGTGTTTATAGAGTTTCATCTTTCTACCATCTTTGTTTGAAGACCAGGTGAGCCCCATATAATATGCATAATAAATCTACTTTTGCAATTTTTCCCACCATGTGATTGATCAAATACCAGGATAGAAATTATTCTCTGTTTCGCCAAAATTGACGAATCGACTTCACCTAAGGGAATGGTCTCGTGAGATTCTACTAGTCAAAGACTCCAAATCCAAGATGTGGGCTCTAGAAGCAACCCATCACCAACAGCCTGATGAGCCAATTTCACTACCAACTTTGGGGTATCGTATCATCGAAAGTAAAGCCAAATGGGGAGATCTAATCCAGTTTACGCCACTATGTCAAAGGCTATTGGGAGTTGACCGAAGACGTCCTCAGTCGATGCAAGAACAAACTTCACACGACCCATACATACGACTCAGTGTATGCTTCCCTGATCACATATGATTCCAATTCCAATATCGTCAAGGCATTTTGCGAGACGTCGTGTCCATCTACCAACACATTGCTCACTTCTCATGGCGAATTATCTATATCATTGTGGGATTTGCATACTCTAGATGGCTTTTCTATGACTGGGTTTTTGTATGACAAAGTTATTCGGAGTGCCAAGGAGCTTACCGGCGTTGACGAAGTGGGACTTAGATTCCTCCCATGTTCATGCAACCGCTTACTTCATGCTTATCACCTACTTCAAGGGAGAGCTTATGGGGATCAGTGTTCGCAAGTTTCCATCGATGACTGGGTCAACTTTTGGTTCAAGAAGGCTACGAAGTATAATCCACCTCCCGTGCACAAAGAGAATAAGGTCCCACATAAAGAGAAGCAAATTGAACATCCCGAGTCGACTCATAATCCACTTGGTGACATCGGCATCCATGGTGAATGGTCCCCTACTGAGAAGGTTTTATTTTCCAAGCTCGGTGTTAAGGAGAGCTCGATGGAGGAAACGTACTTGGCGGCGTACATGGCTTGTTGGCTATGCTTATCTGTTCTTCCAAACGATGATCTCAACTCAATACGCCCTGTGACTTTCAAGATGGCGAGTCTCATGGCATGTGGGCAAACGGTGGACCTTGTTGTTCCTGTTTTAACGATTATCTTCAGAGATATGAACAAGATTGCAAATTCTTCGAAGCCATCTCAGGTGTATTCAACATTTCCGTCCACTTTGTCGATGGTTGGTTGGCTCATTATTTCAAAACTCATAACCAAGGCAAGGGACAAATGGCCCCAAGATGACTATCTTTTTGGGCGAGGGACACGCAAAATACTAAGAACCCAAAGATGCTCGCAGAAGAATCCACAAAGGAGATTGGATTTCTTGGACTTGTACTATGATCACGAAGAGAAAGGATTTAATTATGTTGACAATGTCAATGCACAAAGATTTGAGTAAGACTATTTCATCGCCATTCATTTGAGTTATCTTTCCTTGCGACAAGGTGGGGTTTTGTGATTGAGCCTTACAGTCCCCACAGATTCAGTCGCTAGTTTGGATTTCATCAAATGGTGCTGGGAGTTCTCAAAGAGGATGTGCGTGGAGCTTCATTAGAAGAAGGGATTACCATTAGCGTGTGTGCACATCATCTAAGACTTTTTCTAAAGCTTGGCTTCCTTGTATGCCCCCAAGTGCAAAGATGTTTTCTTCAGAGAAATACAAACAATGGTGGGCCCGAGTTCTTGGAAACTACTTTGAAGAAAACATAGAGCGCTTGATTGACCCGAAGCCAAAGAAAATTTTGTCCAAGGGCAAAAGGCATAGACATGGTCCACTTGCTGAGAATATTAGAAACTCTCTTTGTGCATGTTGTTTCTTCTCCTCAGAGGTGCGATGCCTTAGACGTTGAAGCTTGCGAATCAAATAAGAGAAAAGTAACTATTCCTTCTTTCGAACAAAGCAGTAGTGGCAATACGGATCGTCATTGGAAGAGACTTAAAAAGACTCCCAAGTCTCTAGAGCAGCAAGAGGCCAATGGTGTTGCGAGTAATCAACCACTTACAGAGAATTTTTTTGAAGAGGTCGATAACCTTTTTTTTTTTTTTTTTTTGACTTCCTGTCATTTCGTTTTGATTGGTAATCCTTTTTTCTAATTTAATGGTGTGATATTTCAGCCGGAGAAACAACTACTCCATAATATTGAGTGCGAGCATGAATCACGTGATAGTCAGAGGTCGATCATGAGATCCAACTTGTCAACTGTGAATCCTCAAAAGGTTACATCTAACTCCATAGAGGCCAAGACGCCTCCTTGTGCGGTTTTTTTTGGAATTTCAAGGTGAGAAATATATTCATAACCACCAAAAGAATACATTCAAAAGTTATGGAGCGATCTTTGTGAGAAGATATCCAACATTCCAATTGATCCTCTTTCTTCTATTAAAGATGAAGTGATGATTGTGCTCAAGTACTTCTTGCACGACAACTAAGCAAAGTCAAAGATCGTTTTCATGTTGCCAAGACTAAAGAAGCTAAAGAGTCTACCCCGATTTCATCCACTAAGGAAGAGTTAGAATCCATTAACAAGATAGCTTGACAATTTGAGGAAACGAAAGAAGAATTTGACCGCCTCATTAAAGCGACAGGAAGAACTTTTTCACATTGCTCATACTGAAGTTCAACAGATTAAAGAAGAGATTACCGCTATTTAGAATACTTCGCTTTTGAATGATGAGGTGCTAGAAAATTTGAAGCTTTCAATGGCGCGTCTGGAGGCTGCCAAGGAAGAATTGAAGAGCTTGCGTCCTTTTGATTAAGGTTTTTTTACTTCATATATGAGCACTTAAATCGTCTTTGAGGCACGCACCATTCAAATCTCTAAAGTCAACACAAACTCTTATTTGGCCATTCTTCTTCTCGTACAGGGACAATGCTCGAGATCCATGTAGGGTACTTGACTTCTCGAATGAACCCAGCTTCGATGAGTTAGTTTACTTTAGCCTCAATTAATAGAACCAAGTCGGACCGAAATCGTCGTTGGGCTTGCTTAATTGCCTTTCTTAATAGACAAGTGATGTGCTGCTACTTTTGGATCTAATCCAGGCATCTCTTTGTAGGACCAAGCGAATACATCCTTGTACTCCTGAAGGAGTTCAACATATGATTTTTCGTCATCAATTGTTAACAATGCACTGATGTAGATTGGTCGTGGATTATCAATGTTGCCCAAATTAATTCTTTTAGCTCGTCGATTGTGGTATTGATCCCATCTTCAAGTTTGGGAGGAGCATCTTTGGCATCTTCTTCTTCTCCTTCTTCGCTCAAGGTGATATGATATGTCGATGCCACACTTTCTTTATCATCTTCATCGTCTTGAGGTTGTGTGAAAATGACAGTTTGGAATTTGGCTTTTAGAAATTTTTCACAAGATATGAGCAAAGTAGTTTGTCTCCTCATACGAGATGGAACTAGACTTCGAAGATTTTGAGTGTCCCGTGAATTTCTAGATCTTTTCCAATGATGCCCAATCTTTGATGGATGGTTCCTTTGCTCTTCGATTTTTAAATGGGGCCAAGTCTATCAATGACTAATATTCGTCACATTTTCCTTCAATTTTCGTCAAAGGCATCCTCTGTTGATGAAAGTTCTCCCTCAGACACATAATTGATGTTAGCTCTTCTGATGGGGATACGAATGGGAGTTGGTGCCACAAACCCAAGACTTGTCCGAGTATTTTGAACCACATGTCCACTTTTTTTTTAAACATATTTTGAGTATTTATAGCTTCAGAAGGGAGCCTACCCAAGGTGGTATTCTCTTGTGGGTTATATCTAGCTTTAATGAGAAGATTGTAAGCTTTTGGATCAAAGCATTTCGCAATTCGGGGCCCTTCTTCATGTTCAATCTTAGGCCCTTCAGCTGGGCGGACAAACTTTTCAAGTGGCTGAGGAGATGGTTTCTTGTCATCAAGTTTTGTTAAAGGCAACACCAATTCCTCCAGAGGTCCATTGCTGTCGGGACTTACAGATGCATTTTTGACTCTACTCTCTTTGACTTCATCACCTTGTTGCTTTGGTGGATTTTCTTTGGCCTTAATTGATTTAATATCGTCGAAGTAGTACTTGGTATCGGCAAAATGTGACTCTGCTTCAGTGAAAGGTTTATCATTTCCAAGAACATTTCTTACCACACCATCTCTACAATACTAGAAGCATTGATGCCAAGTAGAAGGAACCACCCCATTTTCATGTAGCCAAGGACGTCCCAGAATCATATTGTAAGAAGTTTTAGCATCTATGACATGAAACAGTGCAGTTGAGGCCATCTTCCCCATCAATAATTTCAATCCTATGATGCTGAGAGCCCTTTGCCCCACTTGGTTGAAGCCTTGGATCATCAAACGACTATTTGCGAGTTCATCCATGGGGATTTCTAACTCTTTCAATGTGTGCAACGATAAGATATTTACTGCGGAGCCTCCATCAATCAAAATTCTATTCACCTTTTGCTCGCGAGTATAGCTAGTTACGAACAATGACCTGTTATGGGGTTTGGAACCAAGCAGCAAGTCCTCATCAGTGAAGGTCATTGCCAACACACAATCCTCGGTAACAGTGTTAACCTCTTTCTCAAGTAAAGCTGCTTCACTAGGTGAAATATGTTTGCTCACTCATCACGTTGCATGCAACATTGCCACCATTAAGTGTATTCTCCATCCCAACATCAATGGATCCATATGTGATGTAATAATGTTACTAGTTGCACTATCTTCCTTAAGTGATATCTTTCCCTGGTGAGCTAACTGCATGACTTTATCTTTGAAAACGAAGCAATCATGAATTGGATGGCCTACCAAACGACGGTACTTGCAGTACTTCAGATCATCAACTCGCCCAACTTCTTTGAGACGCTTTATTTTGGGCAATTCGATGAGGTATGCCTTGATCAGATCATCAAATATCCCAGAGACATTAGAGTCCAGGAATGGATATTGTTTTGCTTGCAGCTCCCTCAGAGTGAATTTTCTTTGCTCTTTTTCTTGAGGTATGTCTTTCTTTTCATTAGTCTTTGCATTTGAATTGGCTTTAAACTTTATAGGTATTGTGTTAACTGCCATTAATTCCTTGTTTGGAGCTTTAGAAGAAAATTTGCCCCTTTCCTTGGCTTCATATCGCTCTTGGATGGGTGGTCCTTCAACTCCACTTACGGCCATGCTTAACTCCATATCATGAGCCCGGGTAGCCAAAAATCTTCAAATGTCTTCGGTTGGATTCCCTAAAGGATGTATTAAAGGCCCCGATGCATTCCTTAGATGCATATCTCAATAGCCGAAGCTTATGACAACCGGGTCTTTGATTGAGGCTCAAATTCCTCCATCGATTGATGTAGTCGATGATAGGTTCTTCCTCCTACTAACATGTATTTGTAAGCTTGACCATGCTAACCGTCCGCCGAGAGCTGTAAAATCAATTGAGACACTCTTGTTCTAATTTCTCCCAACTGTCAATTGAGTTTGCTTCCAAGACAATATACCAATCGAACGTGTTGCCTCAAGGATCGGACAAACTGCTTTACGAGATGATCTCCATAAGTCCCAGCATCATTACATGATTTGACGAAGTGAGCCACATGCTGCTTTGGGTTGCCTTTGCCGTCGTATTGTTGGAACTTCGGAGGTTGGTAACCAGCAGACATCTTCAAGTTGTCAATTCTTTGCGTGTATATTTTGGCGTAAGTCATAGATGACTTGGAACTTCCATCGAACTTGTCTTTAATAGTGCCCATAATGAACTCCTTAAGTTGGTCGACTGGAATCAGCCCATCAGACGAGACTTTAAACTCATTTTCTAGAGACTTCTCTTTTTCATTTGGTCGTTGCTTCCTGGATGTCTCGATTTCGTCATGTGTTTCAACTTGCTTGCCCATTGCATGACTTGTATTAGCATTATCTATTTTGTTCATCAACTTTGCGATTTGTGAGTCTTGTTCTTTGACATGATTGGTCAGTCCATCAATGGCCCTTGTCAAACTTGTGATTTGCTCTTCAAGCAATGTAGCATTCATCACTATAACGGGTGCCATGTTTGAGCAACTAGATGTCGAGCGGGAGGTTGGGGATTAAACATCATCTCTTAAGTCTCCATCATCTTCGAGTTAGATTTTCTTTAGCTCGCACTAGAGTCTTCTCAAAGGATGCACTCATCTTCTTGAACATACTCCTTATAGTGATACCAACACTTCTATTTGTGTCACTTGAAGAGTTTGAAGAAGTAGCTTTCTTTGATGTGGTTTTACGAGTAGCCATCGCGATACTTCAAGATTTGTTGACGAAAAGAGATGAGAGGTAGAGATTGTCCCACTGGGCGTGCCAAAAATTTGTAACATTGTCTGCAATTTAACAAATAAGAGAAACGTAGAAACTAAATCTATATGAATCAAAATAAAAAAAATATAAGTTACAATCTCTATTTCTCCTCTGATTCTTTTATTCAAAAACTAAATATCCAAAATTTGAGAATTTGGAGTTGAACTCTGCACCTTGATCTTCTCCAAACTTGAACTTGAATTTCAATAACGTTATTCGAGGGCTTGAAAGCTTAATCTCGAATCAAACGTGGATTATTTAATATATTTAACTTTTAAACTTGAGACCTTCTTGGTGGGTTTGACTCTTCGATCTTCCTCCAATATGGATTTGACTTTAATAATGTTAACTCGAGGGCGTGAAAGCTTATTCCCGAATCAAACAGCGTGATTTGAGTGGACTCCGCGATGAATACCTTGAATTTTGCCTTGAACACCGTGGATCTCCTTGAATTTGTTCTTCTTGACTTGAGAGAATTTCCTCCACCACCTTCTTGCTTGTATTTCTTCTCTTCAAATTGTGATTTAATTCCTTGAGAATGATCCTTATTTATACTTATAGGAGATGGGTTCTTGGATAACTCATATAGTGAAGACTCTAATTTGATTGGTCCTTCCAGATTAATATTATATCTTTAATCACAAATTGTGATAACTATCAAAAGAAATAATAATTTATCAAGATAAATCTTGATTTATAAGAATTTGACATTTGACAATCTTTAATTGGCCAATAAAATATACATTAAACTATCAATTAATTAACTATTTAAATTAGGAATAGAATTTAGTTAAATTCTCAAATATAAATAGAAAATAGAAAATTGATATTTAATATAGAATTTTATATATGTCACCATTTGATTGGTACAAATTTAATTTATCTACAATCACCTTTTCTTGTGCATATATTCTTAAAGGAAAAAGACTTAGATGGTGAAAATTGCTTGACTTATTTTGAAGGGAAAATTACAAAATTAGTCCTGTAACTAAAAGGCGGTCGCAAAAAAGTCCTTTAAAATTCTCAAATGACAAAATAGTCCTGTAACTATGTATGAGTTTGGAAAATAGTCCTGCAAAATGCATGGTTTGCAAAATACTCCCTGCTTGAATCGGTACTTGAATATCAATTTTGGTCCTAATTTCACCGAAATCGGGAGTCACATGTGCCACTCACGTGATCAAAATCCGGTGAAATTTCAAAATTGCCACTTTGAAATTAGGACTAAAATTGAGACTCGGTATAAGTTACGGGACTATTTTGCAAACTATGCAATATGCGACTATTTTGTATAATCGTACATAGTTCTGAGGACTATTTTGCAATTCGAGTATTTTACAGGACCTTTTCGCAACCTCCTTTTAGTTACAGGACTAATTTTGCAATTTTGCTTATTTTGAATACTTTGATGAAGTGATTAATTAAGTTGGATTTGAGGAGTCAAAGATAGGAAATTCAATTATCCTAATTCGACAATGAATGAATGAATTGGTGGGTTGGATCTACCCAGTGGAGATAACCTTACAATGTTAGGTTAGGTACGACTGTCGTATTTGACAGGTTTGGTCATTATATTTTTGAGATGGTCATATATGAGACGGTCTCGTTAACTTAACGTTTCATTTGGATTGATGGATTAGGAGCTGAGGATTTCAAATCCATAATAACAAGTCCATTGATGTTATTTGGATGAAATTATTCTATAATGTATTTCAAATCCTTTGAAGGTGTTTTTCAATTCATTTTGGAGGATTTCAAATCCTTCTTATTTGGAGTCATTTGAAATCCTTCCTCCAAATCCTCTCCTCAAATCCAAATCCTTCTATGTAAATGCAACCTAAAAGTTCATGAGACAAGACGAACACTACAAACCATAAAAAGAAAATTGGATTTGGAATTGGGAATTGGATTTGAATTGGAGTTCTATTTGGATATAGGATTCATCTCATGGACTATATCAATGGACCGTCTCATATAAATTTTTGCAGGTATTTTATTATAATAACAGTATTAATATGAATGGAAAAGGTGGCAGATCAACAACCAAACAAACTGATAAATCATAAATTATAACTCAATAGCGCAAGTGCTTATACATATTCACAGTACATTTAATTTCATACCTGAAACAACGTTCAAAGTAAACACGAAAAGCAAACCACATTGCACCTAATTATATCTCAAACAGTTCAGTTGAGAAAAATCTACTTTAGGACAATCAGCATTACATTACACAATATTGGTGGATACAAGCCATCACAAGTACACAATTGATTTTGAGAATACAAAACCCCGTGCGAGAAAATCAAAGGAGTTTTAAATATATCTTTTCATATCACATAGAGAAAACTAAACGGCAAAACACCAGTCAACAAGAGGAAGGCAGAGCACGCCAATTGTCAACAAGAAGCATTGCTTTATCACGAGAAGCAGCTGATAGTTTCCGAATTATAGCATCCTTAACATGTGCGGCAGCCGTTTCACCGCCCTGGTGGCCAGCTCCAAATACACCACAGCCTTCATCATCTCCCCTTCCTATCCAAATAATATAGCATCACATCCAAATCAGTCCTCCTATGTCAATGAATTGAATTGATATATTGGGAGTGTTTGCAAAAACTTCTACTTTTAGAAAAACTTATTTATTGTAGCAAAAACAATAGTTGAGAATCAGAAGCTAGTAGTGTTTGCAAATAGCATCAGAAGTTGATAATCAGACATTGAGAGTGTTTGGTGAAAAAGTTGTAAAAGTGTTTATTTGTTTGTAAAAGTCAAACCACATGCAGAATCAGAAACCTAAAGTACCCATCTCCCTGCTTTTAGATTTTGATTAAATGAAGCAACATCAGAAGAAGAAGCTTAAAAGTGATTTTTCAGCCAAAAACTGATAAACACTTTTTTTTAGTAATTGCTGACACTCCCATTGTGCATCATGTTTCTTTACTAACAATTTGAATTCAATCTGTTCTTATAAAGATAACAATAGCAATTCACAAATTTAGTGGATTTATGAGCATTTAACCGCCTAATAGAAGTAATCTCGTGACTAAACCCAGAGGATGCTTGAGTTACGTACCGAAAAAAGGTTTAATCCGTGCTCAAATTGGGCTTTACTATGACCACAATCCGCTGCTCTCTTCATCCACTTCCTTGCTAAGCTATGGGACTGCCACAGACCTTCACCAAGTGAATAGCATAATGAAGTATTATACATCGCACGCACATATCCCCCCTTTGCAGCTCTCTGATACCAGTGAGCCTATCAAAATAAAAAAATTATGAATTATGAAAAGGAAAATCCTCAGGGAATCAATACATGAAATTCTTTAAAACAACAAGCAACCCACTTTTCTCTCAATTAAGTGGCCATGAATTCCAGTGATGTACTACGCCACTAAACTATTATTTAGGCCATGATCAGATGAAAACACTATACTTGATACCTGCTTTTCAAATCATTTCTAGATGAGGTAGTAACTTGATGTCCCGATTCAGATACAAAACAAGTTACCTAAATACAAGATAATTTGAGAAAGAACTTTTACGATGCGATTGGACATCCTTTCGTTTTGAGAATTTTTTAATATTTTGAAAGAAGAAGAATGTATTTTGATAGTGTGATTGGATATGAGATAAAAATGTAGTGATAAAAGTTGGTTTGAAATAGAAATAGTAAAATAATGATTATATGATTGGTAGTTAGAAATATGTGAATGGGGGGGTCAATAGTGACAGCATATATGAAGGATTAAATCATGTACTGTAAATATATTGTAATTAGTAGTATAGTTGTATAAGCTAGATTAGTGGAACTGTTACAAGCTAGATTAGAGGAACCGTTACAAACTAGATTTGTGGAACAATTACAAGCTAGATTAGAGGAACCGTTACAAACTAGATTTGTGGAACAGTTAGAAGCTAGATTAGAGGAACCGTTACCAGCTAGACTAGTGGAACTGTTACCTCATTCAGTTGTATACATATATACTGTAATACTTAGTAGTTACAAGTCAATAAAATCTTTTACCGAAACTTCATCCAACTGATATGGTATTAGAGCCATAATTCATAATTTTTAGAGAGTTTTCTTGTGAGTTTACAATCTTGGTTTTGGGCATATTTCTAGTATTCTTTCTTGAATTTTTTCTAGGTTAGCTTGTTTTACTTCTTGTTGAATTTGGTGAGTTACGAGTATAATGTCAACTAGCAACATGGATATTTTTGGTGTGCGTTTCACGGGTAAGAATTACTCTGCCTGGGAATTTCAGTTTCGATTATTTGTCACGGGAAAGGAACTATGGGTCACATCGATGGTAGTGATCCAGCTCCTACTGAACCTCCTAAATTGGCTCAGTGGCAAGTCAAAGATGCTCGAGTCATGACATGGATTTAGGGATCAGTTGATCAGTCACTTGTTCCTAATTTGAGGCCATGTAAGACGGCAAAAGACGTGGGAATATTTAAAAAAGGTTTTTAATCAAGACAATACAACCAAAAGTTTTCAATTAGAGTACGAGATTGCTAGGTCTCTCAGGGTGATCTCTCCATTCAAGATTATTTCTCTGGATTCCATAATTTATGGGCAGAATATGTTGACATAATTTATGTCCAAGTACCAACTGAATCTGTGGTTGTTGTTCAAAAAGTGCATGAATAGAGCAAGCGAGATCAGTTTTTGATGAAACTACGTCCTGAATTGGAGGCAGCCCGCTCCAATTTGATGAATCGTGACCCTTCTCCTTCTTTGGATGTGTGCTTTGGAGAATTACTTCGTGAAGAGCAGCGTCTTGCAACACAAACTATTTTCCAGCAAAATAAAATACATGATAATGCAATTGCTTATGCTGCAGCCCATGGGAAAAGCAAGGGAAAGATATGCGACAAGTTCAATGCTTTAGTTGCAAGGAATATGGACATATTGTTGTTAACTGTGCAAATAAATATTGGAATTATTGTAAGAAGCATGGGAATATTATCAAAGAATGTCCTACTCGTCCGCAAAATCGTCAAACTAATCATGTTGTTGTTAATCAACAACAGTTGATAAATCAACTCTTACTCCAGAAATGGTTCAGCAAATGATTAGTACTGCCTTGTCAGCCTTAGGGCTTCAAGGTAAGCACACTCCACCATCTTTATCTTGAGTTGTTGATTCTGGTGCATCCAATCACATGACAAATTTTAGCAACACTCTTAGCAATGTTCAAAATATTGTGGAAACATTCAGATTGCTAATGGTAGTAAGTTGCCTATTCATGCTATTGGGACATTAATTCGTCATTTAAAGATGTTCTTGTATCACCTCAGCTTTCTACTAGTCTCATTTCAGTAGGACAATTGGTTGATAATAACTGTGATGTTCGATTTTCCCGTGATGGTTGTATTGTGCACGATCAGGTGTCGGGGAAGATACTAGCGAAGGGCCTAAAGTTGGACGCTTGTTTTCTTTGCACTTTTTTGTTCCTAATTTTGTGTCTTTGGCTAGTATTGTTGTAAACCAAAAGGCTGAATTATGGCACAAACGTTTACGCCATCCTAATTCTGTTGTCTTATCTCATTTAATAAATTCGGGTCTATTGGGCAATAAAGATCAATTTTCTTCTCATCTTTCTTTTGATTGCTCTACATGTAAATTATGTAAAAGCAAGTCTCTTTCTTTTCCTTCTAATGGTAGTCGTGTAGAAAATCGCTTTGATATGATCCATAGTGCCGTGTCGGGCATTACTCCTGTTATATCTCATGGCAACTATAAGTACTTTGTCACATTCATTGATGATTACAGTAAAATATACTTGGATTTATTTTCTTCGTTCTAAATCTGAGGTATTTTCTGTTTTTAAAACATTTGTAGCCTATATTGAGACTCAATTTTCTTCAAAGATTAAAGTGCTCCGATCAGATTCTGTTGCGAATATATGTCCCATGAATTTCATGATTTTCTTCAGCAAAAGGGAATTGTTTCTCAACGGTCTTGTCCTTATACACCTCAGCAAAATGGTGTTAATGAACGTAAGAATCGGCATTTATTAGATGTTGTTCGAACTTTATTACTTGAATCTTTTGTTCCATCTAAATTTTGGGTTGAAGCCTTAAGTACAGCGGTTTATCTAATCAATCGCTTGCCTTCAAGTGTCTTGAACTTTCAATCTCCCTATTATCGTCTTTATCATAAGCAGCCTAACTATCTTAACATTCATACTTTTGGTTGTGTTTGTTTTGTTCATTTGCCACCTCATGAGCGTCATAAACTTTTTGCTCAATCTATTAAATGTGCATTTATGGGCTACAGTATTTCACACAAAGGTTATGTTTGCTATGATCCATATTCTAACAGATTTTGTATTTCTCGTCATTTGTTTTCTTTGAAAATCAATTTTTCTTTTCTACTCATGTTCAATCTTCACCAGAGACAGTTGTTCTTCCTAATTTTGATGAGGAAAATACTACTCCTGAGAGATTCAAGCCTAGATTTGTTTATACTCGACAACATCCAACTTTACAGCTTTCTGAGCTTGAACTGACATCTAAGCCTGTTCATAATGGTTCTTCTGCGGATAATCAACTATCAAATACTACTGCCCGACGCTCCTCCAGAAACACCCGTCCACCCGATCGTTATGGATTTCCTCACACATCTCTTCATACTACTTTGGCCAGTGTTTCTATTCCTTCATGTTATTCAGAAGTTGCTAAATATGATTGTTAGTGTAAGGCTATGAAAGAAGAACTTCAAGCTCTTGACGACAATAACACATGGGATATTGTTCGTTGTCCGACTAATGTTAGAGCCACTGGTTGTAAATGGGTCTACTCAATCAAGCTTCGTTCTGATGGTACTTTAGATCGCTACAAGGCACGACTAGTTGCCCTTGGTAACAAACGAGAGTATGGGGTCAACTATGACGAGACTTTTGCTCCGGTTTCCAAAATCACTATGGTTCGTGTGATTATTTCAATTGCTGCCTCACAAGGCTGGCCACTTCACCAGATGGATGTTAAAAACGCTTTTCTCCATGGTGATCTCAAAGAGGAGATTTACATGGTTCTACCACCTAACATGTCTTCCTCTTCTTCATTGGATGTCTGTAAGTTGAAGCGATCGCTCTATGGGTTAAAGCAAGCTCCGCGAGCTTGGTTCGATAAATTTCGATCCACCTTGCTTCAATTTTCATTTAAGCAGAGCCAATATGACTCATCATTGTTTCTTTGCAAGAAATTGGTTGGTATTGTCATTCTTCTAGTTTATGTTGATGATATTGTTATTACTCGGACAAATTTCGACTCAATTTCTCGTTTGCAACAACATCTTCAAGCCTCATTTCATATGAAGGATTTTGGTCATCTTACTTACTTCTTAGGTTTGGAAGTTCATTCTGATTCTTCTGGTACTTTCTTGAATCAACAGAAATACACACAAGATTTGCTTGAATTAGCTGGTCTTCAAGATGCCTCTCCCCGGACACTCCGCTAAAGTCAACACAAAGTATCATAGTGAGGAGGGTGATCTCATTTCGATCCTACTTTCTACCGAAAATTGATGGGCAGCTTGAACTATTTAACTATTACGAGGCCGGGTATTTCCTTTGTTGTTTAGCAAGTCAATTCATGCAACATCCCCAACATTTACATTTAGTTGATGTTCGTCGTATCATTCGATACCTTCGTGGGACACCTAGTCGTGGATTGTTCTTTCCGGGGTTGGTTCTCCTTTCATCTTGTTAACTATAGTGATGTTGATTGGGCGGTTGTCCGAACACTCAACGACACATCACAGTCAGTGCATGTTTCTTGGGAATTCTTTAATTTCTTGGAAGAGAAAGAAGCAAGCTCGTGTTTCTAAATCTTCAACGAGAATCGAATATCGTCTTTATGTTAGCGGCATGTTCGAGAGATTGCTATTCGTGGACTTCTAGCCGAGCTTGGTTTCTCTCGATCAATCTACTCCACTCTATGTTGATAACACTTATCTTTATTGCTACAAACCCTGTTTTACCATGAGCGCACTAAGCATATTGAGGTGGATTGTCATTCTATTCGCGAATCCTTGACACTTGTATTATTTCTCTTCCTCATATTTCCACTACTCTCCAAATAGTTGATGTATTTACCAAGCATGACACGACAACGTCATCGGTTTCTTGTGGGCAAATTGATGCTTCTTGATCGACCAAAGATCAATTTGAGGGGGGATGATAAACATATATGAATGATTAAATAATGTATTGTAAATATATTGTAATTAGTAGTATAGTTGTATAAGCTAGATTAGTGGAATCTGTTATAAGCTAGATTAGAGGAACCGTCACAAACTAGATTTGTGGAACATTACAAGCTAGATTAGAGGAATCGATACAAGACTAGTGGAATCATTACCTCATTCATTGTATATATATATTGTAATACTTAGTAGTTACAAGTCAATGAAATCTTTTACCAAAATTTCATCCAACTGATAAATAGTAAAATTTGTGCGGAAATGTGTTATAATGATTGGTCATTTAAGTTATTTTTTTTGGAAAAATAAGTACAAGTGATTGGTGCGAGAAAAAAGTGAAAGTGAGATAATAGTGTATTTTCTGAAAATTTTCATGAGCAATCGCATTTTGGAGTACAAAATTTCTCTAGTGGACGAAAATGAGATTTTTGATATCCAGTCGGTACCGTAGGCTCTGTATAGTCTATGAAAAAAAAAAAGAGTTGCATATAAACAAGCAGTTTACACCCCAAAGGAGATCGGAAGCTCATACCGCTTCTTGAGGATTTTGTTCCACCCCTCGACCTTGATGTAAACAAAGCGCAAGTTGGTACTGAGCACGAGCATGGCCAGCAACGGAAGCCTTGTATAGCCAATCAATAGCCTCTTCGAAAATTGGAGGATCAGCTGCAACATATACGTAACGATAAAGAATGCTTCCAGGATAAAATTCCTTTGGGCAGTCATTGTAACAGAAACGAACAAAATCAAGGAATAATGTACTAAGCTATTTCAAAAAGTTCAAGTACAAATATGAAAATGTATACAGAGTTCATTTACTAAATTGGTTTTTACTTTCGACTTCTCCTAAAAAGTATCTTGAACATATTTACATTGTTAGTTTACAGTTCAAGTAAGCCATTTCTGAAAGCTCTGTCTCATAAGGGAACAATATGAATGGAAAAGGTGGCAGACAACATATCCAAATGTAATCTTTCAGTTCAAATGGATTAGAATGTTAGAATCTCCGAATGAGTAGGAATGTGATTAATTTATTTCAAAATAACGCTTATTTCTAAAAGTTGAAAGTTATAAAATTAGGTCGGGAGGACTGAGGAGTATTTAAAAATCCCTGAATGATGATTCATATGATTCTTCACAAGGAAAATTGCAATATTGGTCCCATAACTATTGGGTGATAGCAATTTGGTCCCAGACAGTTTCATTTTGGCAAAAACACCCCGAATCTCCTAAAATGTGGGCTTTCAGTACCCAATTATTCGTAAGTTTGATATTTTGTCTGAAATCTACACGTGATTTGCAGGTGGATGTCTTTTAAGCCTGCTTATGTGGACATCTATAAAATAAAAAACCTAACTAGTTGTCACATTAGATTTTTTGGAGGGAAAGTTGCAATTGGGTGCGCATAAGACTAATATCCCCCTCCCTACATTCCCATTTTGACGGCTTAGAACCATAGCGCACACACAACAAAAAATCCCTATTCTTCCACAAAATCAATTGACGAAGCCCGTGACATGAGACATCTTCGATGAATTGAAGAAAGTCATTCAATTTAGCTGCGATTTTGTGTTGTGTGTGCTAGAGTTCTAAGCCGTCAAAATGGGCATTTATGGAATAGGGGATGTATGGCCTTATGCAGCACTCCAATGCGATTTTCCCTCCAGAAAATCTGATGTGGCAAGTAATTAGGTTTTTGATTTTACAGATGTCCACATAAGCATCAGAAGAATTAAACGCCCTCCACGTGTGGATCAGGTGCAGATGTCTGGTAGAAAATCAACTTTACGATGGATTTGCATTGGTACTGAAAGTCCACATTTTAGGAGAAACGGTTTTTTGCCAAAACGAAATCATAAGGGACAAAATTGCTATCACCCAATAGTTACGGGACCAAAATTGCAATTTTCCCATTCTTCACCTCGAATTCAAAATCAATGGCAATTCAAGAGCATGGAAAACTCATCCTCGATCTAAGGGCAGGAAAAATAGTGCACTTCCTCACATGGCATTACCGACTCAATAGACATAGTGAATTAAGTGAAGAATCATCATGGACTTAGTCAAACTAAACATTCAAGAGAAATCACACAAGACAAATCACTTTAACACACTGGAGTTTGATTCATCTACATTGCAAATGATATTTTTATCGAGTTTGATTTCCACAAACTCCCAAATGAACCTTTTGAAAAGGACTCACTCCCTTTCAATGGTCATTCTAAATTTTCAGACACACAAGAAGTTACTACCTTATTGATGGTAAACATATAACAATAACATATACACAAACAAAAACACACTACTATCCGTCAAATGCATGATCAAGATTTCTTCTTAATCATCAATTTCGCAGTCCCAAATTCTAACCCTGAACATAAGCAATATACATGCATCAAAAAGAAAAATGAAAGCTAAATACTGATCATCTATTCACTTAAATCCCATATCTTCAAAGAGATATCAATCTAGTAAGTGGTAACCAGCTTCTAGAGAGTAGCAAAAAAATCCCCATTGGACCTAACTCTTCAAATCATGAGTGTACTAAATTAACATCCATCATTTTCCCAATCAATAAAAGAATATTCAAGTAAATTACAAAGAGATCACTAATATACCTTGCAAAATGGAAATAGCCAAATTACACTGTGCAGCAGGATCGCCAAGCTTAGCCGCTCTCCTATACCAAGCAATAGCCTCTTCTTTTTTCCCCATTTCCCAATAAATCAAACCCGCATCCACCATCGAGAGCGTGGACCCACGCGCCGCCCCCTTCAAGAATGAATCCAAAGCCTTGCTCAAATTAGCCTGCACACCTCCACGCCCATGCTTGAACCTCTTTCCCCACATCAGTAAAACCATCGCCTCACGCAACGGTTTGAGCGCGTCCCTCCACGCTCTGCACACGAGTGAAGCTGCCCGCAAGTTCGGCGGCGTGAATGACGCCGCAATCCTCCCCAATACGTCGTACGGCAGGGCGGAAAAGTCTGGGCTTGACGAGGAAGGTGAAGAGGATTGGTGTTTCTCGGTAGAATTCAAGTATGAGGCGCGGGTTTTCGAGGATTTTGGAATTAGGGAAATCATGGTGTTTCTTGATGAAGGGGAGGGCCTTAAAGTGAGGGCTGTCTGATTTGCAAATCCAAGATTTATGCTTCATAGCGGAGTTCAGCTGGTTGTGACGGCAGCTACGGAGTTATCCAGTAATCGACGACGGTGGAGCCGCGGAGGTGCCGCCACCGTGCCGGTGTTGGGACAGTGTGCCACACGTCAAAATGAATGGAGTACAAAATGATATGTTTGAAACAGGACCCGAGAGCAGTATCCGACAAATGCCCACGAAAAATGGGTAGTTCTCACTTTTCACTCTGCCCCTATGCTTATGAGCAATGAGTTATGGCTTCATTTTTTTTTTATAGCTTCAATTGCATTATTTTGTAATTCTACTTCATAATTCATATATTTTCATTTTCCAGATACAATCTTTATTTTTTTGTAGTTTTAAAGTCTTTAATTGTTTGTTTTAAAAGGGTGAATGGTCTTACTCATCCTTTTTATTTAATTGATTTTTGTTTAATATTATTATATTTTAAAATTGATAGACTTATCTATATTTTAATAACATTTTACATTTATAGTGTTAGTATTTAATCTTTTGTCTTAATTGTTAAAATTAAATGTGAACAAAAGAACTGGAAAAAAATGAATTATAACTGAACTGAGTCTGATTACTAGTTGGGTGTTCAAAGTTATAATTTTGACCAATTAAATTTGATTCAATTCAATATTTGCGCACCTATGTACCATTTCTTTTTGGGCTAGTCTCTTATCAGATGGTCTAACGGGTTTAATCAGTTAGACAGGGCCCCAACAACCAATCCGACCCGAAGCACTCATCATTCCCAAATCCAAAATCCAAACTCTTTTTCCCCAAATCCTCCAACCCTAGAAAACCCAACATCTCCGTCACAGAAGGGCACCCATTAAACCCCTCAACAAAGCACGGCCGATTCAGTGCAGCAGAAGATCGAAGAAGGCGACGAATTGCACGAATCGTAGGGTGTGTTTGTTGAAGAGCTGGTTCGTGGAGTGTACTTCACGGTCGCAGTTTAAACAGAGCTTAGTTGAATCGACCCGATAATAGAGGAGCGCTTTTGATTCATTGCAGAAATCGCATAGGCGGTCGGTTTGATCGACAGAAGCTTGATTTTCTTGGTCTGTACATTCATGGTCTGGTACATTCATGGTGTTGGGGACAAGAGATAGTGATGATAATATGTGGTTGAAATGAAATTCGACAACTGAAAATGTGTAACACTTTTTAGGTGATCTGCTAATACTTTTCAATGGGACAATTAATACTTTTTATTAGAAGAATTAATACTTTTCAGGGGAATTACAAAAAAATTAGTAGAGAAAAAACTAATATTTTTCAGGGGTAACTACTAATACATTTTATGGGGATGAATAATACTTTTGACGGAATACTTTTACGAGAAACTACTAATACTTTTTCGAGAAACTACTAATACTTTTCCGAGGGACAGCTAATACATTTCGGGAGAAAAATTTAATTATATTCAGTGAAACTATTAAAAAACTCTCCAGGGAACTACTAATACTTTTTCGAGGAACTACTAATACTTTTTGAGGGACTGCTAATACATTTCGTAAGTATATTCAGGAGAAATACTAAAATACTCTACAGGGAACTACTAATACATTTCAGAAGAATTGCTAATACTTTGTAGAAGGACGACTAATACTTTTTAGAAGGACTATTAATACTGGTGGTCCCTGAAAACTACTAAAACACCAATACTCTCCAAGGAACTACTAATACATTTCAGAAGAACTGCTAATACTTTTTAGAAGGACGGCTAATACTTTTCAGAAGGACTGTTAATACCAGTGGTCCCTGAAAACTACTAAAACACCACTGCTAATATTACGGAAATACCACTACTAAAATCTTGAAATCAGACGAGAAAACCTCAAATAAACTCCCACGTTTCAAATAAGGGAAAAGGTAAAGGCAAACAAAAAGCAAAACTAAACCGATACAATAGATTATAAAACATTATATTAAAACTCAGTGGGTTGTGATTCTTGGTTGGTTGAGTGACTGTGGTTGCACTTCCAAACAAGGTTTGAACGATCCATAATAGACTCTTTTATGATCTATAAATCTATCAGAAAGTGATGAAGAATTCTGAATAAGGCCCTAAAAGTAGAGATGTTAAATGGGCCACAGGTCCGTTGGCTCGGACCGTTTAAACTGGAAAAAAAAGGGTTAGGGCCGAATTATTTTGGTCCATTTAAATCCGGTCCTTTTTGGCCCGGACCATTTAAACCGAAGCCCGTTAGGGCTAGCCCGAAGGTTAACCGGGCTAGCCCGCTATTTTTTTTTTTTTTTAAAATAAATATAATTATAATATTTTATATCTACTTTTATTACCTATTACTAGTAAATTTATTTTTCAAATTCACATCTCCCTCATCTTTAAGTTTAACTTTATTTAACAAGCTATAAATTCTTGAAAAACTTCTTTTTTATTTGTTTTATTTATTACTTAATTTAGTTTTCCGATTTTTATTCTGAATAAGAAAATGTCACCTAGTTTTATTAGATTATTTAGATATAAATTATGTTTCTAAATGGTGCTAAATCTAATTTTATAATTTTGTTAATGCAATGTAATTATAAACTATGCATGACTTTTTTTATAATGAATAGATTAACTTTAAATATAAACTTAAATGTTATATATGCTCAATTTTAAAATTTTAGATTTAAATCTAATTTTGAAAATTTTAACTTATAGTCATATGAATAATTACAGAAAAAAGTGTTAATTCTGGGTAGCTTTATATATTATTATTTTATTTTCAAAATTTAGATGATAAAATATTTAATTTTATAAGTTTGATAATGTAATGTAATTAGAAACTTTGCATGAATTTTATTTATGACGAATAGTTTAACTTAAAATATTAAATTTAAATGTTATATATATTCGAGTTTAAAATTGTAAATTTAAATATATAATTTTTAATTTTTTGACTTATAGCCTGATAGTGGCCCGAAGCCCGCTAGGGTTAGGGTTAGGATTCAATATTATCGGCCCGTTTAGACCGAAGACTATTTAGCCCGCCCGCTAGGGCTAGGGCCAGCCCGTTTAACATCTGTACCTAAAAGAATAAATCTACTAATATATGGATAGATTTAAAACAAGAAAAAAAGCAATGGAAAAAAGCAAACCAACTCACACAGAGGGAAAACAAATCTACTCCCATAGGCAATATTTTAAAACCCGAACCGGACATCGAACTGAATTAATAATTGGATTATTGGGTCACTGGTTCAACCGTTAAACCATTCTAAAAAAACCGATTGACCCATATACATACACATATATATGTGTAAATGTAAAAGATAAATACAAGTACAAATAAATATAGAAAAATAAACAAATACAAATATAAATAAATTAAATAAATTATAATATCCAGATATATGTATAAATTGAATATAAGGAACAGTTATATATAAATTTACCAAATACTTTTTCGTTCAATTTTGTAATAAAACAAAGAAAATTTTGCTTAAAAAAATTAAATCGGGTTAACACTTGGTCACTGATTTCTGGGTTTTTTACCGGGTTTGACCGTGTGGCAACGATTTTTTAGCCACCCGATTTTAATATAGAACCAGACCAACCATGTGACTGGTTCCCAATTAAACCGGTCGAACCGGCCGATTCGGTCCTGGTTTAGAAACACTGCCCATAGGAGGGAGAAATATACTCTCACAAAGGGGAGAAATTTAAAAAAAAAAAAATGAAAGAAGAAAAGAAAAAAAACAGCAAAAGAAATTATTATCCTCTCATCCCATTGTGGAAAGAGGGGGGAGAAAAGATTATTTTTGCAGAGAGCAAGAGAATAAATGTGGCTAGCTATTCATCTAGAGATGGCAATGGGCCGGGGCAAAACCCTGCCCCGCACCAAATTCGCCCTGTTCGGGGCGGGTTTAAACCCGACAAAGCGGGTTATGAGGCAGGTACGTGTTAAAAATTGAAAACCCGTCCGGGGTGGGTAACCGGTCTGGCTAGACCCGCCCCACATACCCTTTTTTTAATGTATTTTCTTAGCATTTATTGTTCTGGTCAAGGTTTTGTATAGAAAAAGTTGCTCATTTCTCAGACTCGCACGCGAGTTTCTCTTCTCAAAATTAGGGTTTTAGTTTCTCTCTCTTGTATTCTCCATCTGGTTGTCCTTCCTTCCCGTCTTCGGCAAAATCTCGTGATTCGACGCGTCGTGTGCAGCCTGCCTCTGTTAATTTTTAAGGGCTTTGCTCTCAAAATCTTCAATTACCCAATAGTCCAAAGAGACCCAAAAGTAGCAGAATAAATGAATGGTTGGTTATCTAGTGCAGTCTGCCTTCAAGGTTTAACAGATGTGAGATCTATGGAATAAGACTCATTTTTCTCCACAAATAGCACAGAGTGCACAAGTTTTAAATAAGACTCAATTATCTCATTCCCTTTTTGTACATTTGATGTCTTCAAGGTTGCAGTTTTCTCCTTTCTTGTTTGTGTATTTGTTAATTTTTTTCGACAACCAACATTACCAGTAAAAAAATCGACCGTTTCGGTCTCTGTTTTATTAAATCCGGGCAAAAGTAAGATGGCGGGTCCAACGGGTTTGGACCCGGTGGGTCTGGGTCCAATGACAAGGCAGCGCGAACGGGTTTTGAGGCTGGGTGGGTCCCGGGTTTGGCCCTGTTGCCATCCCTAGCATCCTATTGCTTTAGGTAAAATGTTTTAATTGTTATCTTGTCATTTTTTAAGTGAAAAGGGAAAATATATCGTGTCAGCAGGACGAAGGCACCTTGGGGCCAAGGGGTCATTGTCTCATTGATCCCTCTGAAATTTTGAAAAAATTTTGGGGTATTTTAGTAATTTCACTTCATATATTTTGAAATATTAGTAATGAAGCTATTATTAAGAACAAAGGAGAAACGTTATGATATTCTATTATTTTATTTTGAATATTAAAATATGATCAAATTAATGCATTGATTTTATCAAAATTGGTACGTCTTTATAGTTTTATTTTTGGAGTTGGTGTATTGTATTTCATTTTTATACTAATGGCAATTAAGGCCCCCTTGAATCAAATTTCTGGCTGCCCGCGAGGGTAAAAATGTGATTTGAACCTGAGTTTGTTCGCTCGGTAACATATCATTTGGCCACACAGACTACATCCAAAACAAATTCGTATCTTGCCTTTAAGAGAAAAAATTGATTAAAGAAAAGTGCTGCTAGACTTTTCATACCTACTCCCAACTAGTTTCCAATATACTTTTAAGCATAGCACCCGATTAAATACTTGATACTAGTAAATATAAATGAACTAGAGGAAAACGAAAAAGAAAATTAAAAACCATGTTTTAATAGCAGGTGAAGTATACGTGAATGGGCTAAACTAAACAAACTTCATTTGGGCCAATGAAATGGTAGCTTTGAACTTAGTGGGATGTCTAATTTTCAAATTAATGAAGAAAAAGAAGATCTTACATTTAAAAACAGCGAGCTATCAAAACTGCTATTTTAGCTTTATTTGACTGATCGGAACATTTTATAATGGACTTTTCACTTTTTTTTTTATTATTACAGTTATTTTAAAAAATTCTTATTTTGAAAATGAACCTTATAATGAGACGTCGGAAAAAGAAAATAGGAGCCAAAAACAAATAATGTGTGAGTACGCACACCGGCTATAGTAGGAGACACTAATCCACCCCAAAAACCATCAAGAATTTTCCAAATAAACACATCGAAAAATCAAGAAAGACATGCAACACTTGAAATATCAATTTATATAATTATTGATGCGGCATGTACTTAATTCGGTATAGTTACTAGTTAGCATGTCAGAAAAAATATTGCGTTCTTGCCTATAAACCAAACAGTCGATAGGCTTGGGAGTGAGATTTTTTTTTTTTTTTGAGAAAATGAAGATCATATATTCATTCAGATATCAAGTCCAAAGCAACCAATTATGCCAAGTGATCCGGAATATCCCCAATCCTTGGATTTACTCCTACTAAAGAAATTAAAACGACAAACTAGCTAGGTGGTGGGTGTCATGAACAGAAAGGATTTGGGAAAGCTACAGGATGGAATCGGAAATAATGGAGAAATTAGGGCTGAGGAAGAAGAATATGGGAATGAAATATCAATAAGTGTTCAGGAAGAAGAAAAGGTGGGAAGGGCTGGATGTGAGACAGGTGGATGAATCTGGGCTGTTGAGGAGGATTCTGATATTTAATTCAAGAGGGCACGTGTCACTAGTTCAAAGAATGTTTTGATTGATTTTAGCTATTTTGTCATTTTGCTGGTTGTTATTCTGATTTGAGTATTTTCAATTAAAGTGGTCCCAAAAGTGTAATGAGTATTTAACATGGTGGAACGTAATGGAAAAGGCATCAGAAATTAGTTACACAATTTATCTTCCTCTGTTCTCTTTCTTCCTCCCCAAAACTCTCTTTTCTGTCAAATAGTTACAGATTACTTATACAGGAAATATACATACATATTCAATCGAAATTGGTGTTTATTCTAAACATAAAATATACAATTCCATTACAGTGGGCTATCGTATTTCCCGACTGCTTAACAAAACTAGGAAAAACCAAATCAAAATTAGAAAAAAGATTAATAATATCGGAGACAATATTCCCACAGTAGGAGAGGTCCTCTGTTCGGCTTTGAAGACGGTGGAATAAAGTAATATTGTCGATTTCAACAACCACGTTCTTCAACCCATAAGTCTTCACTAGAATCAGTCCGTCCTTGCACGTGAATGCTTCTGCAACCGCTACATCATGTTCGGCTTGGATTAACTTGGAAGATGTTGCAATGACTTCGCCCCTATAATCCCGTACCACTACACCCAGCCCTGTCCCCTCACCGTCGCGAACTGAGGCGTCTGAATTGATCTTAAATTGGTTCTGCACAGGGGGCTTCTATTTTTCCGAGAAGTGATTCCGCCACGTCTATTTTCCTCCTAGTGTAATGAGTATTTAACATGGTGGAACGTAATGGAAAAGGCATCAGAAATTAGTTACACAATTTATCTTCCTCTGTTCTCTTTCTTCCTCCCCAAAACTCTCTTTTCTGTCAAATAGTTACAGATTACTTATACAGGAAATATACATACATATTCAATCGAAATTGGTGTTTATTCTAAACATAAAATATACAATTCCATTATAATTGGTATCAGAGCCAGCTTTCCTTGGAATGACTGAGGGCACACGCATGAAAGACCTGCAAGAAGCACAAAAAAGGATTGATCAAATCCTTCAAACTGAAGTTATGAAGAGAGAGGCCACAGAGCTCAAGTTACAGGAGCAAATCTCTGGAATAAATTCTGAAATGCAAGATCAGTTGATGGGTTTGAATGGTAAGTATGAGCATTTAACAAACACACTAGCTTCGATTCAATTACAATTACTGAACATGAGTAAGGGTAAAGGACCAGGGGATGAGGAATCTATTCTAGGAGGTCCCTACCCAGCTAATGGTAGTGAAGGAAATTATACCAGGGTTCAACATTCCCCAAGGAATAGAACCTTAATGGAGCCGCAGGGTGTGCAGGTTATAAGTCCCTTACCAAAAATTGATTTCCCTAGATTTGATGGATCCCATCCTAGAGCATGGATACTGAAATGTAATGGGTATTTTAAGTTGATACCTAACATTCCTGATCATCAGAAGGTGGTGTTAGCATCAATGCATTTTGAGGGTAAGGCAGCCCAATGGTTTCAGAGTTTTAGTGGTAAGCAAATGGATTTGACTTGGGTCCAGCTATTGGAGGTGATTTCAGCCAGGTTTGAAGAGCTTAAAGAGGCTAAAATCATTGCTGAATTCAATAAACTAAAACATAATGGGTCATATGATGAATATGTGGAAAGGTTTGAAGAGTTGAGGGTATGTATGTTGATCATCAATAACAGGGATTACTCTGAAGAGTATTTTATTGCCAGTTTTATAAGTGGACTCAGTGAAGAATTGCAGGCCTTTGTGAATATGTTTGAGCCTACTTCTCTACAACAGACAATGGAGTTGGGTAGGAAGCAGCTGCTTACCTTGGAGGCAATTACTAGGAAGATCAGGGGCAATGCTAAACCATATTCTGGTCCTTATCCCAGGAAGCCAGACACAGTACCATTTCAAGGTCAGAAATCAATTCCTAATACCACACCTAAAACCCCTGTCAAGATGCTGATTGCAGCTGAGATGTCTATTATGAGGGAAAAGGGGCTTTGTTACAATTGTGATGAGAAATTCACTTAGGGGCACAGGTGTAAACAGAGAATTAATTACATGATTATGACTGAAGAGGAGGAATTGACTTATCTACATGTTGCACCACACCCTGAGGATGACTTAATTCCTATGACAGAACCTATGGATGAGATTCAAATGACATTAAATGCCATTGCTGGAGAAGATGGTATAACTACCATGAGACTGTTTGGTACTTGTGATGGGCACAGACTACATATCTTAATTGATTCAGGAAGCACATTGAGTTTCATTAGGGAAGAAACGGCTAAGAAATTGGGTTGTCCCCTGGTGTCAGCCAAGCCATTGCTAGTTAAGGTGGCAAATGGACAAAGATTGGTGAGCACTTACATGGCTGCAGATTTTTCTTGGGATATGCATGGATATGCTTTTTCATATCCACTGAGGGTGTACAAACGGAAGGGTGTGATTTGATATTAGGTGGGGATTGGTTGAAGTCTTGCACTCCTATTGAGTTGGATTATGATAAGATGACATTTACAGTCAACTTCCATGGCAAGAGGATCAAGATTCAGGCTCTAACTTCTGTGGCTGAATGCAGTTCTATTTCTGGAAATTCATTGTATAAGATGTTACATGAGGAAGGGGGAGTTCAGGTTGATGAGTTGTATGTTTTGACAGTGCAACCAATAATTCAGGAGAACAAACAAGAGTTGTTAAGCCTTTTATCCAGGTTTGAGGATGTGTTTGAAGAACCCAAAGGGTTACCACCTAGCAGGGGAATTGAACATCAGATTATTTTGAAACATGGGAGTGTTCCAAAGCACCAATATCCTTACAGACCTCACATGATCATAAAGATGAGATAGAGAGGATTGTGAAGGATTTACTGGAAGCAGGGATGATTCAACACAGTCAAAGTCCCTTTGCTTCACCAGTACTGTTAGTAAGAAAGAAAGATGCTACTTGGAGGATGTGTGTGGACTACAAATATTTGAATGGGCTGACTGTGAAGCATGATTATCCTATTCATGTTATTGAGGAGTTACTTGATGAATTGCATGGAGCAAAGTACTTTTCAAAAATTGATCTTAGGTCTGGTTATTTTCAGATATTAATGAAACCAAAGCATAGATTTCTAACTGCATTTAGTACACATAATGGTCATTATGAGTTCTTGGTAATGCCATTTGGATTGTGTAATGCCCCTGCTACCTTTCAATCACTAATGAATCAAGTTTTTAGTGACTGTTTGAGGAAGTATACATTGGTTTTCTTTGATGACATTTTGGTGTACAGTGATACTTGGGGAGCTCACACGGTACACCTAGAAAGAGTTCTACAGTTATTGAGGGACAACTCACTTTATGCTAAGAAGAGTAAATGTCAGTTTGGGCAAGATAAAATTGAATATCTGGGACACATAATATCATATGAAGGGGTTGTAACAGATCCACAGAAGATTGAGTGTATGTTGAATTGGCCTGTTCCTACTACCCTGAAGCAATTAAGGGGTTTCCTAGGACTCACAGGCTACTACAGGAAGTTTATTAGGGGATATGGATTGATCAGCAAACCCCTCACTAATTTGTTAAGGAAGGATAAATTTGTTTGGACTGAGGGAGCTACTGGGGCTTTTCAGTCTCTAAAGAGAGCTATGACTACAGCACCAGTACTAACTTTACCAGATTTTGAGCAGCCATTTGTACTGGAGACTAATGCTAGTGGTTTTGGGGTGGGGGCAGTTCTTATGCAACATGGGAAACCTATTGCATTTATGAGCAAGACATTGTGCCCAAGAAACCAATCCCTCTCAATTTATGAGAGGGAGTTCCTAGCTGTGTCAATGGCCATACAGAGATGGAGACATTACCTACAAGGACACAGATTCATAATCAAAACTGGTCAGCAGGCTTTGAAATATTTGCTGGACCAGAAGGTTATGACACCTATTCAACAGAGGTAGGTAACCAAACTATTGGGGCTCAACTATGAGATTCAATACAAGAAGGGAGCTGAGAATAGGGCAGCTGATGCCCTATCCAGGTGTGGTGAGAAGGAAGGGTCTTGCAAGGCAATTACCACTGTAACTCTAAATTGGGTACAAGCAGTAATTTTGAGTTACAAGAAGGATCCATTTTTTACAAAGATTATTACTGCAAAAAGTTTGGATACTACTGTTTACCCAGACTTTGTGTTGGGGGGATTGATTAGATATAAGGGCAGACTGGCAGTGGGTACTGATGTGGAGTTGAGGAATATGATCTTAACAGCTATGCACCATTCAGCTTATGGTGGTCATTCAGGGGTGCAGGGAACATATATGAGACTCAAGGGGGTATTTTACTGGCCAAACATGAAAAATGATGTGATTGTTGTGGTTCAAACTTGTGACATTTGCCAGATGAACAAGCCAGATCATGGTGCATACCCTGGGTTACTACAACCCCTACCTATACCTGATCAAGCATGGACTCACATCTCTATGGACTTTGTGGAGGGTTTGCCAAATTCTGGGGGTAAGAATGTCATATTGGTGGTGATTGACAGATTCACCAAATATGGACATTTCCTAGCTTTGTCACACCCTTATACAGCCCAAACCATTGCTAAATTGTTTTTAGACAATATATACAAGCTGCATGGGCTGCCACTTAGTATTGTCACTGACAGGGATACTATTTTCACTAGCTCTTTCTGGAAAGAACTTTTTAAGTTGATGGGAGTTCAACTTCATATGACTTCAGCATACCATCCTCAATCTGATGGGCAGACAGAGAGGTTAAATCAATGCTTAGAAAATTATCTCAGGTGTGTTACTCATCAGGCTCCTAAACAATGGCTTAAGTGGTTATCTTTAGCTAAGTATTGGTACAACACTAATTACCATACTAGCTTAAAGATGACCCCTTTTCAAGCTCTGTACGGGTACCCACCCCCACTATTGTCAATTAGACCCTATCTGGATATTTCTAATGGAGAGGTGAAGGATTTGGTACAAGAAAGGAGACAGATGATACAAGATCTGAAGGAGAATCTACAGCAAGCTCAGCACCGTATGAAATTTTATGCAGACAAGTTCAGAAGTGAAAGAAGTTTCGAAGTAGGGGATCGAGTTTACCTCAAGCTCCAGCCTTTCAGGCAAAACTCCGTTCAACTCAGGAAGAACCTCAAGCTTTCACCCAAATACTTTGGCCCTTACACAATAATAGAAAAAATTGGTCAGGTTGCATACAAGCTTGATTTACCAGATGGCTCACGCATACACCCTGTTTTTCACGTTTCCTTATTGAAGAAGAAGATAGGAGAGCAGCACATGCCTTCTCAGGAATTGCCGTTGACCACCGCAGATGGGTTATTTAAACTGGAACCACTGGAAGTACTTGACCACCGTATAGTGAAGAGGGGAAAGGAAGACATTCAACAGATCTTGGTTAAGTGGAATCATGCCTTCTGGGGTAAGTCCACCTGGGAAGATGAGAAATTTCTTCGCAAAAAGTTTCCGACTTTCGATCCTTGGGGACAAGGATCAATTGCAGATGGGGGTATTGTCATGAACAGAAAGGATTTGGGAAAGCTACAGGATGGAATCGGAATAAATGGAGAAATTAGGGCTGAGGAAGAAGAAGATGGGAATGAAATATCAATAAGTGTTCGGGAAGAAAAAAGGTGGGAAGGGTGGATGTGAGACAATTGGATGAATCTAGTCATTGAGGAGGATTCGATATTTAATTCAAGAGGACACGTGTCACTAGTTCAAAGAATGTTTTGATTGATTTTAGCTATTTTGTCATTTTGTCTTTGGTTGTTATTCGATTTGAGTATTTTCAATTAAAGTGGTCCCAAAAGTGTAATGAGTATTTAACATGGTGGAATGTAATGGAAAAGGCATCGGAAATTAGTTACACAATTTATCTTCCTCTGTTCTCTTTCTTCCTCCCCAAAACTCTCTTTTTTGTCAAATAGTTCTGATTACTTATACAGAAATATACATACATATTCAATCGAAATTGGTGTTTATTCTAAACATAAAATATACAATTCCATTACAAATGTGGGCTATCGTATTTCCCGACGCTTAACAAAACTAGGAAAACCAAATCAAAATTAGAAAAAGATTAATAATATCGAGACAATATTCCTACAAAAGAGGAGAGGTCCTCTGTTCGGCTTTGAAGACGGTGAAATAAAGTAATATTGTCGATTTCAACAACCACGTTCTTCAACCCATAAGTCTTCGCCTGAATCAGTCCGTCCTTGCACGTGAATGCTTCTGCAACCGCTACATCATGTTCGGCCTGGATTAACTTGGAAGATGTTGCAATGTGTTAAGTTGGTTTTTATACCAATGTATTGAGTATTCTAGACTAGGATTTTGCGGGGTTTTCAAGTATTTTAGCGTCGTTTGAGTCGAGTTTGTGTCATTAGTTGTCGTTTGAGAGTCGAGATAGGTCTTGGATGCCGAAATTGATGAAAACAGCGAAAAAACGTGTTTGGGTGGAAGAAATCGCATTTGAAGAAGAGGAAAAGAGAAAAATCGCGTTTTTTTGGGCATTGAGTCGTCTTGGCGCTGTAGCGCCAAGACCCCACAATCGCAGTCACGGGTGAAAAACCGGCAAAGACGCCATTTTTAAGTGGCGCTGCAAATCCAAATCATGCGCCAGCCAGCAGCTTGGATGGTGCGAAAATAGCGGCTATAGCGCCCATTTTTTAGACTAATGTCACGGGGCGGATATTTGAGACGGGCGCGCAGCGCTACTGGGCGAAATTACAATGCAACTTATTCCTTTTTCTTGTTGACTTTTGTGGGAGTATAAATAGAGGTCTTGGGGCGTGAAATTAGGGATCTTGGACCCTTGGGCACCAACAAAACAACTAGAAGACAAGAGAGAAGGCTTGGAATATCTTGGGAAAGGCTTGAAGAAGAAGATTGAAGGATTCTACCATCTAGAAATAGAGAAGATTCCCCAACTCTTATTCTTATTTTGTTGCTTTCTTCATATCTTGTAAGATGTATTGTTGTATTCCTATGGATTCATTTTCTTCAATCATGAGCTAAACTCTATAATTCTAGAGGGATGATGTAATCATTGTTTGAACTTATGTTTTGAAATTGTGGTTTGTCAATCTAGATCTATCGATTTATTTGTGCTATTTGGATCTATTGCTTCTAAATTACTTGATCAATAATTTAGATTGTTTGGTTTATTTGATTTGACACTTGAGAGAGGTAATTGAATACATGACCTTTGAATAGCATAACCTAGGATTTCATAGAATTGAGAGATTTATGAATCCTTTGAAGTCATTTATCAAGATTCATAGTTTTTATTGAGATTTTAATTGGTGATTTTTATAGAGATATTGATTTCCCAATTGAATCTAAAATCATTTGGCACTTGAGAGAGGGAATTATTATTGTAGAAATCTTGACTTATAAATTGGTAATTGATGATTGATAAACCATATTGACAACATAAGGGATAACTAGATTCATCATACCTCTAGAATTCATTTAATCATTTGGATAAACTCATTGATATTTTCATATTCTTGATTTATTTTTGTATTTTTAGTATAATCAACTCCATCAAATATTGAATTTCTAAATAAAGTTAGACTACTATATTATAGTACTTAGCAATAATTCGATAATTATTCCCTGTGGATTCGACAACCTTACTTCTCTATATTAAAACTTGACACCGTAGTAGACTTGCGGTTAGAAAAATATCTAACAAGTTTTTGGCGCCGTTGCCGGGGATTAATTCATCTTATTTGCGCTAATATTATTACTTAGTAGTTTTACTTTAATTTAGATTGGTTTCTTTTGTCACAATAGGGTCATTGTCATTTTTGTGTTTTCTTGTTGATGCGAAAAAATAAAAGTGCTAATTTAATCTTATTTGATCCGAAATTGAAAAACGCTTGAAAGATTAGAGCCGCACGAAGAATCGAGTTCACAAAAATGGCAGAATCGGTGATGATGAAGACCGAATACCTATTGTTGCACCACCGAAAGGGCCATTCGGGATTATTTTCGACCAACCACAAATCAAAACTATTCGGGTATTGTTCGCCAACCTATCAATGCGAACAATTTTGAATTGAAGCCGGCCTTAATAAACATGGTGCAACAAAATCAGTTTGGGGGTAGTGTTGTAGACGACCCGAATGCTCATTTGGCTATTTTTCTTGAGATATGTGACACTATCAAAATGAATGGGGTTCCCGATGAAGCTATTCGGTTGAGGTTATTTCCGTTTTCACTTCGTGATAAAGCTAGACAAATGGCTTCAAACCTTTCCACCGGAAGTATCACTAGTTGGAATGATCTCACCGAAAAATTCATGGCAAAATTCTTTCCACCTAGTAAGACACTTCAACCGAAAAGTGAGATTGCTCAATTTCATCAACTCGACTTTGAGCCACTCTACGAAGCTTGGGAGCGATTCAAAGAATTATTGAGGAGGTGTCCACAACACGGGTACGCAGATTGGCAAAAGGTTCAATATTTCTACAATGGTATGAATGGGCATTCAAGAACTATTATAGATCTTTGCAGCAGAGGTACATTGATGGCTAAAACTCCAAGTGAAGCCATGCTTTTACTCGAAGAGATGGCGCCAATAGTTATCAATGGCCGTCAAAAGATCTACGCCAAGAAAAGTTGCGGTGTTCTTGAACTTGATACTATGTCCGCATTGGCCTCTCAAATTTCCGCCTTGTCAAAGCAAATTGCTACACTAAGTCCGGTGGAAAACAACAATCGAGGGTCATCATGGAGATAAGTCAAGAAATTGTGAATCCCGATACGGAACAAGCGAATTATGTGAATAATCGGGGTTTCAACAATAGAGGGAATCAATTGCCGACACACTATCATCCGGGACTTCGCAATCATGAAAACTTCTCGTATAGCAATATGAGAAATGTGTTGCAACCACCTCCGGGATATCGAAATCAAGCAAGTACGAGCACACATGTGGGAGAACAAAAGCCATCTTTGGAGGAATTACTTAGTTCATTCCTTGTAGAATCAAGAGCAAGGATGAACAAAGCCGATTCTAACATAGAAAATCTGGGTTCAAGGGTGACAACAATTGAAAGTCATCTTAAATCTTTGGGGACACATGTGGGTCAATTGGCCACGACTATTAATTCACAAATGAAAAGTTGATACGTTTCCAAGTAACACCGAGGTGAACCCACGAGAACATTGCAAGGCCATTAAGTTGAGAAGTGGGACGGAATATGATGAACCAAAGATGCCCGCTCATGCCACCAAAGAACCGAGAAGCAAGCTCAAACACTCCAAAATGAAGAGGGCATTGATAAGCAATCGAAAAGGCAAAAATTGAGGTAAAACCAACTTCCAATCCACGATAATGTGTTACCAAATGCTCTTCCTTTTCCACGAGATTTCGAAGAAAAAAAGTTGGGCGCTCAATTTTCCAAGTTTTTGGAAATATTCAAGAAAATTCACATCAACATCCCTTTTGCCGATGCACTCGAGCAAATGCCAAATTATGCAAAATTCATGAAGGATGTGATGTCGAGAAAGAGAAGGTTGGAAGGATATGAGACGGTCAATCTCACGGAAGAGTGTAGCGCCATTTTGCAAAGAAAGCTACCACAAAAATTAAGAGATCCGGGGAGTTTCACTATCCCTTGCACTATTGGTGATTCTTATTTTAATAAAGCTCTTTGTGATTTAGGTGCTAGCATTAATCTTATGCCGTTGTCTGTTTTCAGGAAACTTGGCCTTGGAGAAATAACGCCATCTACCATCACATTGTAATTAGCCGATAGATCACTCACCTACCCAAGAGGAGTGATTGAAGATGTGTTGATCAAAGTGGATAAATTCATATTTCCGGCGGACTTTGTGGTGTTGGATATGGAGGAAGATCATGAAATGCCATTGATTCTTGGGAGACCTTTTCTAGCAACGGGACGAGCTTTGATTGACGCGTGCAACGAGGAGAGTTAACATTACGGGTAAATGATGATGAGGTACTATTTAACATTTATAAAGCAATGAAATTTCAAGAGGAACCTCACACATGTCATTTTATTGATAAAATCGAACAATGTGATCAAACGGAAGTTATAAAACAAGATTTAAAAGATCCGTTAGAACATTGTTTGATTAATTCAATAATGAAATGTGATGAGGAAGATAGTGATGATATTGATTTGCTTGAGTTTATTCTTTCCTTGAAGCTAAAGAAATTGTAAAAGAAAAACAAAAGGAAGCATTAGAAAATGCCAATATTGAAAATATTCGAAAGGTACTTTAGAACTAAAGGAACTTCCTAACATCTTCAATATGCATTTTTAGGAAAAGATAAAACTTACCCGGTAATTGTTTCTGCTTCATTATCTTCATCCGAATTGGATAAGTTGTTGCGTGTGCTTCGTGAACATAAGTCGGCCTTAGGTTGGTATATTTCTGATTTGAAAGGTATAAGTCCTTCCATTGTAATGCACAAAATTTTAATGGAAGAATCTTATAAACCATCTATTGAACACCAAAGACGACTTAATCCCGCAATGAAAGAAGTCGTGAGAAATGAGGTTTTAAAGTGGCTAAAGGCGGTATAATTTATGCCATTTCGATAGTTCATGGGTGAGTCCTAGATGCAGTTGTCCCTAAAAAGGGAGGTATGACAGTGGTGAAAAATGATAACAATGAATTAATTTCTACACGAACCGTCACAAGATGGCAAGTATGTATTGACTATAGAAAATTGAATAAAGCTACTCGTAAGGATCATTTTCCCCTCCCATTTATTGATCAAATGTTGGACAAAGGTTGGCTGTTACGAATATTATTGTTTTCTTGATGGCTATTCGTGATACAATCAAATCGCCATTGCCCCAGAAGATCAAGAAAAGACTACTTTTACATATCCATATGGTACTTTTGCATTTCGCAGGATGCCATTTGGATTATGTAATGCACCGCTACTTTTCGTGTGTATGATGGCGATCTTTCATGGTATGGTTGAGGAAATCATGGAAATTTTTATGGACGATTTTTCTATTTTTGGTACTTCTTTTGACCATTGTTTGCATAACTTATCTATGGTTTTGCAACGTTGTGAGAAACTAATCTTGTGCTCAATTGGGAAAAATGTCACTTTATGGTCAAAGAAGGGATTGTACTTGGACATCGTATTTCTTGTACAGTTTGGAAGTAGACAGGGCGAAGGTTGTGGCTATTGAAAAGCTACCCCCACCTTCAAATGTGAAAGGCATAAGAAGCTTTTTAGGGCATGCGAGGATTTTATAGGAGATTCATAAAAGATTTTTCAAAAATTGTTAAACCACTTTGTAATCTCCTTGAAAAAGATGCTATCTTTTGCTTTGATGAGTTGTGTTTGCGCATTTGAACAGATAAAAAAGGCACTCATTTCAAATCTCCGATTATGATAGTGCGGATTGGACTCAACCATTTGAGCTCATGTGCGATGCAAGTGATTATGCGGTGGGTGCCGTTCTCAAAAGCGAGAGACAAATTTTTAAAGCTATTTACTACGCAAGTAGACCATGGACAACACCCAACAAAACTACACCACCACAGAAAAAGAGATGTTGGCGGTAGTTTTTGCATTTGATAAATTCCGAGCATACTTGGTGGGTACAAAGGTGATTATTTACACGGATCATGCGGCAATCCGATACCTTTTCTCCAAAAAGGATGCAAAACCTCGATTAATTCGATGGATTTTGCTCTTGCAAGAATTTGATATTGAGATTCGAGATAAAAAAGGAAGCGAGAATGGGGTTGCCGATCATCTATCCCGTCTTGAGCAACCTTACGAGGTGATTGAGAGTCCAATAAAAGAATCATTTCCTGATGAACAAATTATGCGTGTTGAGACATCATTACCCTGGTACGCAGATTTTGTTAATTACCTAGCGGGAGGAGTTTTGCCACCGGACTTGACTTCACACCAAAAGAAAAAATTCTTACATGATGTTAAGTCTTATTTGTGGGATGATCCGTTACTGTTCAAGAGATGCGCGGACTCTATCATTCGCCGTTGTGTCCCTAAGGAAGAAATTGGAGAGATTCTTCAACATTGTCATTCATCATCTTATGGGGGACATTTCGGGCCAACCCGAACAAAATTTGCAAAAGGTATTACAATCTGGTTTTTATTGGCCAACATTATTCAAGGATTGTTATGCCTTTGTGAAAACTTGTGATCGATGCCAAAGGGTCGGTAATATTTCACGCGCGTCATGAGCTTCCTTTGACAAACATAATGGAGGTGGAGTTGTTTGATGTATGGGGTATTGACTTTATGGGGCCATTTCCGCGTCTATGGAAATTTGTACATTTTGCTTGCGGTTGATTACGTCTCCAAGTGGGTTGAGGCGATTGCTACACCAACGAATGATGCTAAGGTAGTACTCAAATTCTTGCACAAGCATATTTTCACTCGGTTCGGTACTCCTCGAGCTATTGTAAGTGATGAAGGTACGCATTTTTGTAATAAATTATTTAATAACCTTCTTGCTAAATTTGGTGTGCGTCATAAGATTGCGCTTGGTTATCATCCTCAATCTAATGGTCAAGCTGAAATTTCCAATCGTGAAGTGAAACAAATTCTTGAAAAAACGGTGAGTTTTAATCGAAAGGATTGGGCACAAAAGCTCGATGATGCTTTGTGGGCTTATCGCACGGCTTATAAAACACCCATTGGTATGTCACCATATAGATTGGTGTTTGGTAAAGCGTGCCATTTGCCGGTTGAACTTGAGCATCGAGCTTATTGGACAATTAAGAAATTGAATTTTAACTTGAAAGAGGCCGGTGAAAACCGATTACTTCAATTAAACGAAATGGAAGAATTTCGTCAAGAATCATATGAAAATGCCAAAATGTATAAAGAAAAAACGAAAAAATGGCATGATCAAATGATTTTGTGACGTGAATTCTTGCCCGACCAACAAGTATTATTGTTCAACTCTCAATTGAAACTCTTTCCAGGTAAACTCAAATCACGATGGTCCGGACCATTTGTGGTGGAACGGGTGTTTCCCTATGGTGCAGTCGAGTTGAGAGGAAACGATGGGAATTCATTCCAAGTGAACGGACAACGATTGAAACATTATTTTGGAAATGAAGCAAGGAAGGTTTTAAATCTTCCACTTGGTGATGACATTTTTTGAGCCCGAGTAGTCAAGTCCGGCTAATGACTATAAATTTAGCGCTTCTTGGGAGGCAACCCAAGTGATTTTTGTGTGATTGCATTTTATTGCGATTTTATTTTCTTTAATTTTGGCTTATTTTTATTTATTTGGATTTGGTGTGATTTTTTTTTTTTGTATTTATGTGAATCAAATTTTGTGTGGTTTTGATTTGTTTTTATTTATATATATATAAAAAAAAAAAAAAAAAAAAAAAGGGGTTAGTGACTTGCAGCTGATTAATCATGTGACTAACTGTAAAAAAAAAACCAAAGACGTCTGCAATTTAAGCGTGGCGGCTAGTCATGAGATCTTAGCGCATAACATGAGACCTACCCAAGGTCTTGGGTCTTTAAGTGCTTTGAACGTGAATTCTTCTTTTCATTTCTTTCTCAATAAAACACATCCCCTCATCCTCTTCCATCTTCTCTACACATAAGCACGCACAACCTCTGAATCTTGCACCACTCAAGGGAGCACTTAAGCATCTTAATCCTCATTTTCATCCTCTCTATCATCTAGGTAAGGTGGTTTAATTTGTACATCCCTTTTCCCCAATTATTGACCTAATATGGAGAACTTGTCAATATTCCTTGCAATTTCAAATTCATGTTTAATTGTTGGATAAATTGTTGGGATATATGATTGATGTATGTTAGAATTAGGTTGGTATTGATAATTGGGCATGAATTATTCTATGAATTTGGTGTTAATCTCTTGTCATCACTATGCTCACAAGGTGTTTGTCAAAATGCTCCAATGAAAAATCTTACACCTATGCACGTCATTCTTGTCTTCATTGTTATTCAAGTACAATTTGATCATTAATTGATGACACGGATGCATATTTTTGGGATATTGCGATAATTCCTAACCCCTAATCCATATGGCTTGTTTCTACGTGTTGTCTTGGTTATTTACTCTTCCAGGATATTAGACGATCAATTAAATGGGAAAGTCAAATAAAACAAGCAAAAGCAAAGGCAAAAGCAAGGCGAGTACCTCAGAGAATATGATACTAGCCGTTTCACAAGCTTAGAGGCACAAAATCTTTTTATGATAAATTGGGCACAAAGAGCATAATCATGGAGCGGGGGGTTGAAACCGAGTTCGAGTGATGGTAATCTTGTACAAATGATAAACTAAAGGCGATGGAAAAAATTATGTGCTCAACCCGGACCGTATGCACCGAATGTGGTTCGAGAATTCTTTGCAAATGCGAATGTCACACTCGATAACCCTAACGAGATTTATGTGCGTGGTGACTACGTGTATATTGATCCATCGTAAATACGAGAGTATTATGGATTACCCGAGGTGGATCACTCACCTTATACCGAATTCATTTCTCACCACCGGATTTAGAGATGATTTGTCATGCTCTTTTGTCGCCGGTACATGCAATTGCGTCCAACAAAGGTCTTTGGCGGATCCTTTGCCTTCCTCACACTACGTTGAGTCGGGTGCGGGCGTGCATGGTTTCATTTCATATGTCACAATCTAATGCCGACCAAGCATGTCGGCGATGTCACGAAACATTGAGCTTATCTTTATATGCGATTATTACCGACATCGATTCGATCCAACAATAATTATCGCACAATCCATTCATTACACCATCCGACATTGTAAGTCCGGGGATTGATAATGCCGGCCTTGATTTGTGGTCCGTGTAAAAGGAGAAAATTACGTGGGACAAGAATGAACCATTGGAGCGGCCTAAAGGGCCTATTGATTCTACAATTATTGCTTCTTATGACGAATGGGCGGTGGTGTACCTAACCCGGCGGTGCGGGCTATATACTTGATCCCGATTTTGTCCTTCCACCGATTGAGCACGAGGCTCGAGCCCGATCACACGATGTTGGTGCTACATCCGGTTCCGTGGCGGGTCATTCTCGTCACACGAGCTCTCATCATGATGACGATCCTTCGATGCATTAGTGCGTGAGGTACAAGAGTTGCGAAGGGCTCATCGTCGCTTAGCCGTTTGCTTTTGTAGGCGAGCAACGTCATCGAGCCGCGAGGAAGAATATATCAATGAGCACAACAGTTCTTGCTCAAATTTATGGCCGACGCACCCACAATTCCAATTTCCGACACCACCACCACCAGTCCTATTGCTCATCTTCCACCGCATGATTCGACAGGGATTCCGATGCGAGTCCTAATCATTTTGGCTACCAGAAAGTTTTTCTCACTCTCCATTGGGGACAATGTTCATTTTAAGTTTGGGGAGTGCAATCTGTTTTTGTGTTTTTTGTGTTTCATTTTGTGTCTTTTGAAAAAAAAATAAAAAAAAATAAAAAGTCTAAAGTTGAGTCGGGGCGTTTGTTAAACTGTGAAATTGCTTGACTAAGTGAATTTGTCGAATATGAGTTGAACGGTCAAGAGAGCATGTGTTGAACTGTGATTTAATCTTCTTTTCATTAATTCCATCTATGTGCTTAACTTTGTTGATTTATTTGGGGGTGATTTATGCAATTGAGTGATTACTTTATGATCCCACCGGATGCTAGAACTTGTCTAATCACTAGTCGAGGCGAAATCCTAGGTGAAGTAACATTAAGGAAGTGATTTAGGCCATCTTTGAACAAGCTAGAGCCTAAAATGCCTACCTTTGTATTATATTTTCCCTAGTGTCCCCTTTTGAGCCTTATAAACCCGGTCCTTTGGCAACCAATCTAATACCCAGAGCCTAAAGGTTAATATCCTAATTAACCATCAATCATACACACAAAGTATAGAAACAAATATTGGAAGTTGAGGAGGGTATGATGAGAAGGGTGTGTATTTAATTGAATGAAGTTGCCCGAGAAAAGAAAATATGGAACCCCATGTACGCAAAAGAATAAGTTTGGGGGTTCCGAGAAAAAAAAAAAAGAAAATTGAGAAAAATCATTGGGATTGAAGGTTCATAAACATTAGGGATGTTAAAAAAGTGAAGGGTAGTTGCTTATTGATAATTCGAAGTGTTAATTGTGTGTTTGGGTGATTTGAGCCACTTAATCCCATATTTTCCTACCTTACCCTAAGCCCACAATACAAGCTTTAAAAGTCCTATTGATCCTTGTGTTACATTAACCTACATTAGTGGAGATTAGTGTGAAAGACAAGCCTATGGAGTCCGGTAAGCATCTCATCTCTATATTCAAAAAGTGGATCATTTTGACAACACTTGATTGCGTGAATCTATTTGAATAATGTAAACGGAGTTGGCATGTACATTCCACACTTTTAATCACAATGTTAAAACACATGTTTGATTGGTAGTGAAACGAGTATTAAGACAAATGAGTTTGGTTGTGAAGTTTCGCAGTTGGGTGGTTGAGTCAGTTTCTTCATTTTTGTGTTCTTCTTGTTAGTCATTTTTTTTGAGTCTGTAATTGCTTGAGGACAAGCAAATGTCTAAGTTTGGGGGTATTTGTTAAGTTGGTTTTTATACCAATGTATTGAGTATTCTAGACTAGGATTTTGCGGGGTTTTCAAGTATTTTAGCGTCGTTTGAGTCGAGTTTGTGTCATTAGTTGTCGTTTGAGAGTCGAGATAGGTCTTGGATGCCGAAATTGATGAAAACAGCGAAAAAACGTGTTTGGGTGGAAGAAATCGCATTTGAAGAAGAGGAAAAGAGAAAAATCGCGTTTTTTGGGCATTGAGTCGTCTTGTGCGCTGCGGCTAAGACCCCACCCGTGCAGCGCGGGGTGAAAAAAACCGGCAAAGACGCCATTTTTAAGTGGCAGCTGCAGCGCCCCGTCCTTGGCGCCGCAGCTCCTAGATGGTGCGAAATGGCGCTGCAACGCCCCATTTTTTAGCTGCAGTCACGGCGGATATTTGAGACTTGGGGCGCGCAGGCTCCGGGCGGAAAATTACAATGCAACTTATTCCTTTTTCTTGGACTTTTGTGGGAGTATAAATAGAGGTCTTGGGCGTGAAATTAGGGATCTTGGACCTTGGGCAGCCAACAAAACAACTAGAAGACAAGAGAGAAGGCTTGGAATATCTTGGGAAAGGCTTGAAGAAGAAGATTGAAGGATTCTACCATCTAGAAATAGAGAAGATTCCCCAACTCTTATTCTTATTTTGTTGGTTTCTTCATATCTTGTAAGATGTATTGTTGTATTCCTATGGATTCATTTTCTTCAATCATGAGCTAAACTCTATAATTCTAGAGGGATGATGTAATCATTGTTTGAACTTATGTTTTGAAATTGTGGTTTGTCAATCTAGATCTATCGATTTATTTGTGCTATTTGGATCTATTGCTTCTAAATTACTTGATCAATAATTTAGATTGTTTGGTGTATTTGATTTGACACTTGAGAGAGGTAATTGAATACATGACCTTTGAATAGCATAACCTAGGATTTCATAGAATTGAGAGATTTATGAATCCTTTGAAGTCATTTATCAAGATTCATAGTTTTTATTGAGATTTTAATTGGTGATTTTTATAGATATATTGATTTCCCAATTGAATCTAAAATCATTTGGCACTTGAGAGAGGGAATGATTATTGTAGAAATCTTGACTTATAAATTGGTAATTGATGATTGATAAACCATATTGACAACATAAGGGATAACTAGATTCATCATACCTCTAGAATTCATTTAATCATTTGGATAAACTCATTGATATTTTCATATTCTTGATTTATTTTTGGTATTTTTAGTATAATCAACTCCATCAAATATTGAATTTCTAAATAAAGTTAGACTACTATATTATAGTACTTAGCAATAATTCGATAATTATTCCCTGTGGATTCGACAACCTTACTTCTCTATATTAAAACTTGACACCGTAGACTTGCGGTTAGAAAAATATATAACACAATGACTTCGCCCCTATAATCCCGTATCACTACACCCAGCCATGTCCCCTCACCGTCGCGAACTGAGGCGTCTGAATTGATCTTAAATTGGTTCTGCACAGGGGGCTTCCATTTTTCCGAGAAATGATTCCGCCACGTCTTAATGGTGACACGGCCAAATAAAATTACATCTACTCGAAATCACGGATCGCATGCTCGTTGGATTCCTCGGCTTGACCACAACGTGTGCAAATCGTATCCACCACCACCCCTCTCTTTCGAAGTGAATTTTTGGTAGGAAGGATGCCATGTATGCACTTCCAGATAAAAATTTTGACCTTGTGCGGGACCCTCAACCCCCACAGCCAATTCCAAATGCTTGACTCATCACCAGACGAAGACGAGGAGTTGGTTAAATTCTCCTTCAGTGCCGTAGCAACCCTGTAGCTAGTTTTTACTGTGTAATGCCCATTCTTCGATTGCGACCAGACCAACTTATCAGCCCTCCGAACCGAACATAAAGGGATAACTAGGATAACACGAGCTTCATTAAGAAGAAAGTCTGGTACAGCAGCTCTGAATTCCACGATCGTCCCCCGGAGCTATCATCCACTTGAATTAAATCTTCAACCCTTTTTATCAGCAAGTTCTCCGGAGGCCTAGACTGAATCCTAAATCGCGGTAAGTACATCACCCATGGATCACTCCAGATGTCCACCATCGCCCCATCTCCTATATCCCATCGGATTCCACCCCGTAAAATATTCTTAGTCGCTACAATGCTTCTCCATGTGTACAATGGATTATGGCCGATTGTAGCTTCCAGAAAATTTTGCCAGGGGTAATATCGTTGTTTAAGCACTTTCGATTGAAGGGAGCTCTCATTATGAATCAACCGCCAACCTTGCTTGGCCAACATGGCTTCATTAAAGCATTGCAAATCACGGAACCCCGGTCCACCCTCCCTCTTTGATTTACACACCGATCCCCATGCTTTCCAATGGATAAGACGCTCCTTCGATTTCTGGCCCCGCCAAAAGTTACTAACCAAAGAGTTAATCTGGTTGATTGTACTAGCCGGGATTTGAAAGCAGCTCATCAAATAGGACAAGATAGCTTGTGCCACTGCCTGAATAAGGATTAATCTGCCTGCAGAAGATAAATACCTCCCTTTCCAATCCTTAAGTTTCTTTCTGACCCTATCCACCACCTTCGAAAAAATTTCCTTCTTCGATCTCCCCACTACTGCGGGAATTCCCAAATAAATCGCATGCTTCTTGACCCGAGGGACCCCCAGACGTTGAGCTAGATTAATCTGGTCGTCAATCTCAACTCCTCTATTGAACGACACTTCAGATTTTTCAAGACTAATGCGTTGGCCGGAGGCCTTCTCATAGTCTTGAATAATTTTCCGTGTATGATCAATTTCTCACTCATTAGCCCTTCCGAAAATAATACTATCATCCGCGAAAAAAAGATGAGAGGTAATCGGCCCCCCTCGGCTCACCCGGATTCCATGAAGTCGACCTCCAAACTCTGCCCTGCGAAGCAAAGAAGAAAAAACCTCTGCACAGAAAGAAAAAGGTAAGGCGAAAGAGGATCCCCTTGTCGGAGCCCCCGTGTAGGAGAGAACAAGATGCCCAGATTGCCCTTCAAGAGGATAGAAAAGGACACAAAATTAACACATGTCATAATTAAATTCACAAATGGACAAGGGATGCCTAGTATTAACATAACACGTTGGATAAAATTCCATTCCACTCTGTCGTAGGCTTTGGACATATCAAGCTTAAAAGCGAATGAACCCTTTTTTTTAGCTTGATTGTGTTTCATAGAATGGAAAATCTCAAACGCCAAGAGAGCATTATCAATGATAAGGTGGCCAGGGACAAAGCGGATTGTGTGTTGTGAATGAGTGAAGGTAAAACTAATTTCAGCTTGTTAGCGATCATCTTAGTAATTAATTTAAAAAGAACATTGCACAAGCTAATAGGCCTGAAATCAGTGACCAATCCCAAATGATTTTTCTTAGGATTAAGGACAAATTTAGTGGAATTAAGTAGCTGGGGGCTAGTCCCACCGTTGAGGATCGAGAGGATAGTAGTCACTATATCAGACTAAAGCACACACAAGAATTTTTGATAGAATAAAGCAGGCATACCGTCTGGGCCAGGAGCTTTCGTAGGGTGCATTTGTGCCAGGGCCACCGTCACCTCCTCCGCCACAAACGGTCTAGCCAAGATGTCGCAAGCAGCTTCTGACATTTTATTCTCCACGGTATCGAGCACCGTGTCCATGACCAAGTTCTCCTCCGCGGTAAACATTCCCTGGTAGTAATCTTAAAACACCTTACCAATCTCATCCACATTCTCTTTCCAGATTCCATTCGGGTCCATGATTTTCTCCACCGTGTTTTTGGCCTTACGCCCATTTGAAGAAAGCCGTATTTTGGTCTCCATCCTTTATCCAATTGGCCCGAGAGCGCTGGTGCCACATTTTTCCCGCTTAACATCTAGTTCTCGAAGTTTTGTCTCTATCCGCTGTCTCCTGATCGACCCTTCAGTCGCATCGCCCCATTCTCCCTTTTTTGAAGAAATTCCTCACATTCTCGAATTTGTTGGGTAACATTTCCGAAGTGAGATTTCTCCCAAGCTGAGTGTTGGACCCCGCATTCTTGAATTTTGGTCGAAATCGCGTTAATATCCGTCCCTTCCGCCCGTTTATCCCAACTATTGTGAATTAATTGTTGGCATGACTCATCAAGTAACCACATGGATTCGAATTGGAAAATCTTCCTCCGTTTCTTATTATGTTGTTGTCCCCCCTGCAAGTGTTGCACAATGGATTATGATCGGGCAATGGTCCGATGCCACTCTAGGAAAATGATTAACTGTGAATCCCGGAAACATAGTCACCCACTACTGATTCCCGAAGCATATGTCAAGCATCTCCTGAATATTAGCATCCCTTTGTTGGCCATTTGTCCATGTATACGTGTATCCTTCGTATCCCAGATCCTCCAACTATGCCATGCGAGTCGCTGCATGAAAGTCCGCTAACCGTACATCCTCCTTTAGTCGACCCCCTATTTTTTCAAAGTTGTATAAAATTTCATTGAAATCTCCCATGCAAAGCCAACTCGTATTTCTCTGGCTAGCTAAATCGCCCATTAAATCCCACGTGAGACTTTTGAGATTCTCCTCTAGCCACCCATAAATGCCTGTAAGTCTCCACTGCTTATCCGCCTCGTCCACCATACCATCGATGTGGTGTAAAGAGTCCGAGCTAATATTGAAGACGATATTATATTTCCACAATAAACAAAGACCACCCCTCCTGCCGCCATTCGATATGTCACAACTTACCACATGACTTCCATCATAGCCCCAGTTTTTTGTTAAATCCGCCACTTCTTCCTTAAACAATTTGGTTTCCATCAGGAAAACAAACGTGGGATCTTTTTCATGGATATATCGTTTAAACACCCGAACTATCAGTGGGTTCCCAAGCCCCCGATAGTTCCAACTAAAGCAACTTATTATGTTCGGCGGGACTGCTTTGTGGTAGTCTCCACCGTTAGGTGAAAGGTGTCAGGAACGTCAAATAAACCGAACGTTTTTTATTTTTTCTCCTTAGTAGCCCCATCCTCAGGCCCACAAGAATGGTCTGTGGCTCCCTTTCTTTTCGAGGTGGAGGAGTCCGTGGAAGGCTTTCTTGTGGGGGTACGACTCTTCAAGCGGCTCCAATAATTTTTTGGTTTTTGGGTCAGCGTCGGGGCTCGTGTGGTTTCCTTGCTATTCTAGATTTTGGGGAGAGGGGCGGGATTGGACAGTGTGGGGTAGGTTCAGTTGGCTGTGCGCGGTGGTCTGGGAATTAGTATCGGAGATGGTTGGGTTATGGACTTTTTTGGCTACTGTTATATTAGTATGTGGGTTAATGGTGGCTTGGATGGTATGAGGTAATATATTTGTGTTTGGGGTTTGTGCCGTGGTCTTTGAAGTGGGCTTAACAGGCTTGTGTAATTGGGATTGAGAAAGGTCAGTATTTTGGGTATTAGTTGGATCATTTATATTTTCCAAGGTAAGGAGTGGCGTGTATTTGGACGTGGCTTTTGACTGGCTGGGCGGGACAGGCTTTTTTGGGGGTATGCTAGTAGCTGGTGGGTGGTTCGTGAGTGATAGGGATTGGAGAGATTTGTGGATGAGTTCTTTGTATGGAGATATGTTTCCTTCGTTGGCTGGGGTGGGCTGTTTTGGGGAGGGTTGAAGGGATGATGATTCGTTAGAAGTGTCACGACCAAAAAGGTTTCGGTTGGGGGTGGTACGCGAGTGGGGATCTTTTTGATACTCGCGGTATCCTGACACTCATTTCTGTCATAGCTTTCACAATTTTGGAAGAAGTGTCCGATAATTCCACAACAGAAACAATATGTTGGAAGGGATTCATATTTGAGTGGAAGCACTAGTTTATTACCTTGGACCTTGATAGTTAGAACATGGCTAAGGGGTCTAGTGATATCAATTGTGATCTTGAAGCGGATAAATTTGCCAAACAACTCTTCCGTTGATAGGTCTAGAATCTCCAACTCCCCCAACTGACGTGCTAGGGTTTGTACCGAATTTGGATTCATGCAAGCGACTGGAACATCGTATACTCGAATCTAGAACGCGGCGGAAGTAACTCTAGCCATAGACGGCTGCTCCACCTATTCAAGCTTGCGGATCGCGAAAAGACCTCCTTCGTAATTCCACGGCTGATTCGCAATCACCTTGTCCATATCCTCCTTATCTTCGAAGCGAAACAATATGAGATCTGACCCCCATTCACGAGCAATGATAGGTTTTTTTTTGTTTCCAGGATTTTTTCATAACTTCAATCAAATAGAACGCCTTCCATGATTTATCTGTATATAGTTTCCCTACCAAACAGTACTCCGGTTGGCTTTGGTAGTTTGAGTCGTTACCATTAAACACATCCAGATCCACTACAACTTCTTCCCTTTCTATCAAATCCTCCATGACTACCGCCAGATACTGAAAACCACGGAGTCTAAACCCAAAAAAGGTTGCAGCTTTGATACAGTGAGAGAAAACGATTTGTCGTTGCCCCAGGATGCAACAACCAGTCTATTCCGGTGTGGTGGTGAAAGTGTCAACGGACTTTGGTCGCACCTGCAACCTGCAAAAGCTAGACAGACAAGAAAAAAAAAAAAGAAAAACGCACGGGTGGAATAAAAACGGAACAAAGACGGGGAAAAAAACGAAAGACACAAAGAAAGAAACCCTAATGGAGAAGAGAAGAACCGAGGAAGAAAGCGCGGAGCAGGTGAATAATTGAGAACGAAAACGGCGACGGGCAGCCGGACACCAGGCCAAACCTAACGGAAACCCTAAGGGGTGATATAGAGTACTCCTTCACGAGGAGAACTCGCCTAAATCTTTTAGACTCTTTTATTCGATCCAATACTACAATGCTTGGGAGTGAGATTGTTTCCATAAAAACTTCCAATACTTAAATAAATAATTATCCACAAAAAAAAAAGAACTAAACTGTAAAGCAGTAATGAGCTAAGGAAAATAGTTTTAATTTAAGAGAGGATTTACATTTTACAGGTATGAAGAGACACGATTTCCTATTCTCTATTTTGTGTTTCAATATATTAGATGAATGCCACACATATAATATGATGTAATTAGTGTACATGTGATATTTGTTTTTAGTATAATTAAAGATATCGAAAAAATAGAATACTCAAAAGTATTTGTAGATATTTAATACAGAAGCATCATATAATTTGGGATGAAATAAATGTTTTGGAACTTCACTTAGGCTTTATTTGAATTGATAGATTTGAAGTTAATAATTTTAAATTCCTAAACTCCTATTTTAAGTTATTTTTCAAGTATGCCACTAGTGGTATGCATTTTCCAAGCATATATATGATTCTGTAATCCTGCATTCTATCATCACTCGTGTATTTTGTTTTGTGCCTACGCTTATATAATAATAGGATGGGTTCATCCTTTTTGTTTTTTTGTGTGTTATAGAAAACTTTCCACTATTCTAAGAGATCCTATTTCCCAGGTCAGTGGGGTCGTAGGAAGTCTTTGGTTTTTGTGGGACATTATCAATTAAGACTAATAATGGAAAAAAGATGATGAAAAAGAAAACATGTATAAACCAAGAACTCTCAAAGTAAAATGGCTTGAGGCTTATTAGCAATTTGTCACACTCAATCAGCTTTAACTTATCACAAATTTCCTAGTTAATTTATCAAATAAGTTGATTAGTGTTAATTTATGATATACTTGAAATTATATTTTGTTGTATTTTACAAGCTCATGTGTGTATATATATATATATCAGAAAACTGAATTTTCGTTTAAATTATTACTCCTTTTGTATTTCTTACGTAATTAACATTTAGGGAAAATTAGAAAATTGGTCCTCTAAGTTGGTATGTTCAGACTTTTGGTCCTCTAAGTTGGCCTGTTTGAGAATAAGTCCTTTAAGTTATGAAATTTCAAAATTTTGTCCGATTTTCATCGAAAATTTTTCAATCCACCAGAAATTACTGACTAGGATCTAAAACGACGTCGTACGAACACAATTCTCTTTCAAGAGTATGCAAAACACCACCTCCACGCCTGTCAACCATAAAATCTTCTTCCCGAATTATCAATCGTCCAAAAAGTCCGTACTTGCGCTCGTTTTCCACACACAAGTACGGACTTCTTGGACGATTCATAATCCGGGAAGAAGATTTTATAGTTGCCAGGCATGCAGGGGCGGAGCCAGGACAACCGGTAAGGGGGGGGCAAGAGTAAGAGCGTCAATCTTGTCTTGTTTCGTGTTCGCGGGTCGTGTTCTGACACAGATATTATAGGTCTGACACGAATCCGAACACAATCCGTTCAATTATTTGTGTCAAGATACACGACACGAACATGACCCATTTATAACATGGATAACCCGACACGAAACAAAAAATCTATATAATTTAAAGTTGACACAAAAAAATAAATAAAAAATGGAGAAAAATTTAAAATTACAAATAAAAAATACATTAAATATTCAAAAAAATATTAAATTCGTGTTAAATTAGTGTCGAGTTATCGTGTCGTGTCAGAAATTGACACTTCTAGCCAAGAGTAAAAAACAAAAGATGACATTTGTGTATATATACAAGATAATAAAGTTTATATATATTACATTTGTATCAAAAGAATATATTAATATTCATTAGTAAATTTTTACAAAATACATCATTAAATCCTTAACTTGTTTAGAGTCTCTTTTGCATATCACGAAAATTATCTACAATTTAATTTATCATTTTTCTTATAATTTTCTTTTCAATATATATTAGCAAATAATAATGAGAAACCATCTTTTGATCAATAATATACTTTTAAGATGATAATAAGATAAAATAAGACCCACAAAATCTCCAATTTAGCTTACTAAAATTAATGGAATAATTTTTTTCCAACAAAATTATGAGAGGGGCCAAAATACTAAATATTAAAAATATAGGTACTAAAAAAAAAGGAAAAAGTTGGGGGGGGGGGCAAGGCCTCCCGAGCCACCATGTGGCTCCGCCTCTGCAGGCATGGAAGGTGATGTTTTGCATACTCTTGAAAGAGAATTGTGCTCGTACGACGTCGTTTTAGATCCTAGTCAACAATTTCCGGTGGATTGAAAAATTTCCGGTGAAAATCGGACGAAATTTCTGAAATTTCATAACTTAGAGGACTAATTTTCAAACAGGCCAACTTAGAGGACCAAAAGTCTGAACAAGCCAACTTATAGGACCAATTTTCTAATTTTCCCTAACATTTACTATACATATTGATGAAATTAATTTGCTGATTATTAGAATGCAGAAAAGTATTATAATATATGATATACTAATTTCCTTTCACTTGTTTGGCAACCTTTTTTTTTTACATCAATAGTTCACCAGATCTTAACCTGCATGTGCATGTATCGAATCTACAGTCACATCAAGAAGCAAAGAGAAAATTGAGGAAAAAATGATACAGAGGGATCAACACCGTTTTCAATTTTGAAAAACTTTCCATAATTTTTGTTTGGATGTAAGGCAAAAAAAAATCTTTTTTATTTTTTGGGTAAAGGATATAAGGCAAATTAAACTTTTGCCATTGATTTCATCACTATTGCCCCTGGCTATGTAAAAAAATAAAAATGATGGAAAGATTACTACTTTCTTCAATTTGAAAAGGCAAATAATATGGTAACTCAAATCATATCAAAGAAAGTAACCAAACCTAAGTTACCATTTTATAGTTTTTCTTCCTAACACTGAAAATTTACAAGGAAGGGTTAGCCACATACAATGGCGTAACCAAGAAATAAATTGAGATGAGCCGATACACGAAATTGGAGTGTATAAAAAAAAAACTTAAAAAAATCCATATAAATATTAAATAAAAAAAATCTTAAAAAATTTACCTAATAAAAAAAATTAAAGGGGGACAAGGCCTAGGTTAGGCCCCTGGCTGCGCCAAATGGCCACATACATGTTTCATTTCATCATGTTTTAGAATTAATGCATGTTTCATCATCAAAAACAATTGCAAAAAAAAATACATGTTTCTTCAAAAACAATTGCAAAAAAAAACAATTCTTAGAATTAATGCATGTAATTAATGTAGACACCAGAAATTAAAAACCACACACCAAGTCAAATTGCCATACAATTCTTATACAAATGACCAACCATAAAAATATCAAAAAGCTACAAACCAGTGTTTGCAAACTCTAAAAAAATGTGATTATCAGCTTCTAGACACATAAAACAACTATTTTTTCATCTAGAACTCATATTCACATTTTTTTTTGGGTTTGCAAACACAATCATAAAGTGAAAAAATGAAAAAAAAAAAAAAACTAATATAATAAAACTAGGGATAATTAATAAGTTGAGACAATACTTGGGTGAAAATAATCTTAAGTTAGGCGGCGTATAAAAATTGTTTCCAGGTCAGGTGGATTGAAAAATTCTCTAACACCACGATAATGGCATCTTGAAGAACCCGGTTTTCGCTTCTTGGGGGCCGGTGGACATGTCAACCCGCTGCGAATTCTTGATTCTGTAGAAGTAGGAGTAGTTGAACAGTACTCTTCTTCTTCATTATCCATTTTTTCCAATGGTTTTGTGAAAATCGGCTTTAGTGGACTTCGTAACGCAATTCCAGCAATAGCCCACTTTTCAGAATCCACATCCTTATGATGAAGCTTTTTGGAAACACCCATTTTTCAGGATAAAGATTTTTGAAGGGTTTCTATAAATACTAGCTATATGCAAGAATATTAATTAAAAAGACATTTCTTTTTACTTTGCTCTTCCTTTTTTTTTTTTTTTTTTTTTTGGTGTGTGTGTGTGTGTTGGTTTATGTAGAGAAGATGGAATATATTCTGAAGAAGCTTGCTGGAAAAATCTTGATGAGAAAGCTTTATGTAAAAGTTGTTTCAAAACTTTCAGAAGAAGGAAGAGTAATTGTGAATATTGTTGTTTTTGTGTTTTTTATAATGGTGGAATAATGAGTAGTTTATTAAGATAGAAAGGGAAGAACCCGAGGAAATCGTGACCCAGAAAAAAGTAGCTTAAAGGCTCTGGAAAAGGAGCCCGTGAAATTTCCTGATCAGGGCAGTAGAGTCATTATACACAATATTCACTTTAATTACTAACGCCAATCTGTTTCCTTTCAGCCGTCATACTATTTTTTTATTTCCATCTTTGTCCTCAATACTTTCTTATTGAGTTTTTTGGACTATGTTTGAATTTATTTTTTTAAGTAAAATAGGGCCTAGGGATAGTACCGGAAATGACACACATTTATATGAGATCGAATTCGGGTCAATCGTCTTGACTGCAAAAGTTTCTACCGCAGAACAAGATTGATGAAAAATTATAAATAAAAGAGTTAGTTGCATAACATTATGGAAAGTGTTTACATAATATTATAAGTAAAAGGGTTAGTTACATAATATTAAGTAAATTCATGCGCACATAAATTGAAGATATCCATTCGCACATGGACTAAGCCAATAATTCAAATATGTCTTCACTTTATAAGTAAAAGGGTTAGTTACAAAAACTATCACAAGGTTTAACTTTATTACAAAAGAAAAAATCAATTATCTTTTAAAATTACAAAAAGCTTTGACTTTTAAGGTGGTCTTATCTTAGACCGTCTCATCGACTTTAGTTTCATAAAATAGATCTTACAAAATACAAAGAATATGGATTTTTTTATGAGTCTGGGTTTGGTAGGAATTCTAATTACAAACAAGATCCGTCTCATAGATTATGTCCATTAGACCGTCTCATACAAGTTTTTGCCTTGACTTTTATTTGTCTATTACAAATTACACCCTCAAGAGGTGGGTACTAGGGAATATTTGTTAAGTAAAAACAAACTTCAAGGTGATATTCATGATTTTAAAATATAATTGGAATTTATTATGACTAGGGACGGACTGAGAAGAGGGCTGGAGGGGACCATCGCCCCCCTCAAATTTTTATGTCATGTAGTACATATATATGTATATTATATATGTTTATATAAAAGTTATTTGTCTCCCTAAATATTTCCAATCGCGTCACCCTTCTCTCAAATATTTTTAATATCGTCCCCCATGCTACATTTTCTGCGTCCGTCCTTGAATTATTTATAATCAATCTAAAGTTGCTCATTGATCTTTACGCTTCTTCCAGTCCCTACCTATGTAAATCTTTTGATTAGTAATGAGTTCTTAACCACTTTTTTTATTGAAAAAAACAAACAAAGAATGGCCCTAAAGTTGATATCAATCCCCATTGATGCTCAATTTATCAAGAAAGCTAGGAGAAGAATAAAAGCAAATCTTGAGATTCTTCTAAGACCATTCATTTGCGAGTAGGATAATAATAGTCACCTTTCTTCTATGACCTTTCTTTTAGCTTTGATGGAATATTATAAAAAAACATTAGCTATATCTCTAGAGCCATGATTGTTCTTTGTCCTAAAAGCTATAAATAGTTAATGATATATGAACTTCTTTTAACTTAATAAAAGTTCCTCTAATTTCTAATGTACCTAATTTATTTTCACACCAAGCGATAAAAATGGTGCCAGCCAGCATCGAGTGGCATGATCTAATCATTTTCACAAACTGCACTCCAAAAATATTTGTAAGACAAACACAAACCTCAATGAGGTATTTGTAATTAGATAACTGATTTTTTTTTTTATATACTTTGACTACATGTCAGAGGTAATTTTTGTAATTAATTGAAAATAAATCGGACCCCCAAAATTCGTCACTAAAGAAGTATCTAATTTCACGCAATAATATATATTAACTTTGTATTATTGCAATTGGCTCACTAAACACATTCTCTCCCAGTATGTAACTAGAAAATTAAGTATCAGGAAGTTACTTTAAGTGATGATCAACCTAAATTGAGGAAATAGTACCTACGAGAAACTACACGAATGGATATCTTCAATTTTCTAGGCCTCAAATTGATGGAGCAACAAACAATCAGTTGGGACCAAATTTTCTGTTCCATAATCTACCGCTTCTAGAATGGAAGTTTATCCTTAACTTATTTCACTCTCTATTCCACTTGACTAGTTCACAGGCAAGCCACTTAATATAACTATGGCAAAAAGCAATAATTTTGAGTTTTTGACCATTTCTTTATGAGACACAAGGCAAGCCCAAAAACATTTTTTCTGCAAGTCATTTCGAGTTCAAACACACGAAGTAATTGGCACCCGGTTAAAATATAAAAAGCCTAAATTCACCTCGTCTACTTGAAAGCATAGTTATCAATATGATAGGTGACACCAAGGCGACAAGTCATGGCCTAGCGCTAGATGGCTTAGGCGACAAAAAAGCGGCCATGCAATGCGACAAGCAACTAGAAAACATGATATATACTTATATTTTCCAAAAATATCAACTACAAAAAATAATAAATCATATCAAACAATAATAAACTAGATCAAACATCAATATCAACCATAAGTGACAAAAGCAGAATTCAAATAGTCAATAAAGTCAACAAAAGCATAAGTCAAATAAGTCAATAAAGTCAACAAGACGACGTCACAATCAGCAGTCGCCTATCGCCTCTCAAAGGTGACGCCTACGCGAGAGGTTCGACGAGGCAATAAAACATCGCCTCTCGCCTAGGCGAAGCTTTAACAACTATGCTTGAAAGAAAAATAGGAAAGGCCGATCATTCATTCTATGACGTTTTTAAGACCTCATTGAGCCAACCACTCTTGAGTGTTAATGAACCCCGGAATAAGATAAAATCACTAGGTAGTCAGCCCCTTATTCTGGACTGTTTTAACTTTGTTTATAACCAAAACACAAGTAATAACTACTAGGGCTAAAGACAATAAGTTGATATTTTTCATAAGGTAACTGTAGATCACTTTTGAAAGAAAAGGATTAAAGTAGAGTATGCAATGAATTTTTGCAACAAGTTACATAAATCTAAGTTCATGAAGTATACAAATGGATGTTTTCACCTCAACACTTCTTTTTACATCCTCGAATAGCCCTTGTAGTCTTCATATTGCTCCATAAACTCGTCGTTGAATTTCTTAAAACTGGCCATAATTGCAGGCATGTCTTCCTCAGCTGGTAAGATGGTGGTTCTCAAATGGAAGACCCTACAAAAAGTGTCATCGGCATTAATTTCCATTGTGTTGTCATAAACTAGAGCTGTGCAACTAGGTTTCACCCTCAAAACATTCATATACATTAAAACATGGACTAAGTAAAAAATATAATCCCTTAGGCTCCATGTGGATTGATGGATTTGGAACTAAGGATTTCAAATCCATAATAACAAATCCATTGAGGTTGTTTGGATGGAGTAATTCTATAATGGATTTCAAATCCTTAGAAGCTATTTTTGGAGTCATTTTAGGGGAATTCATTCCATTTTAGATGGAGTCATTTGAAATCCTTCCCCCAAATCGTCTCCCCAAATCCAAATCCTCTCATCCAAATGCAACCTTAAGGTATTACAAACACCCCATTGAGGTATGTATTTACTTAACAAGGGTGTAATTTTGTAAAACAGAAACAAGTATCAAGGGGGTATTTTTATTTGGATGGATAAGGGGACTTTTTGGTAATTATGCTAAACCTCAGGGCTAGTTTTTTAATTTACTCTTAAAACAATGAAAATGACTAAAATTATTGGATTTCCGGGGGGGGGGGGGAAAGAAAAAACATAGATAGTTGCATACCCTTCCTTTTGACCAAATCCAGAACCAGGGACAGTGGAAATGCCTGTGGCTTCTAGAAGCTTGAGACAGTAGAAAACATCAGGTACTTTGCCAGCATTTTTCGCAGCCTCTATTGCTTTTGGTGGTAAGCGTATTTGCGGGAACGAATACATGGCACCTGAAAGCCATTTTGTTCTTGAAATCAATAATGACTTGAGATGAAGAAAAAAAACTGGAGAATTTTCATGAGGTTCTTTATTTCCGAATTAACCAGGATCTTTTATTCCGTGATGTGCTATATATATCTTTGCATTATTAGTGGTTATTGTTATTTTTAAGTTGCAAACAATAATATACCTTCTGTAAAGTTGCAAACCACATTTCTGCAGCTATTGAATCCATCTGTCATTATTTGTGCTCTCCTTCTCAAAGACTCGAGGATGCCTTTGCTGCAGTGAAATCAGAAGGAGAAATTCTAAGTACGGAAAATAATTGTGACCTCGAGAAAAGTGTTCTAGGTCCCTATAGTTCAATCACAGTAACTAAATAAACAACAAAGCAGAGAAAAAACATTATTATCATTGTTATATAGGGATAACTACAAAAACTACCCCTAAGGTTTGGGTTAATTACAAAAACCCCATTGATGTTTAAAAATTACAAAAAAACCCTTGAGGTTTGATTCTGTGTTAAATGTAAGGGGATAATTTTAATATTTTTACAAACGTCAGGGATGTTTGAAATGTTTTTGCTTATGAAGGGGGTAAAGTGTAATAAAGAATCGAACCTCGAGGTTTTTTTTTTTTTGTAATTTTCAAAAACCTCTGGTTTTATTTTTTCTTTTTGTAATTAACCCAAACCTCCGGGGTAATCTTTGCACAGCAAATTTTCGTAATTGGGGATTTTGTTAAGGGAATCACAATTTAACAATACTAAAACCCTTTCTTTCAATGGTGAAGAATCGAGAAACCATGTAAAAAGTCATACCTCTCTCTAGCATATCTCTCATAAGATATATCTCCAGGTTTAGGAGGGTTAACCATAAGTCCCATCTGCAAATGTAAATGAATAAATTTATTCTCACGTTTAAAGCTTGAGCAGCGGAAAATGATCTTGACATTTCCATCACCATACCGACAATCGTATTAACTGAAGAGAGGCTTCTATTTAACCAAACACATGATTTGATATCAGTGACTTACAAATATTTGTGCAGGGACATTTGGACTCAGTGATATGGAAGCAACTTTGTATATCTCCTCTACTGCCTGCGATAATGGACAACAAACATGCCATAGTGATTTAATTGAAAGTGCTTCATGAGCTCATAAAATGGCATTGATCTAGACCCAAGTTCATTGGTTGAGCATGTTACTCAAACCACAATAGTTTGAAGCACCACAGAAGAGGATAAAAACAATTGTAACGTAAAAGGATTGTCATATAGTTAAACAAATAAACACTAAATCAATATCCTAAATTACACAGTTTCCCTAAATACTAATTATACATAAAGAATAGTTTTTTCAGATCAAAATTTTTAAGAAACTTTTTAAGCTATTCACACTTTTATATATAGCAATATAGCATACATATAGAAGGGTAGGATATATATATGTATAGATATTTAGATTTCTCAGAGTTACTATGTTATATAGTGTTTAACATTAACATTATAACTTTCATTCTAAAAATACCTCATGTAGGACCAAACAATTTTACGAAATGCATATTTGCAGATCAGGGTGTTACTAATCTCAGAAGTTTGCAGCCAAACAAACCTTTGGAGGAATATTGGTCATCTCAAAGTATCCACCACGCTGCCCACATTCTCCCCAATAACCTTTCGAGACTGTGTGAAAAGAAACTAGCTGGCACTCCTTGCTTATGGGTGGGCCCATGTTCATCAGAACCTTTCAAGTGTTGGACAATAAAATTCCATCAGTGTATGAAACATCCTTGAGAATTATAGAGACGAATGTAGTGTCATATCGTCAAAATACATACCTTCCTTGCACTTATGAAGGGGCGCTCGTCTTGGTAAATATTTTGCTGATAAACTTCATCAGCAAGCAATACCAAATTGTTTTGGTAACAGAAATTTAACACCTCTTTCAGATTTGCTTCACTAAGACACTGTCCAGTAGGATTTCCAGGGTTTATAATCACCATGGCTCGTACCTTATCACAAATGCAAGGATTAAAGAGAGAAGCGCATCAACATTAAAGAGGAATACAGATTCATTTGACGATGGTTTTGGAAAATTGTACTGAAATAGTATTACTTAATTTTCCACTAGCATTGTGTGTATATATAGGGATAATTACAAAAACTACCCGTGAGGTTTGGATTAATTACAAAAAACCCCACGGGGTTTAATTCTGTATTTACCCCATTCATAAGCAAAAACATTTCAAACAACCCCCTTACATTTGTAAAAATATTACACTACCCCTTTACATTTAATAAGAATCAACCCTCGTGGTTTTTTTTTTTTTTTTTTTTGTAATTTTCAAACATCACTGGGTTTTCTTGTAATTAAACCAAACCTCAGAATTAGTTTTTGTAATTATCCCTAACAAATTTGGGATAAACAGACCAATATATAGTGGGGTGGGAAGGGGGCAGCCCACTACTCCCTCTATGTTGTCATTATTGTTGTCAACATTAGTGTTTATGGTTAGTCACATCACTTCAAGAGTGTTTCGGAAAGAAAATATCCCTTTTAGGAGATGAAGCCTTAATATGGGACACTACAAAAAGGAAATTGGAGTGATAATTTTGGGGCAGAGGGAGGTGACACATGCGTATCCTACATGTATATAAAGAATATATATATACGTATACTTATATTAAGAAACACTAACAAAGCAAATGCTTACAGTTATTCCTTGAGAACGAGCCTGAGCAACTGACTGGCGAAGGTTAACAATATCAAGACCCCAATTTGCAGTCTCCTCAAGGTAATATGGAACAAGAGAACCACCAAATAAAGCTATTGTTGCAGAGTAGAGTGGATATTGTGGGACAGGAACCAATATCTGCAAAAGAAGAAGAAAAAACATTGTCAATAGGGAAAAAATTAAAAATCAAAAAAATTGCAAATAGAATACTTGAGCTTTGAAGAACATTACCCCATCATGAGCACCACGAATAATAGTATTTAGGATCTGCATCACTCCTTTGCTAGCACCATCTGTTAGAAATATGAGTTCTGGGTCACTGCAATGAACGCAACGATTTTAGAAGAATCGATTTGAGAATCAAAAAACGAACATTCTCAACCATAGCATTAGCCAATCATTACAACCTTGGATATCCATCACGTCTCTCAATAAACTCAGCCACTTCTTTCCTTATTCCAGGAAGGCCACGTGAATCACTGTAAGCACCTGATTAATAACAAATGATTATTTGATCTTTATCTCATGTTGAATGTTCTATTTTCCAATAATCTAAGAGAGAGTGTCACTGTCAATATTAAATTAGCATTCTTGAAGCATTGACTTTAACTGAAAATCATAATGACAAGATGAGGCAAATTTTGACAACAGACGGTCCATGAAATGCTAAAAGATTTACATAGGATCAACTCAAACACATTGACCTGAAATGGCTGTATAAAAAATGAAATTTTATGAAATTGCATCAATTCGTTGTTTCTCGGAGGAGATCATTTAGAAATGTCAAGTGCAGATGTTCCTTCAAACCACAAACATGTATATTTTTTAAGTATTAAAAGAAAGAGATATAATAGTTACTGCAGAGACCACCAATTATGACCATCTCCATAAATTGTGTTTTGTATCTGGACAATAATGGTAGTGTAGAACAATTTTTTTGTTATTTTCCTCACAAACAAATTAACTAAACGATAAATAAAACCCACTCCTATCTCTAGGTAAAAGTTTTAAGGGAATTCTATTTCATGAAAAACTGGTCTACCTAGACCCCCTGAAGTCAGTGCAAGATAATGTTTAGCTCTTGCAATTGCATCAGCAGGAAATACAAGTCCTACATTTGGATCATCCAGCATGAACGGAGCTTGGCAGAGAGCAACCACCTGCAGCAGCATTTCTCATACATCAAACAACTACAACAGCAAAAATAATAGATGGAAAGATAATTCGAACAAAATAAGTAGGACAAAAACCTGGCGAGGAAACGTCAGAGGTTTCTGTCCGAGAGCGTGAGGATTGCCAACATTGGTAAAGATGATCTGCCGTCAAAAATTGAAATAACACTGAGAAAAAAAGATATATCTAGTGCCAAAGAATCGTATGAGTATGCTTTGTGATGGTTGTTTGCTAACTACAATAGAAATTGTGCATCCATAATTCTCTCTCAAATATACATTTTTATTATTGAAGTTATCAACTGACTCTAATTCAGCTTTATGTGGTTTATGGTGGGAATTAACAAGATATATGCACAACGGCTCACATGGAAACAAGAATATATATGAACAAGACATGATTTACCCGAAAAGGAGATTACATTGGCATGCACATTTACTGTCAGCCACTAAACTGTGTGATTGCTTAAGCTACTTTCATGACGATAATTTTTTTTTTTAAAAAAAAGGTTTTAAATCAAATGTTCTTAATATTCATGTATGGCATACATGTCCCATTCAATACAGAGCCAAGTATACCTTCTTCCCCTCCTTCTGAAGCTCAGAAGCCCGAAGATACAGCTCACCTCGGACAGCATACTGACATTTCTTGACGTTTTCATTCAAATTTTCATAATCCATGATGGAGTATGTGTTATCCTAACTCTTGATGTGAACCCAGATATTAATGCCAATTACGAGGCGTAGAATCCAATTAGCTCTCTACCTGAGAATATCAAAGCAGAATTTATATATTTGGTTAGAGAACTAAAAAAGGTAAGAAAGTGATTATGCAAGAGCTTGTTAAGTACATAATCCCTATAATTACTCAAACTGAATTGAAACATAGGGTGTCTGATTTGAATAGTTTCATGTGAACTACTTTCTTAAAACTCCCTAACCAAAATAGCACAATAAAATCCGAGAAAACACGTACCAACAATTCGGTAGCTGAGAAAACAAGGAAAAATTAATATACACAATTAAGTAACATTAGACCCCCAAACAGAGAAACGATTCATCATCCACATTCAATCAATAAAACAAATAACTAAAATAAACGTCCCTGCTTGGGATGGTGGGGAATGGTCTGCCAGAGGCATGAGCCCTTTGCAATAAATGCATGCGGTTGCACAAACATCCAAACAAGAATCTACATTCTTACCAGAGGCCTTGAACTGAAAGATTTACAGCAAGATTTAATGCATTAAAATCAAGAATTTGTAAAAAGAATGAGCTTTTTTCCGTAGTAAATCATCAAACCACGCAATTTCAGCAGTAGTAAATGAAAAAATGCAGACATCAGGAATATCCCAGATACACAAAATACTATCACTAATAAAAAGAGGCCATAAAACAAATGATTACTAACTCTCTAATTCTACAAATACCCTTTAATCATTTCACAGAATCACAACCAAAAAAAAAAAACTTACAGATAACCCATCAAGAAAATAGGAACAAAGAAAAAAGAAAAAAGAAAAGAAAAGAAGAATCTTTCGAAGCAGCCGAGCCTAATGCGCATGTGAACCCCAATAAAACCATGTAATTATGCACTAAAACCATTTTATTTGGGGGTGAATTTTTTTTTCTGAGAAGATTGACAGTTGAAGTAGGAACCTTTGAAGCTCACTCGTGACTCCTGAGCACTGAGCAGCCTCTGCTTGGTGGGCTTCCAGTTCTAAAGCCCACTCAAAATTTAGCAGTTAGAAAAAAATATGTTCCGTTTGTATATTTTCAATTTAATAAACAAGAAATCTTTTTTTTTTCTTATTAATATTATTTATTTTTAGTTTAGGCTAAAGAGGATATTACATTTATGCTTATGTGGCAATGTGGCAAGACATAAATTCTGAGGCAACACCACAGCCACTGAAGAGAGGTGGATGGATTTTTGGAATTTTCGGAATTTTTGGGGATTTTTGGGCCTTGTTTGGAGTTTAGGATAAAGCAGTTTGAAAGAAGAGTGGTTCAGCTTCAAACTCACAGTTTCTTGGTGGTAGATATTAGTAGACTTTTTTTTTTTTTTTCTGTGTCCTGTTTTAATTTTGTGGCATTGATTCTCTTACCAATCTCATGTTCAAGTGACATAGTGTCACATGAATTTTGTTCTATTATTTGCTTTTATAAGAAATTTAATCTCTTGGTCTTTTGGAGTTGACAAAAGCTGCATTGAAATTTGAAGGCATATGTGCTGTAAAATTTGCAAGCCAAAGATGCTAGTTAAAATTGAGTCTCAACAAGAAAAACTTTTGGTGTGGGTATATATTTTTATAGAATTAATGACGTAATTATTTGTATTGCAAATTTTAATGTAATAAATGATATATATTAGTCATCTTCCCCTAAGAAAAATAAAATGTATATGAAGGATAAATATATGATTAGATATTATCTTATAATTATTTATGTGGAACTAGGGGTGGAAATTTGAGGCACGACCAATAGTACGGCACGAACACGACACGCAATTATAGGGTTTGGGTAGTTATCGGGCCGGCCCGATAAGAATGATAAGAAATCGGATCCATATCGGGCCAACCCGATAACTTAAATAATATCTTTTTTTTACACATTTTTTCTCATTCTAACTTCCTAAGGGGCATTATATATGATAAATATTGAAGAAAAATAATATTATACTATATCAATAAATGGTTTAATGAGCCAAATGCTATAAATTGTTCAAATGAGCCAAAAATTAATATTAATTAATAAATAAATATAAATAAATTTGCTTATCGGGCTTAACGGGTCGTGCGTGGCTATCGGGTTTTTATCATGTTGTGTTAAACTTCTTATTTCCACCGTTAAAACTTATCGGGTCGTATTGGGGTTAATCTTTATCGGTGCGTCTTTCTAATTGAAATTTGTGCGATAACAGACGCCCACACGATTTGCCACCCCTTTGTAGAACTAGTAAAAGTTTTCTGAGTGGTATAAACACTTCAATTGGTTTATGTCTCAAAGTCTGCAACACACACAAACTGTTAAGGGTCTGCGAGCTTTGCCTTGGAATATCACCCGCAAATAAATTTGAAGGAATAATTGAGGCATCTTCAAATGTTGAGGATTGAGGATATTCATATCCAAATTTTGAAGGGTGATTCCATGAGTCCATTGGCTTACGCCTAGTGCGCTTCGTGGGTTTAACCTACATGCCATTTTTTTTTATTATTTTATGGACCTCCACTTAGTTTATTAACCCTTGTGAGCCAAGACATATCGTTGTATAATATCAAGACCTTATAAACTTATTATAAGATTTTTTTTTTGCTATTTATTATATATAATTAATAAGCAACATATTTCTAAAATTGTTTCCCCATCCATTTGCTATAGTCTAAAATGAATTTAGATTATTTTTTAAATAAAGACAAAAAAAGAATAATGGATATGCATCATTAGTTGTATCTTTTTAATTATATCATTAATTTTAATCATTGATTTTGTTCCTCTCTATTTTGGTATGAATAACAATCTAATTTAGGTATGCCTATTCTGTATTAAATACTGTATATGTATAATTCAAAAGATATAAATATAATTTCAGTCAAAATTCAGAAATACTGTCGTTCACAATTAATTGTAATTATTAGATATTAATTTTCCATGCACGATAATTAATAAAAATAAAATATGAGTCTACATTGCTGGCCATTTGCGTAGAAATTATGTATTCATTATAAGAAATTGGTACGAACTACGAATTACCAATTAAGAATAAATATAACATAAATTTTATTTTCGAAAATAGACTATAATAATTGCGAAAAATGATTCAGAATTAGAAAATCAATATATAGTGCACACTACAAGAAAATTCCAGTTTACCGACAGAATTTACCGACAAAAATGATTTTGTCACTAAATTTTACAATTAACTACAGAATACCTACAGAATAAAAAATATCATTTTCCCCCAAAATTATACCAACAGATTAACGACAGTTGTTCAATTACCGACAGATTTTCTGTAGGTATTTACCAACAGTTTTAGATTCTGTAGGTAAATATTTTACCTACAATGGTTTCTGAAGGTAAACTGATTTTTTCTTGTAGTGGCACATATATTTAAATAAGATCTAAAAAGTCAGTAGAATCACAATAAAACAATGGATATTACATTGATTTAGCAAATTCTCATAAACATCGATAATAACGACATTTAGATTACAAATGACTCAAAATAATCCACAATAATTAATAAAAAATAAGAACGAATATGTATTGTTGGATGATATCCTATGAATTGTGCGATTAATGCCAAATTACCAAAAATAAACACAATATAAATTTTATTTTCATATACATACTGTGTAATAGCGAAAAATAATTCAAAAACTGGAAAATCTATATATGTTTTTCATATATAGGTTTAAATGAGATTTAAAGTAACATCACAAAAAATGGAGATCACGTAACTTTAGCAAGTTTTCATAAGCATTGGCAATATCGATATTTAGATTACAAATCGAGCGAAATAATTAATACAAAACCAAAACACATATGTTTAATACAATTTATAAATAACCAAAACTTTTATATATTATGAATATATAGAATATAATCGCATTTAAAACTTATTTTTCTTTATTTCCTCAATGGTAATTCCTGGAGGCCCTATAAATATGTGGTACATGATCACTTCATTTTAACCTCAAGAGACTAAGTTTGGAAGTGCTCTTATAAACTTCAAAGAACATAACATGGTGGAAATGTAAAAATTTCATTCAAAAGTATGTAAAAAGTAGAAGATAAAAGGGGCATACCCAGTTTAAGTAAAACAAGGTGAATATGGACAGGCCCATAACTAACCAATAGATGTAATGGGTGAAACAAGGAAAAGAACAATCTATATGGACAACACCTAAACAGAGGTTAAATGCTCAATCCTCAGAATCAAAATTACAAAGAAAAGTAATCATCAACCAATTAGTCAAGCAGTCAAAGGGAGTGGGCGGAGAGAGGCGGCCCTGAGGCGGTCGAGGTGGTACCGCCGCACAGGGCCCCCGATTTTTTTAATGTATATACACGTTGGAGAATTTATTGAATCTCAAAGAAGAGCACTAGATAGATTCATTGTGAAAGAACCTTTTAACCCGTCACTTGAATATTTAGACGATCAGGAAAAAAATGATGGCTACGGATTGCATGAAGATTCACTATTGGAAAATGATATAGATAAAGATGTGAATGGTACTAAAGGAAATCAAAGTGCTAGAGGATTAGACTTAGAAAATATTGATAATATTGATGATGTTCATACTGATGGTGGTGGAGGTGACATTCTTCAGTCTAAAAGTGACGGTGATGTTCTTAGTTTATTGAACGAAGCCCCAAGTTCGCCAAATTCACCTGACATCTTCGATCCAAGAATCTGGGAGAATTTAGATCTTAAGTGGACGGATCTATTAGTGGAAAAGGGTCCTATAAGAGATGTATTAACAGGGAAAGGTCCAAGATGAATCGAATAGACGTTTTTCTTCAGACTTCTACACTCGAATTTTACCAAATGGTCAAAAACACCTTAGAGATTGGTTAGTGTATTCAAAAGCACTAGATAAATCATTTTGTTTTTGTTGCAAATTGTTCAAAAGAGTGCCTCAACCAAGTCAACTAATAAATGAGGGATATTGTGATTGGGCACATCTTAGTAGCAGACTTAAAATATATGAGACAAGTATTGAACATGTCAATAACTATTCTTGTTGGTACGAGTCGCGCATTAGATTGGAGAAGAGTAAAATAATTGATAATGCTAATCAAGAACAAATTAAGAGGGCAAAAATGCGTTGGAGAATGATATTGTATTGTCTAATCTCAGTTGTGCTGTTTTTGGCTAAACAAAACCTAGCATTTCATGGTAGTAATGAAAAGTTGTATGATGATAGAAATGGAAATTTTATGTCTACGGTTGAGATGATTGCAGAGTGAGTTCCTGTGATGAAGGAGCATCTTAAAAGTAAGGCACATCATCATTACCTCAGCCACAAAATTTTATGTCTACGGTTGAGATGATTGCATATGTTAGCTTCTGAAATCAAGAATTCTATTCTTACAAAGATCAAAGAAGCTACGTTCTTTTCTGTGATACTTGATTGTACTGACTCTAGTCATAAGATGTGTTGTTGTTTCTACAAGTCCAATAAAAGTAGAAGAATATTTTTTGGGGTTTTTTAATGTGGATGATACATCAAGACAAGGATTGTTTGAAGAGTTGCAAAATGTGTTGAGTAATCTTGGACTTGATATTGATGATGTTAGAGCGCAAGGATATGACAATGGAGAAAATATGAAAAGAAAACACTAAGGCGTGCAAAAAAAAGCTTTTGGATATAAATCCTAGAGCATTGTACACTCCATGTGGTTGTCATTGTTTAAACTTAATACTTTGTGACATTGCAAATTCTTGTGGAAAAGCAAATGAATTTTTTGGAGTGATACAAAAGATTTACACATTATTTTCTCATTCTACGAAGAGGAGGAAGATTTTAGTGGATCATGTAACAATAAAAGGTTTAACTCTCAAGCCATTGTCAACCACTCGATGGGAAAGTCGTATTGAAAGTCTGAAAACAATTGTACTTCAAGTTCAACAAGTCAGAGAAGCTTTATTTGAACTTGGGAAAGAGACATTGACTCCAAAATAAGGAGTGAAGCTAAGTCTGTGGCAATATTTGAACTTGGAAACTTCGAATTTTTGATAGGCATGGTTATTTGGTATAACATATTGAGTAAAGTCAACATTGTCACCAAAAGTTTGCAATCTGAAGATATGCTTATTGATGTTGCTATGATCAAGGTTAAAGGGTTGATTGCCTCATTTCAAGAGTATAGAGAAACTTGATTTAGAGAAGCCATTAGTACTACGAAAGAACTTGCTTCATCAATGGAGATTGATCCTATTTTTCCTGAGAGGAGACAAATATACAGAAAAATATATTTTGATAAGCTTTCATGTGAGCCTTCCCAAACGAGACAAGTATCTCCAGAGGAAGATTTTTAGAGTCCATTACTTTTTATATATAATTGATCAGATAATTGGCTCACTAAAGAAGAGATTTGAACAATATGAGGAATATGAAGATCTATTTGGATTTCTTTTCACAACTGATAGATTGAATTCATTGATTGATGGGACTTGAAGGCTCGATACAAGAATCTTGAAAGAAAACTACAAAAAAAAGGAGGTACATGACAAGATATTTCAGATTTGGATGGAGATGATTTGTATCAAGAACTGAAGATCATACAACATATGCTACCACGGGAAGCAAAAACAGCAAGTGCAATTCTAAACTTTTTGCAGAGAATGAATTATTTCCCTAATGCATTCATTGCATACAAGATATTATTGACAATTCCAATGACTGTTGCATTCGCAGAAAGAAGCTTCTCCAGATTGAAGTTGTTAAAGTCATGTTTGAGATCACAATGACCCAAATAAGACTAAATGCATTATCTTTGATTTCAATTGAGAGTGAATTCCTAGAAAAACTTGATTATGAAAGATTGATTGATGATTTTGCAGAAAAAAATACAAGAAGATCAATTTTTCAAAGCTAATTTACTAGTAGTTCTTTTCTTTTTTCTCTTGTCTCTTTGGTAAATTATATTGGATGATTTTTTTATAATTTTATTTTAATGAGACAAATGTTAAAGTTGGAGTATGATATTTTTATTATTACATATGTTATTTGTAGGTCCTAAGGGGTGTAAGTAAGGTTTAGAAGGGGGGGAGGTTGAATAAACCTTACCAACTTTTCTTTTTTTAGTCCTTTTAAAATATTACAGAGTTAATACACAGCTAAGTCCTTGAGGGACAGCTAAGTTAGTTAATCAGCAGAGTTAGCCACTCAACAGACTCGATAGAGCTGTTGATAGAATAACTCAGCTATTTAGTCTAAACCTTAACTTGGTTGTGATGAGTTTTTCAGCGGAAGACTTAACACCCTTGAATTTGTTTTAACTTTATTTTAACACTTGATTTTAGCACTTAGTTATTTATCAGTTGGATTGGCAAATTATCAGCAGATATAAGATGATTGTGCATAAATGTAAATATGCTGAAATGTAAATGACACAAGTAATTTTTATAGAGGTTCGAAGATGGGGTAATTCTTCTACTCCTCTCTTCTCCAACTCCTGGAGGAATCCACTAAGTAATGATCAGTTCACAATGTGGTTATCGATCCCCAGAGACAAGTCTTGATCACGCACCGACTTGCTCCTTGGACTCAGTCTGGAGATGTCTTGGTCACACAGTTGGCTTTTCGTCCGACTCAACTTCTTCACAGGGCAGCTGCCTTGCTACTTCAACTCACTTTCTCAAGCTTCTTGGATTTGATCACAAAGCCCTCCAATAACTTGAGACTAGTCCGACCTTGAACCTTCCTACAATCCTCCTTGGAAAGTAGACCCCCTTTTGATTCTTCAAAAGTTTTTCTCTTCAACAGTTTGAAGTTGTCTTTCCTTCACATCTTTGTCTTCCCTAGGTGACTTGAGTCTGCTCCAATTATTGAAAGACTCATCTGTCACTTCAACTTGTGACTTGGCCTCTTGAGTTGACTTAACTGACTCTTCACACAGCTGTCCTTCAGCTCTTACGTCTTCAGTTGAGTCCTTGATCTTCTATCTTGGCCATACTCAGCTGTTCCTCAGCGGAGTCTTCACATCACTCCTTCAGTTGACTTCTTGTATTTCCAGGCATAACTGACTTGACTCAGCTCATTCAGCAATATCTATTACGATGAGAGTTACAAGGAAAATGGGGTGCCAACATTCTAATCTAAGTTTTACATGGCATTCATCAAAATCTAAACAATAAATTTCCCAACATTATTTTACATGTTAAATTAATAAAATTACATTTGTAACATGTGTTTTGTCCTTTTTTTAATCTAACCCGAGGGGCCCCATTTTTTTTGATCCAGGCCCCTCAAAACCCAGGACCGGCTCTGGGCGGAGTCGACCAAGGCTCACCGATGAAAGCTTGAAAAAGGGTGGTGAATGATCTACAAGAAAATTATAGATTGGTGCTGAGGCATACCTCGTGAATCACGCAAGTTGAGATAAAAGTTGTTGATAGGTTTATTAAGAGGTAATGCAAACCAGCCAGGCCCACCAGAGAAGGAATATAACTCATAAAGGGAGGGCAATTTAAAAGCTGAAGAGAGGTCCAAAATGGAGGCATAAAAAATCAATCAATGTATGGTGGGGGGATCAAACCTATCGACTTGGACTCGAAGGTCTGGGTAGAAAGGGGATCCAGTGGGCCACCAAACTGATTGAAAGAAAAAGGCATGAGGATTGAGACTGCAACCAAAAAGGCCGACGTAAGCCTAGATCCAACCAACAAACATAGCCATCCAAAGATGAATTCTATTCAGATATTTTTTTTAAATGTAGACAATCTGTATTATTTTCATCCAAGATGGGGGTTTTACTGATTAGGCACAAGCCAAAAATCAGCAAACCAACAACCAACAAGGAAAGAAAAAAAGACAGAGGTTCCCCAAAATCATAAAGACGCCCACAAACAAACCCTCATCTTTTCTCTTTTTTTTTTTTAAAAAATGGCTCATCATTTGGGCCATGAATTATTGAGTTTAGAAGAATCTGTTTCAGCAGATTGGGATAAGCATAGCAACAGAGAAAGCCAAACAAAGAAAGAAAACAAAAGAGAAGCACCCACCATCGAAAGAAAGGGAGGCCATGAAGCGGGGAGGTACATGGGTTCCACTAAAGTGTAATGTTTAAAAATTACAGAATACAATAGGAAACATCCCACGGGTAAGATTTTAAAAATTAACCAGATCAACAGGGAATCGAAAATAGATAGCCTTGTAAAGGTGTTTTTGAATTTTGAGAAAGACTGCATCTTTAGAGAAAGGTTTGTCTTCGAAAATAAGTTGATTCCGGGCTGTTCAAATTGGTAGATGAAGCAACAAAGAGCAATAGCACAGACTTTTTTGAGGACCGGACCAACAAGGTCTTTTTTTATCCATTTAATGGCACTTGAAATAGTGCTCATTGATCCCATAATGGATAACCTGCCTTTAATCCTACACCAAACATGGTTAGTAACTTCACAAGAGAAAAAAAAAGGTGAGAGACAGATTCTAGATCAATAGAGTCAGACAGTTTTTTTGTGGGATCAACATCAATCAAACCTCTAGCCAAGCAGACCCTGGATTTTTCAAAAGTGGGGCTATCACAATAGATTGGTTGACCAATTTTTAGGCAAAATTTTCCAAAAGCAATAGGATGCCAACAAGAGCCCGGTAAAAACGGAAGTTTAGCCCAGATTGGTACAGTTTTCAAATTAACAGATTGGGGATTCAAAATCAAAGAGTTTGAGTAAAAGAGTTCGACCAAGACAGTGATATGGGCCACTTTGCAAATTGATTCCATGTAAACCAGTTTATCGAAACGAAAAATAACACACCCATTAACATAAGGGAGAACATCACGATTAACACCCCAATATTCAACAGGTTTGTTAATCATTCCGGCTATTTGCCCGCAAAACACCCAAGTAAGCAGTAACCCCATTCATGTTGCACATCACATATACCAGTTTCTTCTAGAACAACAATATCCCCATCTAAGCGGATAGGTTTGATTTTCAGCTCATCACTTTGATGGACAGAGAAGAGATTCGTATATGGTTTACAATTAGAATTACCAGGTAGTTTGGGGTTTAGAAATGGCTTCAAAGGGGGTTTCCTTTTTGGACCAATAGACGTCCCCACATCTGGTTGGGTTTTTTTCGGTGGGTGGCCACCAGGGTCAAGTAGTTCTGCATCCATCACTTGGCCTTCTTTAACTGGATGACCTGTGGAGGTAGAAAAAGGATTTTTGTTAGCATATTGTGACGAAACCATTGGCGGAGCTGGGGGGGGGGCAGTCTGGGCCCTGGCCCACCCCATTTTATTTTAGCCCCACTATAGGTATTAAAAAAAAATTTGTTTATAGCCATCAATTTTTAAAAGAGGCCCAGGGAACAATAATTTGGCCCACCCCATTCCTTAAAGGCTTTAACTTTATGTGATTAATTAAAGAAACAAAAGCAAATAACAGTAAAAGAAAGCAAAAGAAACGAGAACAAAAATAGAGCCCTAGAAGTCTTCTTTAATTCTTCATTGCGAGTGTGCGATCATGTATGGATCGCTTCTCTTTCTGCGTCTTCGTCTTGGATCGGAGACTGGAGAGAAATATCAATTCACCAAATTAGGTATGCTTTTAATTTTTATATTATCTTGATTTATGTTTTTATTCTGATTTGTCTTATTTCTTAGTGTACACTGAATTTGTTTTTAATTAGCTTTATTATATACTTATTCTTAAAATTATAATAGTTTGTGTAATTGTAAAATGCGTGTATATTTCTTTATAAATTTTTAATAGTTTGTGTAATTTGAAAATTTTGGAAGACAAAGTTGAGTGCAGATTGTGCTTCATTATGTTTATGTAGTCTGCATGTAGGCATTGAATTAGAGCAGATAAATTAGGTGTTGAAAATTAGGAAAATTAGATAAATTATGTTGAGCATTGAATTAGAATTAGAATTAGAATTTAGTAAGACAATGATATGTTGAAGTTTTGTTGAAATAAATTTTCTAATAGATTTTATTAAATACTTTGATTTTATAGAAGAAGTTATGGCTACACAACCTCCTCGCAAGAAAGGAAAAACTACATTACATTCTTTCTTCAGGCCCGTAAGAAATACACAAGATGATGAATTAAATAGCCACCAAGATACTCCTCCAACTGAAAATCAACAATCTTCTCATTTAGTTGGAAATCAACAATCTATTCCAAATTCATCTTTCGAAATTGATAGCTGGGCCTTTCTAGCCGAGACTTCAATCATATGAAGGTCGTGTATATAAAAATAAAACTCGCCATTTTCAATATAATTGTAGGTCCCAAGGGTTTGAATGTAAGGTTTAGAAGGGGGGTGTTGAATAAACCTTACCAACTTTTCAAATTAGTCCTTTTAAATATACAGAGTTAATACTTCACAGCTGTGTCCTTGATGGACAGCTAAGTTAGTTAATCAACAGAGTTAGTCACTCAACAGACTCGACTGAGCTGTTGATAGAATAACTCAGTTGTTTTGACTAAAGACTTAACTCAACTGTGATTTGTTTTCAGCGGAAGACTTAACACCCTTGAATTTGGTTAAATTTGTTTTAATACTTGGTTTTAGCACTCATTGATTATCAATTGGATAGCAAATTTATCAAATAGATATAAAAATAAGATGCACGAAATTAAAGTCTTTGAAATGTAAATGACACAATAAGTCTTTATAGAGGTTCAAGATGGGGTAATTCTTCTACTCATCTCTTCTCCAACTCCTGGAGGAATCCACTAAGTATTGATCAATATACGAGTGGTTAATAGTCCGTATACAAGTCTTGATCACACAAATGACTTGATCCTTTGGGACTCGATCGAGATGCCTTGGTCACGCAGCTGGCTTCTCGTGACGACTCGCCTTCTTCACAGGGCAAATTTCCTTTGCTACTACACCCCACTTGCTTAAGTTCCTTGGATTTGATCACGAAGCCCTCCAAATAGCTTAAGCTTGGTTCGACCTTGAACCTTTCTACCATCCTTCGTGGAATGTAGACCCCTTGATTCTTTAAATGGTTCCTCTTCAACTGATAGAAGTTGTCTTTCCTCCACAAGTGAGTGTTAGATTGATTTCCTTCGTACTATAGGCTTGAGGATTAATCTTGAATGACTTGAGAATATTTTTGGTTGCAGTTCAAATATTTGCTTGAATGTTGTTTTGGTTCAGGTAACCTTCTCTCAGAGTGATTCCTCATCCTTTTATAGTGATCTTTCAAAAATCTGCCCGTTGAAGAGATAAGCTTATTTTTGAAAGTCACTTGTGGTCGTTGGCTTGTCTTGTTGCAGTCCTTGGAATTGTCATTTCCTCGTATGAATGATTCTTTAGTTTTTCAGTGTTCTAACACTGGTGCAGTGCTTCCCATTGGTTTATTCCTTTTGCACGCTTCTGGAATCGAGCACTTCAAGAAAGACAAGATGGGAGTATTACTTGTTTAAGTAATTCTCTTGATTTCTCGCGGCAACGGATCTCTTTCGATTATCTCGACTTGACCGCATTTCCTTGACTTCCCCAGGCGACTTCGAGTCAGCTTTCAATCATTGTATGACTCTTCTGTCACTTCAACTTGAGACTTGGCTATCTTGAGTTGACTTGACTGATACTTCACTCAGCTGCACCTTCAGTCGAGTTCCTATTTTCTCTTCTTTGCCATACTCAGATGCCTCACAGCAGAGTCTTCCTTCTAGTCTCCATTTGTCTTCTTGCATGTTCAGCATAGTTGACTTAACTCAACTCGACTTCGACCACCTATCTATTACAATGAAATTTACAACAAAAATGGGGTGCCAACTTCCTATTCTAAGTTTTACATGGCATTCATCAAAATCTACAAAATAATTTCCCAACAATTTCCCCTTTTTGATGATGCCAAAACTTAAAACATACATCAATAATTAAATGAAGAAAGATACATACAGTAAATGTAGAATCACGAATGTATGCTTAGAATCAATCTTTTATTGATCATAACATTCTTGTTCTTTACATAGTCAAGTTTACAGAGTGTATCGAGCTTGAATCAAAAGAAAATGTATCGAGCTTAAATGGACCTTAAAGTAACCATGTTGTTCTATATCTCCTCAAGTATAGAAATTGTACAATTTTATTCAATGTACGTAAGACTTACAAAAAATGCATTTACATAGTAAAATACACGAAGGGTGGACAACAACACTTCATCTCCTTCACGCCCCTTCTTTCATCTACTTGACTCTGTCATCTTCTTCGATTTTCTTCTCTTTTTCTCATCTTCAAATTAGCCTTTTTCTTTTCATACGCCCTTCCGGCAGCCTTCATCTCTTCTCGCCTCTTTCTTGTCTTTCCTCCCATAGCCGAGTTTGTCTTTTATTTTCCGCTTCAATTCTCTTCACATACTCAAGATTATTCTTAGCCACTTGCAGTTGGCTATTTCACAAAATCTAGCCCAATAGATCCCTCCTTTCTTGCCTGGATCTATGTACTCAATGTTTTTGGGCGAGGTCTGGTCCAAACCTCTTCCTCCACCTCCGCTTCTTCCTCTTCCTCCTCGGGCGTGTCTTTGTCTTTGGGGTCTTCTTTTTCCCACTGAGTGACTAGTAGAGTGATCGCTAGTAGTCTGCTTTGCTGTCGGCCTTCTTCACATAGTGTGAGACCCTTTTCCCAAGATAAAATCCCGGCTTGAGCCATGGACATGTTTGCGAAATAACCTTCGAGATGCGAGCGTCTTAAATTCATCAACAGATCTTGCCTTGCCCCGCATCCGAAATGACATAGGTGTCTCTGCGTCCTTGGAATGCCTCCATGTTGTTTCGAATATCCATAACTCGGGCATCCATCCTTCCTTCCACATCCTTCATCCCCGCTTCAATCGCTTTTCTCTTTTCACCATAGGTACAACAGTGTTGGAGTGGCAGAGTCACTGGGAGTTTGCTGATAATATCAGCTGTGACAAGACCTTGTTGAGGGGTTTTAGCAATCATCAAGGTCACATATTTCGAACCTTCCCCCTCAACAGACTTCCCTTTCTTCTCTCTTATTACTTCCTCAGCTGTCTTTCCCTTCACAGCTGCTTCCTCCTTCTCAGCTTTAGATCCCTCAGTGCTTTTAGGTATTCCTCTTCCCCTTTTTGGCATCATCAAAGGAGAGAGGAACCCCTGAAACAAGCTAGCAAGCAAGAAGTCTAGTCTGCTGATAGCCGAGTTCTGCTTCGAATCTGCTGCGGAGTATGCTGCACGGAACTCAGAGCGGGTGGCATTGGATTCAGCTGCTACCAACTTCATCTCAGCCATGAGGAGACTAAATTTTTTATCCATATTCTCTTCCATGCCAGGAGCTCGTTCTTATTATGTTCACGCAGCAGCTTTATCTCTCGTAGTATGAGATTCATGCATTTGTTCAATGTGCTCTTGCAATTTTGTCTTTGCATCAAAGATTCTCACCCGCGGACTAACAACTTGTTGAACAATGTCCTGAAATATCGAGCTTGTTCCACATGCATTGTTTGTCATTGCCCACCACTCACGATCCCGACTATTATGCCTCTTAAATCGCCAGTAGGTTGGCGTCCCCAAGTATCTAGCCTCATGTCCAGTGCGACCTGGTGCCTCTCTCCATTTTTTCTATCTCAACAAATAAGGCTTTGAACACGCCCCGAACTTCAAATGTCACCTCGTTTCAAATGACGCGTCCAAGCAGCGTCAAAGTCATAGTCACCGAAACAATGGTGTCGATGGAATAACAGATCGTCCGTGGAAGCGCTCACGATCTTTTTAGTCGATTCTTCGGGAGGTCGGTACCTACCTCCGAGAGAAGGGAAATGATTCTACAAAAGGATCATCACGGGCAATCGAATCTGCTTCAATGATAAGTGGTGCTCGTGAAGTCCCCTGGAGTCGAACTCGCTGCGCAGGGGAGCTGCGCGCATGGACTCTGTTTCACCGGGGTCTCATTGTGAAGTCGACCCACTTGCCGAGCCTCAACATGTCTCAACAGCCGTTGGTCTCACCGGTTTTTCCAAATGAGTTGACCGTCCTTGGCCTTATCGGAAGCGTCATCGGATGATGATGAGATTTCCATGGGTGGCTCATCATCAAAGTTGAATGTTTGGCGAGTAGTCTTGAGGTCGACTTACTCGTGGTTGGAACATCCTCAATCGAGTCTTTTGGATCGACCACGGGGATGACTCGGCTTCGTCTCCTTACGATCCCGCAAAGGTTACATTAGGATTATCCTGGGAATCGTGAAGAGCACTCGATCTCCTTTTCTCGATGGATCAATGATAGCATGAGGGATGTTCTCGTGCTTCGTTTCTCTACCCCGGAAGTCTCAACCTCCCGTTGGCCTTCATTACCTCCCCGCAGTCTCAACTACAAACGAGGCCTTGACATCCCTTTCGACAATGTCATTTATCTTGGGGTCTTTCGAGGTGGCATCCATTAGAGTCTCAACTCCATGGATTGCACTTTCATCGCCTGTGTGTTAACTCCCGGGCGCTTCCTTCCTCGTGCCTCGACGCATCATCAAGATCATTGGCTGCGAGAGCGATTGGCACCTCACCGAGACAGTCTCAATCGCCGAGCATCATTGATGACAACTTGCTGTGTATCCTGTGATCGCCTTTCTCCACTTCGCCTCCGAGATTCATTGTGGAGTCACCGCAACATCCTCCGACCTGCCGCAGTGGAGGGAGTTTCCCCTTCACCGGCACACCAACCGAGTGACTTGGAATGGGGTCACTCGTCTCGGACTCCCGACTCGCTCCCACCGAGTATTCACCATTGGGGCGGTGGGTAAGACACCTTCATTAGGGGTTGGCTCGATCGGGGTCCCCACACTCCCGCCATCGCCAGCCTTCCTTAACACCTTTCTCCGAATGAGTCGGGAAGTGGTGGCAACACAACAGCTTGCAATATGTTACACCACTCCCATAGGATCTATCTCCGATTGTGATTTGGAGGACTCTCCTGGTCCCTCCATCATTCTTTGCTCATGTAGGATTCTCGATTCTTGCATTGCTTGCTGCATTTGCAACTCTTCTCCGTGGCAAAGAATAGGTCCGTGATCCTCATCACTTTCGATAGAATGTTAAGGTGAGGGTATGTATGATCGGTGGTGCCAAAGGAGAGGGAAGATGTTGCCTTCTCACGTGCCTCTGCATCCTCACCGCTCTAGCCTGTTTGTTTTCTTTTTCGAATCTGCAGATATTGATGCAATTATCCTCGCTGGGCTTGCGCAGCAAGATCGGTCCACCTCAAGAAACCTCAAGAGTTCTTCTTCCTCAAAGAATGAACTCGACTTTCAAACCGCACTGGATAGGCTCGCCTTCCATTTTCTCCACTCTCATGAGACGATTTTGGATGTCCGGATACAATGGAGAGTACATGATTACATATTCTTCATCATTCTCTTGCCGGCCCTCGTTTCCAGGGGATTAAGGGTAGCGACTTTCGCCGCCGACACCCTCGCAGCCTCTGTTTCGTGGAGAAACAACCCCGTCAACAGTGATTCGGTTGTCTCGGCCATTCCTTGTTCCTCGCTTGTTCTGTCTTCACACTGGGTCCTCGACTTGCCTCTGCTGATCGGCCTCAGTAGACTTGGCCGTTTCATCGATCACTTCTAGAGACTCTACTTCTCCAACAGGTCTCGGTATCTTCTCCAAATGAGTGACAGACTCAATCTGTCTTTTCATGCTCGGAGAGCTTGGAAAGTCTTCTTCTTCTCTTTTGTTTTTACCAGAGGGATATCTGTCTCCACTTCCTCTGGTTCATTGAAGGTGAATGCCATCGCAGATGTCTTAGAGGCAAAATTTCCTTCCTTGTTGTGGCGATCCTCTTCTTCTTGATCACCGGAGAAGGGATTAATGGTTCCTTCTTCCATTGCGGCTGCAGGGGGAGACACGACACTGGGGGCAGGTGTGACTCTACCGGGCAGGGGCGGGAGCGATTTCTTTTTCTTTCTTGCAGGGCGTGATCTTTTTAGCACCAGGGGCATCCTTCTTCTTTGGAGGAGAGGAGACAATTGTATCTTCAGTGGTCACCGATTCCCCTCACTCGTGACGCCCTCTTGGCATATGCTCTCTTCTCGTGCGCCGATAGGTTTGATCTCAACATCCTCTTGTTTACATGGAACGCCTTTCCATGTCGAAGAGGACTCCTTTACTTCCATCACCGACCAATCACCAGGTCGTATCCTGGGAACCTCCAAACGCGTTCCATCCTCCTTGAAGGATTTGTTCCCAACATTCAGGCGTAGTCCCCGTCAGAGACAAACGCAACCCAATTCACCTTCTTTTCTTCAAGGATCGCAGCCACTACGATCGAACTTAGCTTTAGACTTGTCAAAGCCGCCAAATTTGATGTCTATGCATTTGGCAACAATGTCCAAAGAATTTGTGGTAGTCCTCTTTCAAGAAACCTCTTGTTAGTCAGACCACTTTTGCAAATAGTCGGACATAGCTACTTCCTTCCAAGGCAAAGAAGTCGAGTCGACCTCGGCCTTCATGAATCTCCGGACACCTTCCGCCGGCAAGAATAAGCGATGTTCACCAAATCCCTGGTAGTGATGGTGAACTCTTTTCCGTGAACAGAGGACTTGATGCCCTCATCGTGAACTTCGAGCGTTCACGTAGAACTGCGCTGCGACCTCTTCCACATAGGTCATCGGAAACTCCAACGCCGAAACGGTTTCACCGTGATGTTTCCAATTTCTCAGCAATCTTCTTCACTATGGTGTCGTCGGACCCCTATTTAACCATACCATCGAAATCCATAGTAGACCCTATGTGGATTTGCTTTCATAGCTTGACAAAGTCATGAGTGGATGCCATTTCGAGATGTTTTACCGAACGAAAATTAGAAAATGATCTGAGGATTGATAGGGGTTTGAGAGAAAATTTTTGCTTTAGCTTTCGAGAGAGAGATGAACAGTTTTTGGTAAAGTGAGAGAGAAACAGACGAAATGGTTTGAGTATGGTTCATGAAAGGACGTGCGGGTGTTTTTTTTTTTTGAAATGTGATCAAAATCAACGGCTTAGATCTTACACGCCGATTTGCATTTAATATCTCGTATTTAATGCGGCATCATTTATCCAATCATAAGCTTGGTGTGCAGCTTTTGATTGTACACGTCATAATTATGCTGACAACATTCTTAAATACTCAGCTGTCAGCTAACTCGGTACAGCTGACTTTCCGATACAACTGATTCACTTAGCTGATTTAAGAGTTCATCTCTTTTTCCTCTTTTCGTGTTTCATTTCTCTTCTTTGAGTCTTCTGAGTGTTAACTCAGCTCAATTAACCCTAACTCATGCTTGAGTTCTTCAAATCTTGATTCACATAACGGTTTGGTAAATATGTCAGCTAATTGCTTATCAGTTGAGATATATTCCAAGGTGATGTCCTTCCTTTCAACATGATCTCTTATGAAGTGATATCTGACATCAATGTGTTATGTTCTTGAATGCAACACAGGATTTTGAGTGATTGCAATTGCACTTGTGTTATCACACATGATTGGAATTTCCTTTTCTTCAACTTCATAGACTCTCAGCTGCTGTCTCATCCATAAGACTTGGACACAACAACAAATTGCAGCCTATGTATTCTACTTCAACCGTAGATGTGGCTATTGAATTTTGCTTTTTGCTAAACCAGAAATTAGCCTATTTCCAAGCATTTGACATGTGCCTCGAGGTGCTCTTCCTCCAACTCTACATCCAAAGATAGTCGAGTTTGAATAACCAATTAGCTTGAATCCACCTTCCTTTGGATACCATAAGCCAACTTCTTGCTTCCTTTCAAATATCTCAAGATCCTCTTGCCTGCATATCATGTGGCTTTCTACTTTGAGCAGATTGAAATCTTGCACATACACCTACATCAAAGGTGATGTCCGGCATGCTTGCTATGAGATAGAGCAATGATCCAATAAGTGCTCAGATCTTGTTTGATCTACATGGCTTGCCATCCGCATCCATATCCATTTTGATCGATGTATTCATTGGTATTTTCACGTAAGACTTCTCTTCCATACCAAATTTCTTCATTAAATCTCTCGGTGTATTTTGTTTGACTTATGAAGGTTCCATCCTTCAAATTTGTTTCACTTGGAGTCCAAGGAAGAATGTCGGCTCTCCCATCATGCTCATTTTGAATTTGCTTTGCATGAGATTTGAAAATTTATCACACAAATCTTTGTTTGTTTGTAGATCCAAAAATGATGTCATCCACATATATTTGAACAAGCAAAGATACTCTTCCCATCTTGAATTCTCAAGAGTGTTCTATCCACTTTGCCTTTTGTGAATCCATTCTCGTCAAGAATTGTGACAATGTATCATACCATGCCCTGGGTGCCTGTTTCAATCCATATAGAGCTTTCTTGAGTTTGTATACTTTATCTCCAAGAATCTTCTGCTCAAATCCTGGAGGTTGTTCAACATACACTTCTTCTTCCAATAAACCATTGAGAAATGCACTCTTTACATCCATTTGATATACAATAAAGTTCTTGTGAGCTGCATAGGCAAGAAACATCCTTATGGCTTCCAATCTTGCCACAGGAGCAAATGTTTCATCAAAATCTATCCCTTCTTCTTGGCAATACCCTTTGGCTACCAATCTTGCTTTGTTTCTTACCACATAATCTTCCTCGTTCATCTTGTTTCTGAACACCCATTTAGTGCCAATAACATTTTGATGGGTAGGTCTTTGAACCAATTCCCACACTTTATTTCTTTCAAACCGATTCAGCTCTTCTTGCATGGCTTGAATCCAATGTGTGTCATCCAATGCTTGTTACACATCTTTAGGCTCTATTTGTGAGATGGAGCATGTGAACATTGCTTCTTGTTGAGTTTTGGATCTCGTTTTAACACCTTCTCTTACATCTCCAATGACTAGTTCTCGTGGATGGTCTCTCGGCCATCTTACATCAAAGTTGGAGTAAGTTAGCTGGATTCGATCGTCTTGCAACATGTTGTTTTGATCACTCTCTCATCATCACTTAGTGCGATTTTCCAAATGTTTTGAGATCCAAATATCTCATCTTCATCCGGGTTTATAATTCCAAATTTTCTTCAACTTCTACATAGGGACTTTTCTCGCATGGTTGGTTGATTCACTTATAGCCGACTCTTCAATGTCTTCTCCATTTACATTTGGCTCATCAAACACCACATGGATGGATTCTTCTCGTAACCATAGTCCTCTTGTTGAGTACTCAGAGGCTTTGCTTTCACCGAGTATCCCAAGAAGATACCTTCATCGCCTTTAGCATCAAAAGCCTTTAAATTATCTTTGCCATTGTTATGGATGAAGCATTTGCATCCAAATATTCTAAAATATGCAACATTTGGCTTTCTCCTGTCCAAATTTCATAGGAGTCTTTGTCACTTGTTGTTTATCATGCATCTATTTTGAGTATAGCATGTCTTGTTTTATCGCTTCACCAAAATCTTTTAGGTAGCCCCTTCACTAACATGGTCCTTGCGCTTCTTTGAGAGTTTTATTCCTTCTTTCGCAACTCCATTTTGTCTTTGGGTTCTTGCCGCAGATAATTCATGACCAATGCCATTTTCAATACAATACTCGAGTTATTATACCATTGACAAACTCGGTTCCTGTCGAGATCTTATTTTGATAATGGTTTGACTTTTCTCATTCTCGATCCTCTTCATCACCGTGGGTAGTTTCAGAGTTTCTTTCTTCTTACACATGAATATTGTCCATGCATATCTTGAGTAGTCATCTACCACCACCAAGGTGTATTTCTTCCCACTTATGTTGGTGGTTCAACTGACCAAATAGATCCATATGTAGCAGTGTAATATTCTTGTTGAAGATGGACATGTCTTTTCTTTGAATGATGATTTAACTGTTTTCCCTTCGAGATGCATCACATATACTCTCCTTCTTGTATAATCGAGTCCGGAAGTCCTTCCACAAGATTACTTCTTGCAAGTTTGTTAATAGTTTTGAAATTCAGGTGACTCGACTTTTCTTGTGCCACAAACCAACTTGATTCGGGTCTGTGCTCTTTTGCTAGTAGACAAGTGCTTGGTGTTGCAGTTGACCAATCTACCACATACATGTTCTTTTGTCTGCAACCTTGCAACACAACTTCATTGTATTCAATGTCCTTGATTTGGCATATACCCATGTTGAATCCAACATTATAACCCTTGTCATAAAGTTGGTCGATGCTTAGCAAGTTGAAGTTGAGTCCTTCAACATATACAACATCCGAGATTTCTAATCCATTTTTCTTGATGGATCCAAAGGCTCCCTTATTTCTCCCGAGCTTCATTTCCTCCAAATATGACTTTTGCACCTCGACTTCCTTGAATTTTGACAGATTTTTCTTGTTTCATGTCATATGTCCGGAATGTACCACTATCCATGTACCAGGTTCCTTGGCACTCACTTCTCCTTGAACCCGCAATCAAGGAAATTAAGTTTTAGGTACCCATACTTGTCTGGGTCTTGAGGGGTTAGTATTATAAGATGATCCAACCAACCTATAGCCAAATGATTTGACTCTAAGGGGTTGCCATCTATCAGTGCCATAATCATAATTAATTTTGGCAAATTGCTTGGGAGTTCTAGGTTCATACAACTGTCTCTTTTGTCTGTATGCCTGTGAATGAGTTTTAGCAATTGCTGTATTTGGGTAGTTGTGATATCTCTAAGTGTAGTGCCTAGGTGCATATGTGTGCTGATGATAGCTCTTGTGCCTTTGGAATGGCCTTTGCTGAGTTCCAGGCCTTTGCCACTTAGGCTTATATTCCACAGATCTTTGCTGATAGTTCACAATATTCCAATCAGCTTGGCTTGGGTAGTTTCTACCATTCCCATCATATATATTTCTTTTATAGAATTTCTGGGACTTTTGGTAGCTCTGTTTCTTCTTTACAGAGTATTTCCTATTTGGAGTTTGCTTGGAGGAACTCGGTGGATTTCTTCTCAGTTGTCCTCTCAAAGACACTCAACTCAGCAAATTTTCCTTTTTCTTTATAACCAAGGCCAGTTTTCTTGTGATTGTGCTTTGGAATAAATGTGTGTGTACCATTTGGAGTTTTGGATTTTTGAGATACTTCATTACTTGAAGATCCTCTTTCCAAAATCACTTGTGGAGCTTGACATAGCACGAGGGAATTAAATCCTAAGCCTGTCTTGTCTCCACATTCTCTTTGACGCATAATAAGGTCGTCCAAGGATTTAGATGCCTTAGTGAATGAGGCAATCACATTTTTTGAGGTCATTTTCCCTCTTTTCTATAGCAGCTATCTCTCGCTTATTAGCTTAGCATTTTCAAATTTTTAGACTTTCATTCTCATCACTATTTGACTTAGAGTACTCGGCTCCTTAGTCACCGAGAGTTTTAACTCTTGAGTAGGTCATTTTCCTCATTTAGTAGTGTGTGTGAGGATTTAATGTGTTCAAAGTCTTTCATCATTTTGCCTAATGAATCATAAAGATCGGTGGGTGATGAAGTGTGTGTGTCACGATCACTATCACTAGAATCGAGTGTGATGAGTTAGAGTGTACCTCATCTTCTTGGTCGTTGGTCTTTCCTTGGCCATTAAACAGATCAAGGCTTCTTCTTCGTGAGTCACTTGAGTAGTCAACTTCACTACTCTCTCAATCACCGTGTCTTTTGACTTGGTTGTCTCGTGATCTTTTGCACCAACATTGCTTTTTCTTTTCTTGTCTTCTTTCTCTCAAGACCTTTCTTTCCTCTTCATTCCCGTGTTTTGTTGACTACGGGATATGGGCAATCAATGGCATAGTGACCTGGTTGTCTGCAGCCAGATAGATTTTCAGCCTTTTGATAAGCTCTTTCCATTCTTGGATTGTCACCCTTTGATATTCAACTTTTTAATGCTCGCTCTCTTGGTTGACCTATCTTCCCTTGACTTGGAGGAGCCGAGTGTCTTCTCGGAGGATTCGCCCTTGCTCTCTTGTAGTTCTTATTGAAGAACTTGTTAAACCTTTTAACCATCATGGCTATTTCCTCTTGGTCAATGACTTTTTGACCTCATCTCTCTTGCTATCCTTAACAATTAGAGCAAAATTTTTTGGGCCACAAATTGTCTCCTCTTGTCTTTTCTTCTCAGCTCAAATTCGTAGGCTTTGAGATCTGAGAATAGCTCATGGTTGGATGTCTTGGATAGGTCCTTGGAATGTCTCAGTGCCATGACCTTCATTTCCCATTCAGCTGGGAGACTTCTTAGAATCTTCATACACATTTCCTTATGTGTATATTTTTTTCCAAGTGCAGATAGCTCGTTGGTAATTTCTGTGAACCGAGCATCCAGTTGATCCAAGGTCTCTCCTGCGAGCATTTTAAAATTCTCAAATTTCTGTACAACAACCGATAGTTTATTTTCCTTGATTTGCTCTGAGCCTTCACAAATCAATGTTAGCTTGTCCCAGATTTCTTTAGCCGTTTTGCATGATTTGACTTTGTTGAACATGGCTTTGTCCAAGGTTTTGTAAAGAATGTCCTTGGCCACATTGTCCAAGTTATATCTTTTCCTGTCATCATTTGTCCATTCAGCTCTTGGTTTTTCAACCATGGCTGGTCTGGGAGCAACATCCTCTTCACCTTCAGCTGCAGCTCTCCTTACAAATGTTCACTTTTAAGATTTGCGAGGCCCATCCTCTATCACTATCCACATCTCATCGTGTAATCTTTGATAGATGAGCACGCATACGAATTTTCCAATCATCAAATTCTTCAATTGTGAACATAGGGATGCATGTCAAATTTGCTTCCATGATAATAACTTTCTTTGAGTAAAAGAGTTTTGAAAGATTGAGTACTAAAACAAGCAATGAAAAATTTGGAGATCTAGTTCGAGAACTGGTGCGGAAGGCTCAATGAACCAACCGCTCGATACCACTTGTAGGTCCCAAGGGGTGTGAGTGTAAGGTTTAGAAGGGGAGGTTGAATAAACCTTACCAACTTTTCAAATTAGTCCTTTTAAATATACGAGTTAATACTTCACACCGTGTGTCCTTGATGGATGACTAATTTAGTTAATCAAGAGAGTTAGTCACTCAACAGACTCGACTGAGCCGTTGATAGAATAACTCAAATGTTTTGACTAAAGACTTAACTCAACTCGTGATTTGTTTTCAGCGGAAGACTTAACACCCTTGAATTTGGTTAAGTTTGTTTTAATACTTGGTTTTAGCACTCGATTGATTATCAATTGGATAGCAAATTTATCAAATAGATATAAAAATAAGATGCGAAATTAAAGTGCTAAAATGTAAATGACACAATAAGTTTTTATAGTGGTTCAAAGATGGGGTAATTCTTCTACTCCTCTCTTCTCCAACTCCTGGAGGAATCCACTAAGTATTGATCAATATACAGAGTGGTTAACAGTCCAGATACAAGTCCAGATACAGAGTGGAAGTTCTTCTCTATATTAGATAATGTCGTTAACATTGTCTAATCTTCTGCTAAGCGCAACACTGAGTTGCAAGTTGCCCATAGAATAGAAATTGAGAATATGTTGGCAAGTGGAGAGCGTGAATCTGGTAGGGGAGTGAATCAGATGACATCTTTACACCATTCAGGTACTATTCGTTGGAGTTCACATTATGATTTTGTTATGAGTATGATAGAAATGTATGCTCCAACTTGCAAGGTACTTGAGTGCATCACTTGTAGTGGTCTGAATTCCAAGGCTCGAAATGAAGCTGAAGGTGCTTGCACGAGTATTAAAAGTTTTAGTTTTGTGTTTGGTTTGCACTTAATGAGGGCAGTTATGCGAATCACTGATTTTCTCTGTCAAGCATTTCGAAAAGAATCAATTGACATATTATCTGCACTTGGTTATGTGCGCGCCTACGAAAACTCTTCTTCAGAGTTGAGAGATAAAGGGTGGGAAAAATTGCTTGAGAAGTAGAAGCTTTTGCTTAAAACATGAAATCACTATACCCGACATGAACAACAATATGGGTCGTGGCGAAAACAAATGAGTGTTGAGCATTATTACCACTTTGAATTTTTCAATAAATCCATAGATTTTCAATTGGCGGAGTTGAACTCGAGATTTAATGAGACGTCAGTTAGACTGCTAGAGTTGAGTATCGCATTGGATCCAAAAAATTCATTTGAATCGTTCAATGTAGATAAAATATATAAGTTGGCCGTGGAACTTTATCCGGATGATTTTGAGCAACGTGAGATGAATGCGTTGATGAGTGAATTGCAATTTTATCATGCTCATGTAGTTCGTGACCCTCAGTTTCAAGTGTCTATTCTTGCAAATTTGTGTGAAAAGTTGGTGGAAACAAGAAAAGCGGAGGACTACAAAATGATAACAAGATTAATTCAACTTGTGTTAACATTACCTGTTTCTATAGTCACGACTGAGAGAGCATTCTCGGCAATGAAACACGTGAAGACAGCGATTCACAACAAGATGGGTGATGATTTTCTTGCTGATAGTTTGACAATTTTTATTGAAATGGAACTAGTTAACACATTAGATATAGACTCTGTTATTGATGAATTTGCTAAAATTAAAAATCGTCGGGTCCAATTAACTTTTTAGCTTAATGCACTAGACTTTGAGTAGTTGTAAACTTTGTAATGCACTTGAGTGGAGTTGCTTACTATTTTAATAAATTAGAGCTTATATGATTTTTTTCTAGTTTTTAATTTCGGCCCACCCTACTTCTACGTCCTGGCTACGCCAATGGATGAAACCGAATCCTCAATACCTAAGGTAACTGAGTCTTTGGAGCCCAAAGTTCTTGATTGTGAATCTGAAGATTCAAGGGGAGAAGATTGAAAATAAATATGTTTAATTTTTTTCCCTTGAGCTGCTGGAGTGCCTTCAGAAGGTTTAGCCATGGGCATTCTGCACCAATGAAAGTTCACAAACAAAGATTGCGAACAAGGGTTGCTTCAAGGACTAAGGTTGCATACACCCCTTTTACAAACTTGAAGAACAACATCAAGACGATGAGACTTGCAGAAAAAATGATTCAAGCCACATAGTTTAAGAGTCAACCCAAGGATACAAAAATCTGAGAAGATCCCAAAAACAGGCACAAAATTGACGATATAAGGCAAAACCCTAAGGAAATTTCACTGGGAGTACGAAATCTTGAGGGAATGCACGTAATCGGAAAACAAAATGGGCAAATCTCTAAAGGGTTTTCAAAAAGAGTCGAAAACTTGAGAGAAGCACCAAAACCCACCGCATTCCAATTTGTAACTTTAATGCTATTGTTCGCAAAACGTGATCTGTAACTTTAATGCTATTGTTCGCAAAAAATATTTGGATCTCTACACTGCAAGTGTACAGTGTAGTTTATAGGATAATGGCAAGTAAGGTCGTATTCCTTAGGGATTGACTACGAAACACTTAGACTATAATAACACCGCATTCCAATTTTATTGAAGCGACCGAATATCAAGTTTTTAGAAAAATCATAAAATAAAATAAAATAAATAAATAAATTTGTGAACCCCACAAGTATTTTCAACAACCACGGAAGCAACCTTAGGCACATAATCTCAACACGTTTCTTCAATATTAAATCCAATTAAAGTTTCAATAACCAATTCGTACGTTTCTATGGGTTCAATCCTAAAATAGTTTATTCTCCCTCTCGGGTGGTGCATAAACAATAGATTCTTAATAGTTGAGATCTCCCGATCCATCACAACTATCATTAACTCCCAAAAGATCTTTGAATTGAAATATTCCCCACAAATAGAAGTAGTCTCCCGATACATTACCCTATTTATGTCTGAATTCAATTTTCATTTTGTTAGAACTCACCTCCCGGATTATGGACTAACAAGTATGACATGCAAAATATTAATCATATAATCGACAATTAAGAATAAGCACTCGAATTCATAAAATAGAACACATGAATCAATTATGAAAGCAATTAATCAAGATTTAACATGAATCCACAGTTTTGATTATGCCCTAAGATCCGAAAGATTAGCCAAACATTGATAACAAATTCATAGACAAATTCGAAAATCAACATTATGACATCGTTTAAGCACAGACAAGAGATCTAGACAAAGAAAGAAAATCCCTTCTTGTCAGGACGGATTCTCCTTCCAAGCTTTCGAAGCTCTTGTGCTCCCGTAGATGCGAAAGGCCTTGTGTTTTTCTTTGCGACCTAGCCCTCCTCTCTCAGAAGACCTTAGATCTTGTATTCTTGTGTAATATGATGTGTTGTAAGTGGTATGAATGTTGTTGGATGATCTAATTTCGTGCAAGCCTTGGGTCCCTTTTATAGATACTTGGAGAGATCACTTGTAGAGTTTGAGTGGGAAAAGGATACCAAAAAACGCGTGACAGTGCACCACACGGCCCGGCCGTGTAGCCTCACACAGCCGTGTGGCTTTCATCAAGATCAACCTCACACGCCCGTATGGTCCCACATGATCCGGCCGTGCGGCTTGTTTACGCCCTGTTTCTTCCCAACTTCACATGAACATGTCATTTTTCACATAGGTATGTCACACGGCCATGTGGTCCCACACGGTCCGGCCGTGTGACGTGCTTTTGTCTGGTCTCTTCGTCTTTTCGATATGTTCTTTGCACTCGTCAGTCCTATCCTGGACTTTCAACTGATATTTCTTCGATTAAGCTTCATTTCCTATAATAAGTTACAAGAATACACAATATCAGGCCCTTCTAAGAAAACCAAGTAAAAACATTCTAAATATGCGTGCAAATGCATCAAATATATATCATTTTAAGCCCCTAAATGCACGTATATTTTACACCCATCAAAATCCCCCAATCTTAAAGCATTGCTCGTCCTCGAGCAAATTAAGAAAAATAATATCAAGGGGTAAAAAGAACACACAAGAACACTATAAACATTTAATCTCATATGACTCCATACTCAAGTAAACCATGCAATTCATTATCCAGAAGTCATCTTTCATAAGCTCGACATAATTAATACTCTCTCGGGTACTTGACATCGCGACTCACAAGAAGTATTGTATCACTCATCTCTCAAGGTATATGGTAAATATTTACGCTCAAAATCAATTCATTGATAGTAAAACTACCATAGACTTGCAAATCGTCTAACATCTCTACCACTTTTGTTGCACAATCTAAGAATCAAAAAGGACTTTTTATTTGGTTGTAATGTAAGCTCTTTGGTAAGGGTGGGGAAAATTTGGATTAAGTGATTTGACTTGAGCAAATAGAATTTAGGCGCACAGACTTGCAATTCACCAACCCAATTTTTTCATAAAACTCATTCTCTCAAGATATTTTCATTTTAAACTCAACTCCACCCTTATTTCTCCTTTTTCATTTTTAGGCCTTTTTGCCTCTTTTTCTTTTTCTTTAGCCTCAAACTCTCATTTTTTCACAATTTTTAGAATTTTTTTCTTTCTTTTGCTCGATTTTCTTGATATATTTTTCAGAGATTTTTCAATTTTTTTTTCGAGCTTCATTCTTCTTTCATTCACCTAGATACTATTCATCCCTTATTCTTTTGCCAACTCTCTCTATTTTTCAGAATTTTCACATCTCCCCCAAACTTGTTTATTTTCTATAGCTCAAGAAATTTCAGGGATAAAATCATGTTTTTAATTTTAAAGCTCAATGTGGCTAACAATAAAAAGTTTTGGCTCAAAATTGGCTGACTAGGGAATCATGAGTTCATAGATAGGCTTTTTAGGCTAAGTAGGCTGAAACAAAGATGATCTTAAATCATTTTGAAAAATTGCACACATGCATGGCTTCATTGAAGATACCAGAGTAAGTTCTAGAGTTCTATCAATCATGAATGACACATTCAAGAAAAAAAAAATAAGCTGCATAAGATAAAATAGTTTAAGGCACAATAGCTCACAAGCTTATTTTTCGCAACATGCTCAATTACCCAATTTTCTCAACTAATGCCAAGCAAATAAATGATATATTTTCAATAATTCATTACATTATTCCCAAAAGTATGTTATCTCATTAAATTAAATGCTTATAGTAAAAATCGTACGAAAGCTTTGGGCATTTTCGAAAAATCTTGATTAAAAATCACACACAAAAGCAATTAAACGCGCTAAAGCGATAAACGTGCAAAAAAAAATAAAAATTTAAAATTTTTATGCTCTACATGCACTCCTAAATTTAATGCAAAATGCAACAGTACTAAATTATGCATTCTTCACAATCCCCCAAACTTAAAATATGCTTCGTCCCAAACATATGAGGAAATTATCAAATGTATAGAGGAATGCGTAATAAGTACTTATGTGGATCAAGTATCAGGTTGCCTCCCAACAAGCGCCAAGTTTTACGTCTTCAGCCAGACTTCAGATTTCTAACATCACTATCGTTGAACCGTGTCTGTTGTAATCCTTGAGCCCTCATATTCTATACCATCCATCAGACGAATGGTGTTATACTGTTTTCTTGGATTAAGTATCGCCCGGGAATTTGCCCTTTTGATGTTGGCCTCCCACTGCAGTAGCAATTTTGGGCTACTTGTGTCTCCAAAGATTTTAGTCTCGCATTCAACAAAAACGATGTTAGAAACAACGCAATAAGAAAAGAAAAAAAATATTTACAAAAATAAAAAAAATATTTACAATTTACAAAAGGAAAAAAAAATTGAAAATAAAAAATTACAAAAATCGAAAATATATATATATATATATATACAAAAAAATCTAGAATAAAAAAATAAATAAATAAAAAAATATTTACAAAAACTTCAATTAAGATTGAATTACTTATTACTATATCTAAGTGGAATCTGTCAATACCCGGCAATGGCGCCAAAAACTTGTTCGCCAAAAATATTTGGATCTCTATACTACATGTGTACAGTGTAGTTTATAGGATAATGGCAAGCAAGGTCGTATTCCTTAGGGATTGACTACAAAACACTTAGGCTATAATAACATCGCATTCTAATTTTATTGAAGCAACCGAATATCAAGTTTTTAGAAAAATTAAAAATAAAATTAAAAGAAATAAATAAATTTGTGAACCCCACAAGTATTTTCAACAACCACGGAAGCAACCTTAGGCACATAATCTCAACATGTTTCTTCAATATTAAATCCAATTAATGTTTCAAGAACCAATTCATGCGTTTCTATGGGTTCAATTCCTAAAATAGTTTATTCCCCCTCCCGGGTGGTGCATAAACAATAGATTAATAATAATTGAGGTTTCCCGATCCATCACAACTATCATTAACTCCGAAAAGATATTTGAATTGAAATATTCCCCACAAACAGAAGTAGTCTCCTGATACATTACCCTGTTTATGTCTGAATTTGATTTTTGTCTTGTTAGAACTCACCTCTCGGATTAGGACTAACAAGTATGACATGCAAAATATTGACCAGATAATCGACAATTGAGAATAAGCACTCGAATTTATAAAATAGAACATATGAATCAATTATGAAAGCAATTAATCAAAGATTTAACATGAATCCACTGTTTTGATTATGCCCTAAGATCCGAAAGATTAGCCAAACATTGATAGCAAATTCATAGACAAATTCGAAATCAACATTATGACATCGTTTAAGCACATACAAGAGATCTAGACAAAGAAAGAAAACCCTTCTTGTCAGGATGGATTCTCCTTCCAAGCCTTCGAAGCTCTTGCGCTCCCGTAGATGCGAAAGGCCTTGTGGTGTTCTTCGCGACCTAGCTCTCCTCTCTTAGAAGACCTTGGATCTTGTATTCCTGTGAAATTTGATGTGTTGTTTGTGGTATGAATGTTGTTGGATGATCTAATTTCGTGCAAGCCTTGGGTCCCTTTTATAGATGCTTTGAGAGATCATTTGTAGAGTTGGAGTGGGAAAAGGACACCAAAAAACGCGTGAAATTGCACCACACGGTTCGACCGTGTAGCCTCACACGACCGTGTGGCTTTCTTCTAGACCAACCTCACATGCCCGTGTGGGTTCCATATGGTCCGGCTGTGTGTCTTATTTCCATCCCCTGTTTCTTCCCAATTTCACACGGACATGTCATTTTTCACACGGGTATGTCACACGGCCGTGTGGTCCCACATGGTCCAACCGTGTGACGTGTTTTTGTCCGGTTTCTTCGTCTTTTCGATCTTCTCTTCGCACTCGTCAGTCCTATCTGGGTCTTTCAACTGATATTTCTTCGATTAAGCTCCGTTTTTTATAAAAAGTTACAAGAATACGCAGTATCATGCCCTTCTAAGGAAACCAAGTAAAACATACTAAATATGCGTGAAAATGCATCAAATATATATCATTTTAAGCCTCTAAATGCATGTATATTTTACACATCAGCTATCGAGAAGTGTGATCGCAACGTTGAACAAATAAAGATAATCAGATTTTGGGAACTCGTGCAATTTGACGTTAATGATAGTGATTATAGCCTTGAACAAATTGAGATTGACAGATTTTTGGGAGCTCGTGCAAGTAGACATTAGAGAGAGTAATTAGAGGTAAGGCTTCTCTACAGAGAAAACTTTATAGAGAGAAAAAAATCTCAAACCACATACACTGAGAGCTCTTTCTAGATAACAAATAGCTCTATTGATTATACTTATACTCGTTTCGAACATGAACAAGACACAGTGGACCATAAAACTTAGGCTTGTGTGGATGTATGAAAAATCAGCCCACAATAATAAAAATCAAATATACAATCTTGAGTGTGTTTTTCACAATACTGTGGTATGAGTTTTTTATTTTGATTTTATAATATTTCATACATTTTAACATCTTAATTAATTATTTTAACATTATTTGTTGAAGAGAGACATAATTCATGATATGATGAGGAAATTCCAAATTTAGAATTTTTGAAAACTATTGACAAAAGACAGTGTCTATGCAACTAAAGACATCATTGTAGCTAATCAAACAACCACAAATTAAAACTACAATCATGAATTAAGGTCGTGTCTTATACTTATTTGTAAGATAGCTACGATGAAGTCTTTAATTCCATAAACACGACCTTCTATCAACGCAATAATTTTCTAAAATTCTGAAATTTTCTCATCGTTCCATGAACTCTGTCTTCCTGCCACAAATATTATTGATTAATTAAGATGATAAAAATGTGTGAAATATTATATATAAAAAAAAAACCACACTATCGTGAAAAATGCACGCGACACTGTATATTTGATGTTTGTCATTGTAGGCTGGTTTTTTCGTATATTCGCATAAGCCTAAGTTTTACGACCCAATATGTTTTCCTCATACTCAAATCGCTTATAAATATAATCAATGGAACCATTTTCTTTTTCTGTTCTTTAAAGCTTGTAAGAGCACTTCAGGCTTAGCATGTTGGAGGTTTGATTGCGTAAAATAAAATGAAGTGACCATTACATATTTATAGGAGATCCATGAATAACCATCGAGGAAATAAAGAAAAATAAGATTTAAATGCAATTATGTTCTATATATGCATAACATATAAACTTTTGATTATTTATAAATGGTATTAAACGACTGTGTTTTAATTATGTATTAATTATTTCACGCAATTTGTAATTTAAATACTGACATTGTCAGTGTTTATAAAAACTTGCCAAAATTATATGATCTGCATATTTTTCTTGTGATGTTACTTTAAACCTCATTTAAATCTATACATGCAAAATATATAGATTTTCCAGCTCTGAATTGTCTTCTGTCATTAGCAGTCAGTCTATCAAAATAATATGTTGTGTTTGTTTTTGGTAATTCATACTGATATATGACATTAATCGCACAATTCATATGATATCATCCTGTAATGCAGTTTCATTTTTAATTTTGTATTAATTATCATGGATTATTTCGAGTCATGTGGAATATGAATGTCGTTATTATCTACATTTATGAGAATTTGCTAAATCAATGTAATATCTATTTTTTGTTTGATTCTACTTTAGATCTTATATAAATATATGAGGAAATTATATTAAACCCCCTGTTCTATTTGCGTTTTTATACTTTACCATATACACTATTTTATGTTACATTTTGCCTTATGAACTATGTAAAATTTGGCACTTTGTCCTATATGGATATTTTTACCCCTAAAATTTATTTTTCTTAAAATAATAAATTAATAATCGCTTAAATTCATACATTGTTTGACTGGAATATAGTTGAGTATTCCTAATTAGTGACGAATAGTTTCATTGCTAATTGACTAAAATTATAATTTTTTTAATTGGTTAGTAACGAATACTTAAGATTGGTCGTTAATGTCTAAAGTTAGCGGCGATATTTTTTGGATGTAATTTTTGCTTTTTTAATGTTGGTACAAACCATTGCGATGCATATTAAGATTGAGTGTAAGGATCGATCAAAATTGTACGTGTGACAAGCAACCCCAAAATCGACTAAGAATACCTAGCTACATTTCGTTGAAAAAGGTATGAATTTAAGAAAATATTAATTTTATATACGATAATATGATAGGCATAATGACCATAATGAACTATTTTCATTATTTTAAGAAAAATAAAATTTTAGGGGCAAACTTGTCCATATAGGGCAAAGTACAAAACTTTACATAGTTCATATGGTAAAATGTAACAAAAAATAGTTTATACGGTAAAATATAAAAACACGAATAATACAGGAGGTCTAGTGTAATTTCCTCTAAATATATATATATATATATATATATATATATATATATATATATATATATATGCATATATTGATTTTCCAGTTCTGAATCATTTTTTGCAATTATTAAAATATGTTTCCCAAAATAAATTGGTATTTATTTTTGGTAGTTCGTACGAATTTTTGGCAATTAATCACACAATTTCTACACTATTGTCCAGCAATGCACACTCATATTTATTTTTCATTAATTATCGGGAATCAGGAGTTAATACCTAATAATTAATATTAACTGCGGACAGTTGTATTTCTGAATTTTGACTGAAATTAAATTTAAATCTTTCAAATTATACGGATAAAATACTTAATACAAAATAATCATGCCTAAATTAGATTGTTTTTTTTTTTTGAAGCCTAAATTAGATTTTTATTCATACCAAAATAGAGAACAAAATTAATGATTAATGTTAAGGATATATTTAAAAAGACACTGCCAGCTATGTATATCCATTATTCTTTTTTGTTTTTATTAAACGCAAAAGTTTATATGAGACGGTCTCATGGATCTATTCCATGAGACGGATACTAAATGCAAATAGAACTCCAACCCAAACATAAACCCATAAAAAAAACTCATATTTTTTGTGTTTGTAGGATCCGTCTCATGAACTCAAGTTCATGAGATGGTCTCATATAAGACCATATCTTTATTAAAAAATCATCAAAATTCAGACAATAGCAAATGAGGGGGGGGGGGATTCATTATATATATAATATTTAGAATGCAATGATGAATATAATAGCTAGGATACAATTTCACAGTTTTATTATAAGTTGAAAATACTAACTTGTTCGGGAGCACTGTTCATTTTGGATTTTTGGATCTAAAAGTTCATTTTCTATAATAATAGTTATTTTGTGGTAAATTTATAACGAACTTTTAGATGAACTACTTTCCAAAAGTCTATTTTAGAGAAATTAGAATTGCAGACTTTTTGAAAAGTCAAAATAAGATGTTCGTTTTGTAAATGGGCTTTCAAATGAGTGTTCCCAAACAAGTTAACACTTCTGTCAAAGTTTAATGTCATGGAAATGTACACTATTAATTGGATAAATCTCATTTTGTTTAAAATATACCTAAATGTTTTATAAATTTGACATACATTATTGAGGTAATTTTAATTTACTCCCTAAATTATACGAGTTTTTCTACTTTGCCTACTTAACTTTAAATTTTTCTACTTTACACCTGAACCTCGTAAATTGTTGTACTTAATCAGGTTAACCTATAAATTCCAAATTTATCCTTTAACCTGTATGATTATTTTATTTTGTGATAGCTGAAAATTGTATCATAGCCTAGGTTTACTGATGAAAACTACTTTTATTTAGTACTATTTATTTTGTGATATCTGAAAATTGATCTAAATAATTGTTCGAGATGTAGTAGCTACACACAGTGCACTAACAATGAGAGGTAAATTTGGAAATTATAGGCTAAGTGCAACAATTTATAAAGTTCAGGGGGTAAAGTAGAACAATTCAAAGTTAACTGGACAAAGTAGAAAAACACGCATAGTTTGAGGGACAAATTAAAATTACCTCTACATTATTAAGGGGTTTAAAACTCTGTTAGTTAAATACGGGATGGGAAAAGTTCGTTATTTAGTACGTACAAGTATATTATGAATATTTTCTAAAAGTTACGGCGAAAAAATCGGTAAAAAATACGAAAATATTTAATATACGGATTCGCAAACGCACAGGTTTAATACGAATATAAAATAATTGTTCGAGAGTAATAATACAACTTATTTTAAAATTATATTTACATAGATTGTAATTCATACTTATGTCTAGATTATATTAAAATTAATTTTAGGTACATTATTAATTTACTTTAAATTATAACAAAAATTGAAAATAATTATTTAATAATAGTTAGTGAGTTTTTAAGTGAATTGTATTTATACTTAGATTATATAAAACTTAATATATAGTTTTTTATTATGTTAAATTATAACTTAACATAAATCCAAGATAATTATTTAATAATAATTACTATATTTATATATTATTAATATTCATATTTATTATTTTATAATATTGTAATTATACTTATAAATGATTTTTTAATGATTTTTTGATTTATTTAAATATTATAAAAATATTAAAATGAAGTTTTATTCGCCAAGTATTATACGGATAACTATAATACGAGTATTAAACATTTTATTTGAAAGTACGGAGTATTTAACGCCGCTTCAGAATGTGTACGGGAAACGAAAGTATTTTTTATTTATTCATATGTACGGATACTATACGGGTATGATATGCGTATTAACTAACAGAGGTTTAAAATTAGTCTGTAAAAATACTGATGGTATAAGTACAAACAACTGGAATTATATGAAAGCTACAATAAATGTTAGGGGAATGCATGCAATTTCAAAATCTTAGGGGAATACTTGTATTTAGACCAAATTAAACTTTGAGAGTGTAGACAAATTATATTTGCACCAATTAAATGGCGACACGTATGACATTCCATATTAAATATCAATCTTATATTTTTTATTTATATTTGGGAATTTATCAAATTTTATTCCTAAATTAAATAGTTGATTAATTGATATTTTAATATGTATTTTGTTGGCCAATTAAAGATTGACAAATGTCAAATTCTTATAGAACAAGATTTATCTTGATAAATTATTATCTCTTTTGATAATTATCACAATTTGTGATTAAAGAGATAATGTTAAATCTTGAAGGACCAATCAAATCGAAGCCTTCACCATATGAGTTATCCAAAAACCACTATCCTACAAGTATAAATATGTCATTCTCAAGGAATTAAATCATAATTCGACGAGAAGAAATCCAAGCAAAAGGCGGTGGAGGAAATTCTCTCAAGTCAAGAAGAACAAATTCAAGGAGATCCACAGTGTTCATGGCGAAATTCAAGGCGTTCATCGCGAAGTCTACCCAAGTCCGACGTTTGATTCGGGAATAAACTTTCAAGCCCTCGAGTTGACGTTATTGAAGTCAAATCCATCTTGGAGGAAGATCGAATAGTCAATTCCACCAAGAAGTTCTCATATTCAAGTCAAATATCGTCAAATATATCACGTTTGATTCGGGATTAAGCTGTCAAGTCCTCGAATTAACGTTATTCAAATTCAAATTCAAGTTTGGAGAAGATCAAGCTGAAGAGTTCATCTCCAAATTATCAAATTCCCGATACTATATTCTTGAAGAGAAGAATCAGAGGATTTATGGAGATTGTAACCTATAATTTTCATTTGATTTATATAAATTCAATTTGTACTATTTTTTCTTATTTGTTAATTTGCAGACAATAAAAATTCGTGTTACAAATTTTTGGCACGCCTGGTGGGACAATCTCTACCTCTCATCTCTTTTCTTCAAATCAAGTTCAAATATCAATGAAGATGACCAACCATTCCAAGTCCACACATGTTGACCTTTTGTTGGGAAATTTATTGTTTAGATTTTGATGAATGCCATGTAAAACTTAGACTAGAAAGTTGGCACCCCATTTTCCTTGTAATTTGTATTGTAATAGATAGGGATGTATGAGCTGAGTTAAGTCGGCTATGCTGGATATACAAGAAGTCAATCAAGACTAGGATGAAGACTCCGCTATGAAGCAGTGGAGTAGGCCAAGGAAGAGATGTCTAGAACTCGACTGAAGGAGTATCAGCTGTCATAAAACTGTATGAAGAGTCAGTCAAGTCAACCAAAGAAGCCAAGCCAAGTCAGTTGAAGTGACGGATGAGTCTTTCAATCATTGGAGCGGACTCAAGTCACCTGGGGAAAAGCGCACTGCAAAGAGGAGTTAACTGAAAAGAATCCGTTGCACAAAAGCCAAGAATATTACCTAAACAAGTAATACTTCCATGCTGCCATGTCTTAAAGTGCTCAGTCCCAAAAGCGTGCAAAAGGAATAAACCAATGGGAAGCACGCACCTCGTGTCGAACCGAAAAGTGGACATTCATTTAATACGAGGAAAGGTCTACATTTCAAGATTGAGGACCAAGAAAAGACATGCCAACGAACACAAGTGACTTTTAATCAGCCTATCTGTTCAACGGGCAGATTTTTAAAAGTTCACTATAAAAGGTTGACGAATCACTTTGAGAAAAGGTTACCCTGACAACCTTGCATACCTGAGCATTCAAGCAATTATTAAGAACTGTAACCTGCAATATATTCTCAAGTTATTCAAGCAAAATCCTCAAGCCTAAATCTCGAAGGAAATCGATCCAACACTAAGCTGTGAAGGAAAGACGACTTCAAATTGTTGAAGAGGAAACTTTTGAAGAATCAAAAGGGGTCTACATTCCAAGGAGGATTGTAGCAAGGTTCAAGGTCGAACCAGTCTCGAGTTATTGGAGGGCTTCGTGATCAAATCCAAGAAGCTTGAGCAAGTGAGTCAAGTAGCAAGCAGCGCCTGCAGAAGAAGTTGAGTCGGACAAGAAGCCACTGTGTGTGATCAAGGCATCTCGGTGAGTCCCAAATGATCAAGTCACCGTGTCATCAAGACTTGTATCTGGGCGATAACCACTTTTTACTCTGATCAATACTTAGTGGATTCCTCCAGGAGTTGGAGAAGAGAGAAGTAGAAGAATTACCCCATCTTCGAACCTCTATAAAAATTATTGTGTCATTTACATTTCAGTATTTTATTTCTGCATAACACTTTATATCTGCTGATAATTTGCTATCCAACTGATAAATAACAAAGTGCTAAAACCAAGTGTTAAAACAAACTCAAACCAAATTCAAGGGTGTTAAGTCTTCTCTTTGAATATCTCATCACAAGTTAAGGTTTAGACTAAACAACGGAGTTATTCTATCAACACTCAATCGAGCTTTGTTGAGTGGCTAACTCGTGTCTTTGGTTAACTAACTTAGATGTCCTCAAGGACTTAACGTATTTAACTCGTAATATTTTAAAAGGACTAAAATCGAAAAGTTGGTAAGGTTTATTCAACCCCCCCTTCTAAACCTTACTCACACCCATTGGGACCTACAAGTGGTATTAGATCGGTTGGTTCATTAAGCCTTCCGCACTGGTTACTGAACTAGATCTCCAATTTTTCAAAGAAGTTTTTAACACTTGCTCTTTCAAAAGCTATTTTTATTCAGCAAAGTTATTATCATGGAAGCAAATTTGACACGCATTCCTATGTTCACTATTGAGGAATTTGATGACTGAAAAATTCGTATGCAGGCTCATCTATCTTCTTTACATGATGAAATTGTGGCTAGTGATAGAGGATGGGCCACTGCAAATATTGAAAGTGAACACAACTGCAAGGAGAGCATCTGCGGTGAAGGAGAAGGAAAGAAGCGTAGGCCGAAGTAAGACCAGCCTTAGTTGAAAAACCAAGGACTGAATGGACCAATGATGACAGAAAAAGATACAACTTGGACAATGTGGCCAAGGATATTCTCCACAAGACTTTGGACAGAGCAATGTTCAATAAAGTCAAATCATGCAAAACAACAAAGGAAATCTGGGATAAACTAACTTTAATTTGTGAAGGATCAGAACAAATTAAAGAAAACAAATTATTTGTTGTTGTTCAAAAGTTTGAAAACTTTAAAATGCTTGCAGGTGAGACAATGGATCAGCTGGATGCTAGATTCACTGAAATTACAAATGAGATCTCAGCACTTGGAAAGGAATACACACAGAAGGAGATGTGTATGAAGATTCTAAGGAGTCTCCCAGCTGAATGGGAAATGAAGACCATGGCTCTAAGACACTCGATGGACCTATCAAAAACATCCAATCATGAACTATTCTCAGACCTCAAAGCTTATGAATTTGAGCTGAGAGGAAAGGATCAAGAGGAAACAACTGTACCCAAAACAGCTGCACTTATAGTAAAGGATGGGAAAAGAGCTGAGGTCGAGGAAGCCATTGACCAGGAGGAAATTGCTTTGATGGTTAAAAGATTCAACAAGTTCTTCAACAAGAACTATAAAAGGAACAAAGGTGAATCCTCCAGGAGACATTCAGCTCCCTCCAAGTCAAGGGAAGATAGGCCACCCAAGAGAACAGAGCATCAAAAGGTCGAATACCAGAGAGCTGATAATCGAAGAATGGAAAGAGCTGATCAAAGAGCTGAGAACATGTGCTGGAACTGTAGACAACCAGGTCACTATGCCATTGACTGTCCATATCCTGTAGTCAATAAATATAGGAATGAAGAAGAAAGAAGTGTCTTCAGAGAAAGAAGACAAGAAAAGAAAAAGGCCATGTTGGCTACAGAGACTGCTGAGACAGCTAAGTCAAAAGAAGCAGCAGACTCAGAGAGTAGTGAAGCTGATTACTCAAGTGACTCTAAAGAAGAAGCAATGATCTGTCTAATGGCTAAAGAACAAGATCAACCTGACCAAGAAGATGAGGTACACTCTAACTCATCTCACTCAAATTCTAGTGATAGTGATTGTGACACACACACACACTTCATCACCCACTGATCTTTATGATTCATTAGGCAAAATGATGAAAGATTTTGAGCACATTAAATCCTCACACACACTATTAAATGAGGAAAACAACCACTCAAAAGCAAACTCACGGTGACTAAGGAGCGAGTACTCTAAGTCACATAGGCGATGAGAACAAAGAGCTGAAGGCTGAGAATGCAAATCAAATAGAAGAGATAGTTGCTATAGAAAAGAGGGAAAATGATCTCAAAAATGTGATTGCTTCATTCACAAAGACATCTAAATCATTGGATGACCTTATTATGACCCAAAAAGAATGTGGAGATAAGACAGGAATAGGATTCAATTCCTTTGTGCACAGTCAAACTCCCAGAGTGATCTTGGAAAAAGGATCTTCAAGTAATAAAGCATCTCAAAAATCCAAGACACCAAATGTTGCACACACATTCATTCCAAAGCACAACCATAAACAAACCGGCATTGGATATAAAGGAAAAGGAAAATGCGACCGATTGAGTATCTTTGAGAGAGGACATCCGAGAAGAAATCTAGCGAGTTCCTCAGCCAACTCCAAACAGGAAGTACTATGTGAAGAAGAAACAGAGCTACCAGAAGCCCTAGAAGTTCTATCAAAGGAACACATATGATGGGAATGGTAGAAATTACCCAAGTCAAGCTGATTGGAATAATGTGAAATATCAGCAAAGACCTATGGAATATAAGCCCAAATGGCAAAGACCTAGACCTTAGCAAAGGTCATTCCAAAGGCAAAAAAACTATCATCAGCACACATATGCACCCAAGCACTACAATCAAAAATATCACAACTACCCAAAGAAGGAAATTGCTAAAACACATACACAGGCATACAGACAAAAGAGACAGCTGTATGAAACTAAGGCCCCCAAGCAATTTGCCAAAGTGAATTATGATTATGGCACAGATAGATGGCAACCTCTTAAAGTCAGATCATTTGGCTATAGATTGGTTGGATCATCTTACAGCACTAACCCCTCAGGACCCAGGCAAGTATGGGTACCTAAAAACTAATTTCATTGATTGCAGGTTCAAGGAACAGCTGAGTGCCAAGGAACCTGGTACATGGATAGTGGCTGTTCCAGACACATGACAGGAAACAAGAAGAATCTGTCAAAATTCAAGGAGATTAGAGGCGCAAAAGTTATATTTGGAGGAAATAAAGTTCCAGGGAAAATAAGAGGCACTGGATCCATCAAGAAAAATGGATTAGAAATCACAGATGTTGCATATGTTGAAGGCCTCAACTTCAACCTGTTAAGCATCAACCAACTATGTGACAAGGGCTATAATGTTGGATTCAATATGGGAGTATGCCAAATCAAAGACACTGAATCAAATAAAGTAGTGTTGCAAGGATCCAGACAAAAGAACATGTATGTGGTAGATTGGTCAACTGCCACACCAAGCACTTGTCTGCTAGCAAAGAGTACAGTCGAATCAAGTTGGTTGTGGCACAAGAAGCTGAGTCATCTGAATTTCAAGACAATTAACAAGCTTGCAAGGAGTCATCTTGTGGAAGGTCCGCCTCGACTCGATGTACAAGAAAGAAAGTGTTTGTGATGCATGCCGGATGGGAAGCGGATCAAATCATCATTCAAAGAAAGTCAAGTCCATCTTCAACAAGAATATTGCATCTGTTGCATATAGATTTATTTGGTCCAGTCGAGCCAGCCATCATAAGTGGAAAGAAATACACTCTAGTAGTGGTGGATGATTATTCAAGATATACATGGACAATCTTTATGTGTAAAAAGAAGGAAACCTTGCAGAAGTTACCTCGGTGATGAAAAGAGTTCAAAATGAGAAGAGTCAAACCATTATAAAAATAAGATCGACGGGAGGAACCGAGTTTGTCAATGGGATAATAACTTCGATTGTGTTGAAAATGGTATTGCTCATGAATTATCTCATGACAAAGACTCCACAAATGGAGTAGCGAAAGAAGAAATAGAACTCTCGAGGAAGGCTGCAGGACCATGTTAGTCAAGTCAGGCTGCCTAAAAGATTTTGGGCAAGCCATCAATATTGCATGTTATACTCAAAATAGATGCATGATAAATAGACAACAAAAGACTCTATGAAATATGGACAGGAGAAAGCCAAATGATGGGTATTTTAGAATATTTGGATGTAAATGCTTCATCCACAACAATGGCAAGGATAATCTAAAGGCTTTTGATGCTAAAGCTGATGAAGGTATCTTTTTGGGATACTCAGCTGAAAGTAAAACCTATAGAGTCTTTGAACAAGAGGACTATGGTCACGGAGAAGAGTCTATCCATGTGGTTTTGGTGAACCTAATGTAAATGGAGAAGATATTGAAGAGTTAGTTGATAAGCTGAATCAGCCAACTATGCAGAAGAGTCCTTATGTTGAAGCTGAAGCTGGAGCAATCAATCAAGATGAAGATGAGATTGCAGAGTCTCAAAGACAGCTGGAGAATCTACAACTAAGTGATGATGAGAGAGCTGCTCAAGACAACACAATCTGTGCAAGATCAACCCAATCGATTTATTCCAACTTTGATGTGAGATGGTGAGAGACCATCCACCGTGAGCTAGTTATTGGAGATGTAAGAGATGGTGTGAGAACCAGATCCAGAGCTCAGCAAGAAGTAATGTTTACTTGTTTTATTTCCCAAATAGAGCCAAAAGATGTGTCACAAGCATTGGATGACACACATTGGATTCAAGCCATGCAAGAAGAACTGAATCAATTTGAAACAAATAAAGTATGGGAATTGGTGCAAAGACCAACCCATCAAAATGTTATTGGCACAAAATGGGTTTTCAGAAACAAGATGAATGAGGAAGGTTCTATGGTAAGGAACAAAGCAAGATTGGTAGCCAAAGGGTATTGCCAAGAAGAAGGAATAGATTTTGATGAAACATTTGCTCCTGTTGCAAGATTAGAAGCAATAAGGATGTTTCTTGCCTATCTTTTAAGAACTTTATTGTATATCGGATGGATGTGAAAAGTGCATTCTTAAATGGATTCTGGGAGAAGAAGTTTATGTTGAACAACCTCGAGGTTTTGAAAGGAAGACCATTGGAGATAAGGTGTACAAGCTCAAGAAAGCTCTATATGGATTGAAACAGGCACCTAGAGCATGGTATGATACATTATCTCAATTTCTGACAGATAATAGATTCACCAAAGGCAAAGTGGACAGAACACTCTTCAGAATTCAAGATGGAGAAAGTATACTTTTTGTTCAAATATATGTGGATGATATCATTTTTGGATCCACAAACAAAGAGCTGTGTGATAAGTTCTCAAACCTCATGCAGGCAAATTAAATGAGCATGATGGGAGAGCTAACATTCTTTCTAGGACTTCAAGTTAAGCAATGAAAGATGGAACCTTCATAAGTCAAACAAAGTATACGAGATTTAATGAAGAAATTTGGTATGGAAGAGAAGTCTTCTTGAAAATACCAATGAATACATCGATCAAGATGGATATGGATGCGAGATGGTAAGCACAGGATCAAACCACATATAGAGCACTCATTGGCTCATTGCTCTATTTAACAAAGAAGCGAGCCGGACATCACCTTTGCGATAGGAGTATGTGCAAGATTCCAATCTGCTTCAAAGAAAGTCACATGATCGCATGACTAAAGAGAATCTAAGATGTTTGAAGGGATGCCAAGAAGTTGGCTTATGGTATCCAAATGAAGGTGGATTCAAGCTAATTGGCTACTCGGACTACGACTATCTTTGGATGTAGAGTTGACAGGAAGAGTACTTCTACATGTCAAATGCTTGAAACAAATTGGTTTTCCTGGTTTAGCAAGAAGCAAAACTCAATATCCACATCCACAAATCAGTTTAGTACATAGTTGTGGGCAAAATTTGTGCCCAAGTCTTATGGATGAAACAACGATTGAGAGATTATGAAATTGAAGAAAAGAGATTCCAATTATGTGTGATAACACAAGTCAAGCATGCAATCACTCGAGAATCCAAATGTTGCATTCAAGAACAAAGCACATTGATGTCCGATATCATTTTTACAAGAGATCATGTTGAAAAGAAGACATCACTCCCTGAAATACATCTCAATCTGATAAAAACTGGGCGACATATTCACAAAGCCC